>JAHREE010000183.1:2375712-2442909 GCA_033628505.1 Tringa tobata
GAAAAGAGTGGTCAGACACTAAATAGGCTGCCCAGGTAGGTGCTTGAGTTACCATCCCTGGATGTGTTTAAGAGACGATTAGATGTGGTGCTGAGGGATATGGTGTAGGGGAGGACTTTGTAGAGTAGGGTAGATGGTTGGACTCGATGATCCCAAGGGTCTCTTCCAACCTAGATGATTCTATGATTCTATGATTAAAATCACAGGCATTGGATACAAGAAGACTGGGACATTATTGTCTAGTCACTGACATAAAATAAGGAGCAAAGAAAACAATCTGCCATCTGATATTGATGGGAGCTACAAATAGAATAGACAGAAATTTTCTGTGGACCTGCAAACTCTGAAGGTGCAGACAGCTTTTATATTAGCTGCAGAAATGGATCTAAGGGTTTTGAATCTGGGAATGAGATGCTATTTCCAGGTTTGGAAGAGAAGACGAGTTGTTGAAGTTTCAAGTTAAGATATAGGCAGACAATAAGGAGAGAATTAAAGGGATCAGGACAAGAGGAAATTGAATCTGATTAAGGGCTTTGGCTGAACTGTGGCTAAATCTGACTGGTCCAGCAGATGTTTTTAATCTGACTGTAGACATAGCTAGGAAATATCAGGAGCAAAAAACTGGCTTACAGTCAGCAATGTAGGATCCTGACTCTAGGACATATAAATAGAAGAATATACTTAGGCGAACCAGTTCATCTCACTAGTTAGTGAAATACTCATTTTGAAAACATTGTTATGAATTTTTACTGTCACAGTAAAAGCCAGAAGCTTCTATTAAAAAGAATAAAAAATAAAAGAGGAACAGACTAAAAAGAGGAAGGTGATGCTAGAGCTAATTACAATTTCTAATGGTTTTTCAAGCCCCCCAAAAGCCTACTAAAAACTCACAGAAATGTTGCTTCAACTCTGGAGAGCTGATTTTGGAAAATTAGATAATGTTTGGATAAGAATCTGGTGTTAATGCTTATTTTTATTTACAGTTTTTCATCTTCTGATAAAAAAACAGAGGCTAAGGGCAGCGATAATAATGTTTAAAATCCACCCCAATTTGATTTTTTTTAACTGAAAATGAACTTTGAGAACCAAATATTTCGTTAATGGCTTTTTTTTTTTGTTTAGATGAGAAAATAAATTTTTTTCATGGGTTTTTTTGCAGGTGTCTTGGTCCTTAGTTGCTTTCTTACTTACCTGCCTGGTTACAGTGCTGGTACAGAACCTATACCTATAGAATATAATCTATTAATATTAAATCTATATTTAAGTTCAGAAAAGAGACACTTTAAGGTGATGAAAGGGGTAGAAGAGGGAACCAAGCCATCAGTCCAACAGGGAAGTGCAGCATTGTACTGCAAAAATGGTAGACATGGAAAAAGAACAACCAAATGACAGTAAAACCAGAAGAGTGTAGCTGCAGAAAAAGAGCATGATTTGAGTATCATAAATGCCACTGTGACTAATAATTTTAAAATTAAGAAAGTGAACCAAGGTTTGATGTGTAAAGAGTATTTGCCTCAAAAAGCACCTTTATGTCATAGTTTCCAACAAAGTCAGTCCTGCAGGTGGTTACAGAAGCCCTAGAAGATTTAGGCCATAGTCTGAGAGACAGACAAATGCTTGAAAGTCATCATGGCTGTTACTTTTGATCACCTGGCTGGCCAGCGCACATAACTTTTTCCTAGGTTTTCAGGCTGAGATGATGCTTGGAGATAAACCAGAGAGAAGTGGATTTGGAGAGTTTTTTCAAGTAGTCACCTGTTCTTCAGTTTTCTTTTGAGAGGCAGATAAGAGAAGAGCTTTGATATCTCACTGATGGGTTTCCATTCCAATATTTAATTGCAGTTTCACTATGTATTTAATTTTTCATTTTGCTGTGTATTTTAGGGTAATGTGGAGGGTAATGTTGGTCATTTCTGTAAATTCCAGGTGCTGTTTTATGTAGATAGACCTTAGTTTCTAGCTAGAAAGAGCATGACTGAGCTTCAAGTGTAGGTAATGCAGCCTGCAGAGACATGCCCGAAGAAGTTTTAATCTTACTAGTTCAGATACCAGTTGCAGTAAAACCATGGAAATGTGTGTCAGGGAGAGCTGTATAAACTCCCTTGAGATCCTAGGACAAAGTCCATGCCATTATTTCTAAGGTATAGCCAGTACCTAATACAGGTTTGAGATTAATATTATTCACATATCGTGACATATTTTTGATCACAGAGTAAACATATCTTAAAAATCTTGCCTTGCTTTCTCCCTGCCTAAAGTGTGTCATTTTCATAATTTTGAAACTTCTATTGATAACAGAAAATGGAACTGAGCAAAAATTGGTTAGGAGGATTAAGGTGTTAGTCAAAAAGCAATAACATATCAAGCTAAATTGGGGAAGTCAGTTCCTTTCAGGCAAAATAAATTATGAAACTGCCATTGTTTGTAAAGAAATGTCATGCTCCTGATTAAATTCTTAATGAAAGAACTCATAGCTTTCCTGAATTATTATCTCTGTTTAAAACCCATAATCTTGCCCTTGTTTAAAAGGGACAAACAGGTACTAAAACAGTAAATCCCCTGAAGCATTCTCAAACCTGCATGAAATATAGTAGGAGCAGAGTAGCTATGACTTGCTGTAAAATTAACTCTTTTAGGTAGTGAGCAAGGACAGCTGATGTCTTGCTGCTACAAACGATTCACTTTTCTTCCTGAGTTACACATTAATGTAATTTAAATGAAATGCATAATAAAGACCTGTTTGGTGCTTATTGAGATTCGGGTTAATTCAGAAGATAGCAGGGGAAGTATCCTTTTCTCCTGAAAGTCATCAGTATACATCTTAACTATAATAAGGTGAAAAAACTTTTTATTTTCTCCAAGGTCTCTGAGCTTTGTCAGAATGTTGGCTGTATTGCAGTCATATTTTGCAGGTTTGTATGCAGTTGTTTTTAAAAGGAAGATGGGAAATATGCAACAGCTTTGTAAGATGTGCTAGAAAAATACACTGGTGTATGTCCCTCTCCAAAGTTTGAAATCTCGCTCTGGCTCAGTTACACTGTCATTTAATAAAGCAGGAATCGAGGTGTGATCCAGTTCTTCCATTCTGCCATTCGTAGCTTCGTTAAACCTGATCCGCCAGACTTCTGTTCCCATTGCTACCACTGGTTTGGCAAATTATGGTGAACATTTTGTTTCTCTGTGGAAAAAATGAATAAAAGATATTGATAAGGGTTAAACTTCAGGATCTTAAAGGTCTTTTCTAAGCTAAGTAATTCTATGAATCCGTGAAAAACCAAACCAATATTTGTGTGATTTAATACAATAAGACAAATTATCCAGGGTGGGTGTGTCTGGTAAGGACAGCAGCAATGTTGAGGGCAAGTTTGGGTTTAAGATAATTCACTGATGATGTAAAATTAAGAACTATGTATGATTTCTGGATTTGAGGGGTTCATACTTTTTTTTCCTAGTAGCAAACTAGGAAAACAGTGATTTTAAATATTTTAAACCTTGTCACGCATCCCATATCTTTTGCTCGTCTCTTTATTTAGTTTTTTTAATGAGATTCCATCTCCATTAGTCTAATTATATCTGTTTATATTTTAAAGTTATATTTTATGTGGTCTGAACATGACCCTCAGCGTCTGAGCCAGGGGGTAACTTACTGGCTGTCTAGGGTCATGAGGCGGATACTTGTGGTTATTTGTTCTAGGGAGTTTTTTTCTTTTATTTTATTGCTTTTGTTTTTAATGACTTTTCCATCCTGTCCTTCCAGATCAGACTCAAAGACTCGGCAAAAGACTGAATTTAACTTGGCTAGGGTGGTGCAATCCTTCATTTTACACTTTGCGTGCTACAAATTCTAGGCTTTTCTGGGCCAGTCGCTTGTTTAGCCAGGGAACACTTCTGTCTAGTTTATCATAATATTTTTAGAAAGTTTTTAAACATCTCCAGGAAATGAATGTGAATCGTGCCATTGAACTTCTCTAGTGATTTCTCTGCATACAATTTTCATGTCTTTTTGCACCTGTTTCGTTGTATATCCTTACAATGGAGTTACCTCTGCAGCAGACAGGGAATGTAGCCAAAGCAGAAATTGGCAGTCTCAGATAATCGCACTTCTGGTAATGAAGCAAAGCCTTGTACAATATTTTATTTTCAGAAAATGGTTATGATTGTTTATGATCCATACTCACATCTGTTTCAGGCAGATATTTATAGACCTTATAGATAGCCTGCAAACTAAGACCGTTATGGAAGAATTTGTACTCACATTATTTCGCATTGTTATTTAGTCTGACACTTCAGTAAGGAAGGGTGGGACAGATGAGGAAAAAGAAGCCAGCTTTCTTGCAGTAGTGCAACTGAAAGTTCTCAAGTTGAAACTGATGATTATGGAGAGTTCAGGAATTGTGAAATAGCTAACATGAGATGGTGGAAGGGCACAGGAAAATGAAACGATGTTATGGTTTTTAGTAAGACCCAGTTCTGGTAGCAACGAGGAAAATAAGCTGAAGTTTTTGAATTTTTTTAATAAGAACAATGTTTATACATTGATTTTTGTTTCTGTGTAAACTAAATTTGCTGCTTTAATCCAAAACATTCTGTCAAGGAGCTTCTTGTAAGTCAAAAGGCAGATAATAATTTTCTAAATGTCACCTATATTTGCCATCAGAGTTTTCAGAGATTTAAGGTCAGACTTTCTTCTTGTCTCTTCTTTCCAAGTGAATAACCTAAATTTTTCTGTATGGAATCTGTAAAACAGCAGTTTCTGGCCGTTTTGGGTGAAAAAAATTGAGAAAGCAATATTGACTCTCAGTATTTTGCATAGGGGCAATGAACCAGATAAATTTAACAGGTTTCCTTATGCAAAAGTGTTGCAAATACTGGAATCTTCATATACACAAAAATCACATTAATATAGCCTTAATTAAAATTAATACTACTAAAGGCACCACTTGAGTAAGTACCAGGATATAATTTCTGTACAATAATTTCTGGTTCTGAAAACCAGCGACTACAAATCTAAAGTAGTCTATTGTAAATTAAGAGTAATTAGAAAGTAAATTATCTTTCAAAAAGCATTAAGCATTTAACTTCCATGCAGTAGTGTATTCTTTAGTACAGCTTCTAAGTTAGTTTCACATGACTTGTCTCAAAAATTAAATTTCAACATACTTTTCATATGCACTTTGCATATTATGTGTTTCTCTGACACACAGTCCACTAAAAGATTTTTTTTAAAAAAACAATGTAGTAAAATCCTGTTCTCTTAAAGTGAAAGCCCGTCTTTGCACTAGGTCTGTCCTTAAACAAGCAAGTATGTGACAGCATGAGAATCCCTGCCAAGATTCAAGATGCTCTGTCTCCTATAGATTGTTTTTATGGTTTAATTTATTAGTATTATATTTCTTGAAAATCTCTCTGTATCTCTTTTTCTCCTGTTCCAAGCAGGTTCTCGGTTTGCACATCCACCCGAATTCCTTGTGTGTCTGATACTATTCAGGGAAAAGATCTGAACTCTAGTTTGAGAAGACAAATAGGTATAAACAGGAAACTGGTACAGCGTAGGTTCCTTTTTTTGGAAAGGTGCTGAAAAATCTTTGAAACTTGAAGTGTTCCTACATCCTGTGCTGAGACTTCCCATCGCTTAGTTTTGAAAACCCATCTGAGTTTTACCATGCTGATTATGTTTTACTAAATATAATTAAAGTTCAGTCAAACTAATTGATCAAATGTATCTCCTTTGTCTGATGGTCTTTGAACCTCATTTGTCTTTCCAAACTAGAGAATCAACTCATAGTTAAACTTTTATTCATTAATTGCACTCTTTGCCACTTTTTGATTAAGTCCGCTGCAGAACAACACTGCTATTTTGATAGTAGCCAGTGATCTTAAAATTAATCCTTGAATATAGCATGTATTGCTTTTACTAACTGGTCCAAATGGCAAACTTTCTGTCCTTCGTGTGGGGCTGTCTATAGTGGGTTTAACTTATTCTTAAATGCTTATGCCTTTCTCTGTAGTTTATTAGGAATTCATTATTTCTGCATCAATATTTTTCTATCAGATTTATTGCTTAGTCCTTTTGATTCAATAAATAAGTCTGGAACTTTATATTACTTATCTCTGTTCTTTAATGAGTCAAAATGAAATTAGCTAACGAGGAGATGTATTGAGCATTTAAATTCATTCTATGCTTCCTGCATAATGCTCTACTAAAACCTTCAACAGAAGAGAACACTTAATCCTAACAAAGCTTTTATTAATTCTCATGAATTAAGACAATCCCTTTCTTTGAAGGAAGCAATTCAATAAGATTTAAAATTGAACATTCTGTGGCCTGAAATACAAGTTCAGGGAATGAATAAGGAAAAAAAAATTAAAAGCTATATTTACTTAATCAAAAGTCAACAGGTTGTACATCTTCATCAGCTGATATAGACAGGATTTAACTGTTAAGCTGTGTATGACTAATTTGTTTCCATACAACTACTTGACTGTAGATTCAGGGATATTTGCAGCATGTTGTCAGATGTATCGCATGTTTAAAAAATAGATCCATATTAAGGAATATAACCAAATTTGAGGCTTTTGTACACAAGTCCAGTTCCAAGTTGTATTTGCTTATTTCAGTGTCACACTAAATCTATACATTGTAATTATTTATGAATTTCATAAAGATAGTACTTAGTAGCATAACACATCTCTTTTAGGATACAAAATGAAAAGGCTGAAGAAATTGGGGGAAATATGCTTTAGTAGAACAAGCAGGTTTTAATAATTTTTCCCTGATTAACTGCCAAATTTATGAGGCATCTGGGAATGAAATCTGAAACATGCTGCTACAGAATTTATACTTGAAAACGATCTTGGGATTTGCTTCCTAATCGTTAAATATAATTTATAGGTGTTAATTGGAATGTATAGCTGTACTGCCCGAATGACCTAATTTCTAACAGGAGAGTCTATAGGAAACACTAGAAAAACTGTGAGCTAATTTTAGAGAAGTTTGGTTTGGAGTTCTAGGGAGGTGAAAACTTGGCAGAAGCTGTTTACAAAGTCATTATCAAACTTACATATTACAATTTATAAATGAAGTTACCCTGGCTGTAAGGGACTGTAATCCAAATATTTACCTTTCTGTGTTTGCTTATTATTAGAAGTATAATGCAAGTGGGACCTACATAAAAGCACTGTATCTTAACAGCAAGTATCAAAAGTCCAATCACAGTGCTTGTGTGTCAGTCACACACCTGATTCAAAAAAGAAGTTTGTTTGATACACATAGCTACTCTTGGAAATCCAAGTAGAGAGAAGAAAAGTTGGTGCTGGTCCCTTCTATTACATGATAGTCTTTTGAAACTTTTGTAGAACTTACAGTGCCACTACCTATACAAGAAGAAAAAAATTATCTGGTATCAGGAATTTCAACTGTGGAACAAAGACTATATTCATTAGGTAGCTAGACCCTGCGGTAGGGATACACACCCAACTTAGTTTAGAGTTTGTAATTATTGGGTTATGCTACATTTGTGATAGATGGGGCATAAGGTGTAAAATTAAAAAAAAAATAGTCCATCACTTGTATCCTAATAATTAAACGCACCATAATGTATTTCCTCTTTCTTCAGACATCTGCTAATTTACTGGAGATCTTGTGACTAGAGATGTTGTCAAGAGAAATCCCAATGCTTACACATTTGATTTCTCAGAGTTATTTTCAAAGAACTGCTGAACCAAATGGAAATTGTAATTAAGCCGTAGATTTTTGGAGAGGCTAATAAAGTTCATAAGAGTGTTTCAGATCAGGTACACCTAGCTGATTATAAGTTAAACCCATGGTTAACTGCTTCTGTTGTAATTTACAATATTTTTTTCCAACCAAAAGGAAGTGGTTCCTGTAGCCCAGTCCCTGCAATCACTGTTTTGGCTTTACTGCCTTGGTTGGTGTGACAGAGGCGAGTGAGGTTCCCCCCCTAGTAGCAGTGGCAATACAAGTTTCTACATATTTGCAGGTTCTGGCAACTATGGCTAATGGGTAATATTCTTTCATTACTTAATTGAGGTTGATTGATCTAATAGTTATAAAGAGAGCTACATCTGGAACAACTTTCATGTCCTATAACATGACCACCAGGAAAACAGTTTTCTGAAATTTGTAAAGGGTTGGAACTGTGCAGCCCTCCTTTGACTGCACCTTAAGGTAACAGCTGGTTTTCCAAATCCTGTTAAAAGAGCTGACCACTTGGACTCAGCACATTTGAAATGTTTCTCTTAGACTTTCTATTGCACCAGCAAAGTAATTAATGGTGCAGCTCTTCTACTGCAAAGCCTTTTTACTCATGACCCTGAAGTGTGTAAAATGAGATAAAACTCCAAAACGTCCACATAATCTATACCTAAACCTCAACCTTTCCTTATAAGGCTTAGCAGGTTCTTCACACTCCAATAACTTCCATCTCTGGGAAATGAAAAATTGATGCATTGCAGGAAAATATAGCCTGTGCTTTTCTCTGTGAGAGCCTCAGTTTTAGCCATTACTGACAACTTACTAATATAGGATTTTAATGTGTCCTTTGATGCTAGACTTTGTATGAGAAAAAATAAACTTTCCCACATAACCAGAATCAAACTGGGTATTCCTTCAGCTAATAACTACTTTGGTTGGTAGGTTTTATTCAGCTGAGTACAACTGGAATTTTTTTCTTTATCTCGTTTCTTTTTTATAATCTATCATGTCCTTATTCTCTCCTTGATTTTTAACTATGCGCCAGTCAGCTAGCTACACGAGTAAACTGGAATATAAAAGCTAGAAATAAAAATGAACTCTGGTATTCTGCTTATCATTCACTTTATTATTAGTTTCCTTTCCCTACTTTAGGAGTGAATGATATGAATAGTGACTGCTGAGGGTTAGAAGACTCCTTTCCTAGAAAAAATGACAGAAATAGCAACGATGTCAGAAATAGCAGAATAGATTGTTGCAGAAGGCAACGCTAATATTTGACACTCAAGAAATTTCAGATTTTAAGCTTACTATATTTTTGATAGTCTGCTATTACAAATAATATAAAAGATAGCTTTCAATCTCTGCCTTGTCTTTATGTTTGTCTGTCTGACTTTCTCTTTTCCAAATGGAAGCCAAGTTCTGTCATGTTTTTATCCATGTCCATGATTTAAATTTATAGCATTTAGATTTTGAAAGCCTGCAGATCTTGAAATTTAGTACTTTCTAATTAAACTTACCAAATTATCCCATGCTTGCTCAACAAATAAAAAGAGCTATTTCATAGTGTATTGACACTGAAATGCAATGAAATTTTGTAAGGGATGTGAATCAATCAGCCTAAATATTTACAGCCTTAATGCACCCTGAGTTTATGGGCGTGCATATTGAAATAAGGTAATTACTTTAAATAGCACCTATGTGTTTTTAGCTAAAGAGGCTGTGAAATTACATTTCCTCTAAATTTGGTTTAGAGGTTTGTTTGTATGGATTGAGTACATACCACAGGCTGCCAGAGACCAGAGGCAGCAGAGGAAGCAAATACCAGTCATGTCTTTCCATCATGCTGCTGTGGGGAGAGGAAGTCAGGGTGATGAATTTCACGCTGCCATGAATACTTGATTGGAGTGTTCTGTAAGGTGGATTATTTGAATTTCAGTCCCTGCAGGTTTTGAAGATCACAGGCTGTAACAGAAATGTAGACTGAGAGAGACCTCTGGAGGTCTAACCTCCTGCTCAAAGCAGTGCTAACTTCTAAGTTGAATATGATTGTTCAGGCCCTTGGTTAAACAAGCTTTGAAAGTCACCAAGGATGGAGATTCCAAAGCCTCTCCTAAGCAACTTTTTCCTCTTATTATGAAGAATATTTCTTTATAGCTAACTGGAATTTCCTTTACTGCAATTTCTGACTATTGCCTCCTATCCTTTTATGGTGCACCACTGGAACAGATCTAGCTCTGTAAGCCCCATTTAGGCAGCAGAAGGTAACAGCTCTCCCATCTGTTCCTCCACAGGACTTTCCTATTTTGAAGATATTTCTTGTGTTGTTTTTGGAGCCCCAAAGTAGTCTTGGTATTCCAGATGTATCCTCATGATGCCAAGTGGAAAGAAATAACCATTCCCTTTGCCTGCTGGCTATGCTATTGCTAATGCAGCTGGGTGTGTGGTTTCTCTGCATTGCTGCAAGGACATACTGCTGACTCATGTTCAGCTTCTCCCTCAGATCTCCTTCGTTCTACAGAGCAATACAGACAGACAGTTCCTAGCCTATTGCAATGAATGAGCTTATTCCCTCCCACATACATGGGTGTATTTTGCTCAGATACAAGAAAACTTCTGGTTATTCTGGCTTAAGTAGATTCACAGTTAAATTGCCATATTTTTTAAGAAAGAAAAAAAAATCAAAACTTAAACTGATGTCATTGTAAGCATTAATTTACTTTCTGTTAAGGATTTCATACTTACTAGAATTACATCACAGTGAAGAGATTTCTACCCAAAAATGTATTGATCGCAATTGATTTTGGCTATGTGGCCACGCAATAAAAAGGGCCCTTGGAGTGTGCAACTTTGTGCAGCAAAAAGATTGTAAAAATTAGGTTTTCTGCACTATTTGGATGGAAATGTATCACAGCTAAATCATCCCATTTGGTGTAAGCAACAAATTCTTCCAAAGAGTTACTACAGGTGTCAAAAAATTAATTCTCTTAGCACTAGTACAAGGACTTAATTAATTAATTCACTGTTGTCACAGTTATCAGGGGAAGATTATGAATACCAAGTGGATTTTTTTAACTAAATATACTCTCAGATGGTTGCTGTTTTCAGCTCTTGGTTGTAGCCAGATCCGAGCATATAAGGGCTTGGACCTGGAGTTCTTGGTCCTGGTCTCCTTGCAGAAGAGGCTTCTTCCTCCCACTGTTTCTTGGTAGAATCCTATTATGAAGCCTTCTAGACAGCGTCAATAGAAAGTTGTGCTGCTTGGAATTCACGCTAATGTGATTATCCAATAATTGATGTAGGTAGTAAAAAATATTTTTTTTTTTTTAATATATATTATTTATTTGCATCCATTTTTCTCAGCAGTGATTTTTGCATGGCTGGACTGACATGTCCTTTGCTGTAAATTAATACAATGGCATTTGTACTTTGAGATAAGGGTATACTAACAGATGGATGAAAAGAAACTAAGTGTCCTTTGAATATGTGTCAGTTTTTCAGCCAGGTATTTAAAAACAAATGAGGGCCAAATTCTACCCTGGTTGCGAACTTGCTGTATGATAATTTCAACAAGGTCACAAGACTTTCCTCTCTGTGTGTGGAGGGGGAACTGTTTTCATACAAAACATTAGTCCTGAAAGGAATAAACATTCTATTTACACATATAGAAGAGGTTTCAAGTCTTCCAGGAAATGTGTTTGAAAACTATTTACAGTATTAGTATGCAAATTATATATTACACACTAAATGGGAATCTTGCAGCAGAGTACTCTGACAGGCATCTCACTGTTTGAACTATGGTAGTCCAGTTAAAAAAGCAACACAAAAAGAAAACACAGCTGGATGTAATTGTATCCACACACATACTTATTATGTTAATGGGGGCATATGAATAAAATGAAATGTTGTCCAGCAAAGGTTTTCCCAGAAAGACTCTGAGTTATTTTAGCAAAACGTTTAAATAATGCAAGCTTTTGTGTTTGTTTTAATTGAAAAAGATGTTTGATATTTATTCCTAAAAATTGACAGATGAAGTGTGGCAACACCAGAGCAACAATAAATCCCATCTCATATTAAGTATCATTTTAATATATATTCTTGAGTTGAGAAGAAATCATGAATTGTGGCTCCAGCTATATTAGGTACTTCCAGTGATATAATTTAAATCAAATTATGAGAACGGTATTTTATAGTGCTGGTGATGTATGTCTTAAACTCCTATTGTTACCCCAGGTTGTCAGAGTAGTGATACACCCTTTAGCTGCCTTCCCTTTTGCACTGAAGCTTCCTGACGCTTCCCTGCCTGTATGTTCCTGCTGCTGCTCTCCTGTCGGCTCCTCTTCAGTCACCCCTTGGTCCAGTTTCTGCCCTCACAGCCTCTCATGAGTGCCCCTGCTGAAGTATGCCACAGCAGCTGTGCTTCAAGCATGAGAGGTTTTGGTAAGAATCCACTAGATTCTTACTAAGAATCTAGTGAGAGGTTTTAGTAGGAATTCACTAGATGTTGTAGAAGGTCAGTATTGGGTTGCGTCTCTTTCCATCCGGCAAAAGTTTTAGCTTTGTTTCATTCCTAAAAATCTCCCAGAATTTTTTTGTGTGTCCCTTGCCTCAGTCTGGACAGCTCTGGCACTTAAGTTACCTGGGGAAGGTGCTAGGACTGTTCGTACCAATTTACTTCTGGTGGACTTAAAATCTTTGAAAATAAGCTTTATGCACCCTTTTTTGGCGTTTTTTTTCCCTCTACATTTTTAGGACGTGCTTTTAACAAACCATAACTGAAAACTAAAGAAGTAACAGTTTTTTCCTCGTGTAAGTGTGCCTGCTATTCAAATGGCTGCATTCAAGGGCTGTAGATATCATTAAAATCTTCTGTCTTCTTCACTGCCAGTTGCTGCCATAATCCTAAAGTAGATTAATTGTTTTCTTTTTAACTTTGTATGTCAGTATACTGCCCTATGAAATTGCTTTCTGCCTTTAAATTGACCATCATGTAGAATTTTGTATTTTTCAACCACTCATTGAGAGTTAGAAGTTATTCTGAACTGAAAAACTATCATTTTTGCTCACAAGCACAAAGTGTACCTTCCCAAATCTAGCTCAATGGGCATGTCAGATGCAGTCTTGAGAATATTATCCAAGTGCCTTTTTTCATTCTTAGTGACGAGGAACTGTTTATACTCCAAATATAATCTGATCAAACATTATTGTATTAGTTTAAAATAAAAACTTATTTATTAATTTAAAAATGATACTGGATACAGAAATCAGTCTTATTTAAAATATTTACCAGAGATAAAGTATTTGTTTCTTGGTTCTGCCTATATAAGAAATGTTTAAAATTTTTGTCTGAAGATATATAGCCACATCAAGCACTTTAGATCACGATAAGAAAATGAGGCTTGTATGATTAGTGTGATAATAAGTCCATAATAATAAGTCCAGCTTGGTTGTCAGGCAAGTAAACTCTACATCTAGCTACTCCTGCTAAAAAACCAAACAACCTACTTCCATTAAAAATCTGCTCCCACGGGAGAGCAGATTTTTTACTTCCCGCTCTCAGTGACAAATGTAATCCCTCTAAAATCAATAGGTCAAACTCACCTGAGAGCATAACACTTTTTATTAGTTGTTTCTAGCAATGGGTAAAGAACAGATTTCTGCAGAGTTTTTACTTAGAGGTAAGTGTCAAAGGAAGATGAATGAGAAGAAACTAGAGGACTTGTGTCCTTTGGGAAGCTACAGAGTTGCGAGAATGAATCTTTGAAGGCCAAATGAGATATGTTGAGTCTCATTCTGTTTAGACTGCATGTCTTCTGGTTAAGCTGCTGAAGCCTGCTTTCCCTTCCTCTTCCCCTTCTGTTCCCTTCAAAAAAAATCCTGTTTTGGCACATTTTTTTCATTTTTTTTTTTTTTTTAAATATCATCTTTGAAAAAGTGACCCAAAACCAGATGCTCCTGAAGGAAGCCTGGGGTTTACAGCTAAGAAGGGTATTGCTCAATTCTGTGTATTTTGTCCCATTAGGTCAACCATGCTTCTTAGAGGGATAGCTATAGAGCACATTGTATGGCTTCCTTGGCAAAACCAGAATATGAAGCAGAAATATACGATTTGCTTCTGTTGTCTTGAGAATTTATTTTATTTCAAATCCTAAGCATGTGGTCTTCAGTGTTTCACTCCAAAATTCTCAAATACTGACAACAGCAATTTAATTTGAATTAGTACCTCTCTGTGCCACAAGTGTGTCTTATAATATGCATTTGGATATTTTCTGCTCCTCTGTACATTGCTTTCAGTAAAGCATAAAGATATAGAGTGAAGCTTGTCCTAAAAACCATCATAGAGTCCAGCAAACAAAGCTGAATAGAAAAAAATTCTCTCTTACAATAAGCCAGATAAAATGGTACTTGAGATGCTTCCTTAGACTGTATGTTATTTAGGTTTCAGGCACTATTGCAGAAGGGCATGAAGTTATTATATGTCTCTGGTTATTTATTTTCTTAGGCTTCCAAACTGAGGAGGAGTATGTCAATGAAAATAATATGGAGTTCCTTCCCATTTTTTATCCTTGTGCTTTCCTTTGTTTTTCTTTTAATAGCCTGGATGTGTGAACACTACTGAAGTGGATATAAAAAAATCTTCAAGAATGAGAAATCCACATAAAACAAGAAAGGTAAGTACTGTTATTATATTAAAAGGAGGAGGTGCAGGTAGTTTATAGCATGAATTTCCATAGTTTCTTAAAATACTTTTTTTTACAGCTGCAAAGAACAAATACATGAACACATGTTATTTCATAAGCTCTTAAATGAATGAGTGTTAACAAATTTGCTAAGTAAATGTTATCAAATAAGAAATGCTTTGGAGAAATGCACAGAGAATATGAAAATAAAATTCATTTTTGCATGCTTTATTCATGTTTAGTAGATTGAATAAAGCATGTTAAAATGTTTCTGTCAGTAATTAAGGAAAAATAAATTAAAAATGCAGTGTGAACTATAACAACAATTCGTCTGCTTCTGGTCTTAATGAAAAGGGTGTCTCTAGTTTACAATTATGCCCCAAATGGATGACCAGAAATTGTGGAGGAAATAAGATTCATCTAAATTAGGATCCAGACATGAACAGTGTAACTTCTCTGGGGATGTATAGATGGGTTGGAACTTTCTTTCAAATCCTTTGTATCATAAAAATGTAGATTGACTCCAACTTTAAAGTACTCCCTTTGAGGTATATTTTCTGTCAACCCATTGGAATATATGTTTTAAAAAGGAAAGTAGATTTAGAGAAAGTTTTAGCTTAGTTTATTTATATTAGTGAAAGATCCAGATTATCGTAATTTACCAAGCAGTAATTGCAAATTTGGGAGTCATCCAAATAATAAATTGTGATAGTTTACCTTTCATGATACTGTTTTTTTTTTTCTTACGAGTCATCTCCACTTACTGGAATAGCTGTTTTTCTGTGTTGTTCCCCATGTTACTATGCTGTTAATATAGAGAGATAATAAAAATAGATCCTGTGTTCTACGGCATTATGAAACTGTGGGGGTTTTGGAGTTTTTATTTTATACCATGGTACAGAAGCAATATTTTATCTGTGTGCATGGTTTATTTGCAGTTTCTGAGAAAAAGATGATTTTGGCTAACTTCTTGAGCACACTGTACTAAAATGTCACAGTTACTATGGGTATATGTAGAAAGCATTGTCTGAAAGCAACTATCATTGTTCCGTATTTTTTGCAGTCTGTCTATGGCTTACAAAACGACATTCGAAGTCACAGCCCTACCCACACACCAGTACCAGAGACTAAGCCACCTACAGAAGATGAACTACACCAAGAGGTTTGAAAAACAACTACACAGATGTACTTTTATGTGAATATTTTAGGGAAGTAGGTATTAAACCAAAAATTATTGTAACTGAGAAGTCGTTCAGCAAACTTTTAGTAAACCTTTTCCCTGTTGCAGGATATATGGATTTAGGTATGTAACTTCTATTAAAACGAATTAGACAAACCCTGATATTTTTTGTATCTTGCATTAAACAGTTAAAAGCAATGTGTTCTTTGCATAGCTAAGACTGTTAACCCCTTTAGCAGGAGGCAGCTTGCTCTTCTTTTTAACACTGATTTGAGATTTGGGGATATACTTACCTCTCCATGTATGCATATGTGGGTTCACACATTTATCTACTGTTCATGCTTCATTAATCTTTCCTGAGGCGTTAGAATTGGAAGAAGGTAAATGTCTGAAGAATTAGTAGTTCTCTTCAAAAATCTAAAAAAAATTTTAATTGAATTTCTGTTGATGAACCTTTAGGGAAAATGTTATATTGGGTCCTTTTTTTTTTGTTTCTGTATGATCCTTTCTCTTTGATGGAAAATTCCATTTATTTTAGAACTACACTGGTGAAATGCTGTTTTAACTCAGACAGATTTCTCTTCCATGCCCTAGGATAAATTAAGGTTAAATTAAAGCCCCTAATAAAAAAGTTATGGAAATAGAGTCAAGCAATGAATTACTTATAACACTCTTTGCCTTCCTTTCTTGCAGATTAAGCACTGGCAAATGCAATTAGACAGACATAGATTAAAAATGTCAAAAGTTGCAGAGAGGTAAGTATATTGTCACGTCTTCTGGTTTTTCAATTAGACTGATATTTATTGGAAAAATGTCAGTCTGAAATAGCTTCAAAGAAAGAGAGACAAGGGAGCTCAGGTGTCAGAAATAACTGATGACAGTTTACTTTAAGTGTGAGATATGAAGATCTTTTATTGATAAAAGATGACCCAGATATTCCATGATACATTTTTGATAAACCCAAGAGTCACTGAAAGAGCCTTTGACCAAGTGGTGACAAGTTTCACCATGCATTGGCAGGGAGACTAAATGAAATAGGTCTGGGGCTACTGTTTTGGTATTTCAAAAGGGCAATCACAGACAAAGCAAGGGAACTGATGGGCAAAGCTGACTGGGTGAGGAGCTCAGAACTTGAAAAAGTGAGTCTGAGCTTACTTTGGGTCAGAGAATCTTTCTCCAAATACGACGAAAATTTCTCAGGAATGGGCTAGAAAGCAAATAAAACAAAAACCCCATTGGAAAGACTAACTACAGCTTAGGTAAAGAAGATATAGAGAAAAGGAATGCTCTGTTTTACTCATCAAATACAGAGATAGTGAAAATAGCAGAAAATCAAGCTGCATAAGACTTAGTAAAGGAAATTAAGCCAAATACAAATTGTTCTTCATCCTCTTATAAACATTAGTACATGTGTCTACTTATATATGTGTATATATATACATACACATGCAAACATATATAAATACATATTTATACAAAGAACAAGTTAAGAAATTGTGTTTACTGAACAGTAAAAATGGAATACAGACTGAATATAGTATAAATATGAATGAAAAGAGAAAATATTTGTCCTCACTTAATTTTTCAATAATTTTGAGGCAAAAGGAAAAATGGAAAGTGAGAATAAGGGCATGGGAGACGTAAATTACCAGAATACAAGCAAAGTTTTTAGTGTGTTCAACTGAGTCGGACCAATTCATGAATACTGAAGAACTTGGGAAAAAAAAGGGGGTTTTTTGGAAAGTAATTAACTTGTGAGTAGTGCCATTTGATTATGAAATAATAAAAATATTAACTGTATTTAAAAGAGGAAAAAAGGAGTCCCAGCAGCTGCAGGGCCAATAAATATGACCTGAATAGCATGCAGTGTTTTAGAACAGATTTTAAAGGAACTGATAATTAAAACTGTAGGGGTATAAAACATGTTCCTTTATGAAAGTAAATGTGCATGGAAGAGGTTGCTTGATTTAATTTATTAGTGCCTAAAGGAGCCCTAAAAGGAGCTGTGTGGAAGTATTAGGGAAGCTTGTAGTTTATTTTATTTCAGCTCTTGATGAGACCTCAGCCACCCCTCCTTCCTGAGGAGTCCATTTTTAAAGTGGTAGAGCAAACCTATTTTAGCCTGAGCCTGTAGCTGACTTCTGAGTGTGTGCGTACCTGGTTACCATGGTTCAGTTGATGCAAGATAAGTTGTTAACTGGGGTAACCTGATCAGGTTTCCTCACCTCCTGACATGCCAATGTTTGATGCTTTTGTTTTCCTAGTCTATTAGCTTATACAGAGCAGTATTTGGAATATGATCCTTTTCTTGTGCCCCCTGATCCCTCAAACCCTTGGATATCGGATGACACCACTTTCTGGGAACTGGAGGCCAGGTATATAATTTTATTTCTTCTCTCAGAGTAAGGGGATATAACGGGCTTTTGTTGAAACATGAAGATTTTGGACAGAGGCATCACAGGAAAATATTGAGGCAGACGGACAATGCAGCATCCTTTTGGTCTTTCCAGCTTTACAGTTTTGTAAGATGGAAGGAGCTATGGATTAATAAAACTGTGTAAAAAGTTACAGTAGCCAGTTTCCAGTGCTTCAGTGTGGGGAAGAAAAGACACCTTTTAGAACCTGATAACATTTCCTAGTTGCAGGTCTTAATTTTTCTATGTAAAGGCGTGAATTTCCTTCATCTTGTGTAAGTACTAACAGCCTGGTTGCTCATCTCTGAACATTGCACAGATATAAGCAATCTGGAAGGTGAAAAATCTATGCTTGAATTTTAGGACTTAGTCTAAATTATGAACATAGGGTATTAGAATACTGAAGGATTGCTGATTGTGGGTTCTGTTGTTTTCTTTTCTCTTCTGTAGCAAAGAGCCAGGACAGCAGAGGGTGAAACGGTGGGGGTTTGGCATGGATGAAGCTTTGAAAGATCCTGTGGGAAGAGAGCAGTTTCTCAAATTCCTGGAGTCAGAATTCAGTTCAGAAAATTTAAGGTAAATGAGAGGGACTTATTTTGTAATAGTTTGTAAGATACAGTGGGGTTTTCTTTTGTCTGATACCTTTTCATTTTTTGACCCCTTCAGAAATTTTCCTGTGTCTTACCTTTCAGAATGCATTCATGCAGATTGCTGCCTGCTCCCATATTCAGGCTGAGGGAAAGATTGATATAGTTAGCAGAGACTCACATGAAACATATCTTCCCATTCATGTCCAACTTTTGGTCAAACTACCCATGTAAGAGCTTTTCTCTCAGCTCATTTTATTAAACGGATTTAAAGCACTGACCCATGCAAAGCCTGTTCAGTATCTTTTATTAAGTCAAATATTATGAGAATGGTACCATTTAAAAAAAGGACAATTTGTTAAATTCTTTGATTCTATAAAATAAAGGATTTAAAAGTAAAATTCACAGACTTTCACTGTTGGTCAGGTATCTGGGGATCATTGGTCTTTTGAAAATCTCCATCAAGATTCTATTGCTCGTGGATCTGACACAACAGAAGTAGTGTGACAGCTAGCTCTCAAATTCCTTATTAATTGCAAAATGGACTGCTAGTGTATGGAGCTTAAATTTTTTTTTTTAAAAATAAGTATATATACAGAATTACTTTTAAATGAGGGAGAACAATTATTTCATTTTTAAAAATGATAGTTCATCCATTGGCTAATAGCATGTTTTGTTGTTGCTGTTTTAAGGAATATTTTGCTAAGAGTTACTTCAGAGGGATTAATAACAGCCTTTCTATAGATAAGTAAGTCAAACTGTACATAGCACAAAAGTATGTACAACATTTTTCTCTTTGTTCCACCTTCTTGTCAGATGTCATCTGTATCACTTTCCATTCACCAATAACATGAGTATAAAATCCTACTTGCACACATTCTAGAACTCAGAAAAATCCTTATCTACTTTTTTTTTTCTATGCCAGTTCTCACTTCAAAGTGGTATGGCAAAGGTGTTCATACTAGAGTTACATTTATATAGCATCTTAAAAGGGGCATTTAGCATTTTGTGGTGTTGATTCGGAAATCTTGAGTAATTACACAGACCTCCTTTTTGTTAAATTCAGTCTGTCAGCAGAATAATTGAAGATGGGCTTTTCTAAGTTACCAATCACGTTCGTATTCAAACATTGAATTTTGCATCACAAATCTATATTAGGTACTCTAGACCTTACGATATTTTCCAACTGATTTGTTTCCCATTACCCCATAGAAATATGGCCTAGCCTGTATGTGTATGTTGATAACTTCATTAGTGACAGATACAGATTTCTTTATTTAAAAATCCAATTGGTAAAATGAAATTTTAGAAATCAGAATAATACCAAGAAAAGGAAAGGTAATTTTTTTTTTTAAGACCATTGTGGTAATTCCTTATGCAGAGCAGCTGTTCAAACATGAACCTGTCCAGCCCAGTGTGTGCTGCAGTTTCTATGCTTTTCTGTGATTAATTTGTCTCTCTGCCAACTAGACTGTTACCCGCATAATCCCTAGCTCTTTCTTCTAATCCTGTTTACAACGCTAACCACAGGCAAACTGCAAGTCACCGATCCAGAAAAATTCCCTAGAGAAATTTGTTCAGAACTGATTCCTTGACATGCCTTTTACTCTTCTGACTCTCTGTCTAGATTCTTATATTCCCATTATAAAATATAATATCTGAGCAACAGTGAATATGATCTTAAAGGCTGTTTCTGAGAAGGATCAGGCAGGGGATCAAACTTGCACTGGGACCCTGGATTCGAGCTACCAAGCACAGTACACAGGGTACCACAGGGGGCTGCAGGCACTAGAGAAAGATTCAGTATTAGTTGGTTAGAAGTCTTATACCTTCCTTTGGTGAAAGAAATCCCCAAAATATGAAATTATAATCTACCAGATACACTGTTTCTGTTCAAGTGTGATTATCTTATGTAGCTAAAAGTCCTAGTATTATTCTTTGATTAGCTTGGACTGAGAGTGTCTAAAACGGCTCAGATTCTCATTCTTAGTAGATATAGATCCTGTCTTAAGAAACAGAACAGGGATGAACAAACAAGCCGTGAGTTAAAACTAAGAACTGTGCAATAATTAGGAATGCAACCAAGTTTCACCTTATTACTTTGCATCTCTGTGCTTTTTTGCTTTGCCTTTAAATTGGGATTAATAGTATGTCACTCTCTAAAGGGCTGTTGTAAAGCATAGCAAAGGAATAAAACTGTCTAAGCAGTTCTGTCAGTGCCGTAGCTTCATTACAGTGTGACTGCACTTTCCAACACCAAGGTTGGATTCTGCATTCACCTCATGCAGGCTATGACTTGTAATCTCTTGTTACCATGCAAATTTTTTGGAGGGATTGCTTTGTATGCTACCCACTACACAGCAAAAATAGCTGAACTTATGATTTGGATAATAGATTTATAAAATTCCCACTGCCTGTTGCAAGAATGGTGACCATTGTTTAAAATTCACAAGACTTAAGTTTGAGCATGTTCCAATGGGACTGAGCTTGGTCACAAGGCTGTCCAAGCACTAAAAAAGGACATTCATAGAGAGTGAGACACTGAAATGAATCTTACTGCAGTGTGGCACACGGAGACCTAATTTCTTTCATCTCTGTGGAAAATCCCCATTCCTCTCTGTATCTTTCCTTTGTCCGTAGTGTTGCAGAATTTTTTTGGAAAGTTAATATTCATATGCTGACTGTACAGTTGCTCCCAAGTGGTTGTTTTGTAGGAACTGCAGCTTGTAAAGATCTAAATGGTTTCAGGCCTGCCAATCTGAAAGCCTGTCCAAGTCATTATGCAGTGTTGCAGTAGGTGTGATCTCCAAGGCAGTGATAAGACTGCAAAAGCCTCCTAGATTAGTGAAGGGAGAGTGGTGACAGGACATCTTCCATGATGCATGGAAGGAAAAGCCACTGCACCCCTTTCCCCTTCCTTTGTTCCTTATTTATTAGCTTCCATAATGTATGAGTAAACAGGGAAAGGGGGCTTTGAATTCTGGTTGTCCAGAACAAAAAAAAAGAGAGGGACTGAGGAGTTAGCTAGATTCAGATGTTTTCTTTTGATAAATTTTCTCTGACAGTCCCCCTGCAAGCTGAGATTTTGTGAAGTATTTATTTTGGACTCATGCATTTAAGTTATAGAAATGTTCTTTACTGGAGATAGAGGCTTCAATTATGTCCTGTAGAAAAAAGAAATAAAACACATATACACTACTAAAAATCCGCAGTGTTGCCTACAAACTGTTTCAGTCATTGTGCTTAATTTTATGTTTAACTTACCTTAGTGATTCTGGTTATTCTTTTAATAACACCATAACAGTGCTTTTAGTAGAGAAGAGGGAGAATGGTGCGAGAGGTTAAGTTTTCTTTTTAAGGCAGCCTGTGTCACTTTTTTGCTCTTTATTACTGATCCCCACTCTTGATTAATTTAACTGCAAGACATTTCTGTCTTCGCTGATGGTGGAGGAGAGAGTTCTGCATGTTACAAAGTACGGCGGTTGATTAACTGTCCTTGGTGTCTGTCCTGCAAGTCTGAAGAGGTGTTGGTAATGACACTTTTCCACACAGTATGGGCACTGGTAATGTTTATCCTTCACATTACTGATTATGATACCCTGTTTTGGGTGCCAATAACTTGGCTAAAGTTTAATCCTCAGGACTGTAATTGCATATGCTTTGTTTCTCATTCAGATTCAAGCTTAAACTCAAAGTCCCAGCAACATTGCCATTTCTGCAGCTTAGATGAGAAGGAAATAGTTGCAAGATTTAATGGATTTCTCTGTCATTTTCTTGAAGACCTTCAGCACTACTGTGTCTTGAAGTTTGAAGTTGTACTTGGCAAGGTGAACCCTGGCAGTCAAAGAGTAGTCGTTCCTGCTCCTTGAAAAATGGCAGCTGATTTTCTTCATGGAGTTTGTTAAGGTTTTTGTTTGCTTTTGCTGAAAATACTGAGAAGTCTGTCCTCCAACTTGTTGTGTCACATGCACAGGGTGCGAAGCCCACGTAATTCCCACTTCACTCTGCCTAAACCTCACACTTTTTGTGGAGAATCTCTGCAGCTTTTCTGTGACTCTGTGTTCCTATGTGCTAAATTTAACTGATTAACTTGATCTGGGATCTGCTGATGCCTGCATCTGACATTTAGGTCAGTTCACAGGACAGAAGCTGTGTTGCAGCTGTGCTATTTATCTGGCAAGGCCACCCTCACTTTGAAAGTAATCCAGCTGGAGGACGTAATCCCCAGATGTCTTCCAACATGTGTCTTACCATGTCATGTGGCTGGGCGTATGACTATCATATGCTATACACTCTCATCAGCTATATGTCTGGTGTGTGACCCAGCGTGCGGCAGCCCAAATGCTGGGACAGAAGACAGCAGTGAGCTTTACACCCAGCTACCCAGGTGTCTGTTCAAATGGTACTGAGCATCTTCTAGAGAGAGTCTCCATGGCAAAAGCAAACCTCTACCAAGAGGAGATACAGAGTTTGATGCAAGGGCAGAGAGACAGAGCTCTTGTTCCTTCTTCAAAGTAGCACTAAGTCAGTGTATATCATCGTCCAGAAAATACAGTTGTGTTCCGCCCTCCCCTCTCCTGCCTTTGCACATATTTACAATTGCACACTGTGTGCTGTTTGCGACAGGAGTCTTCCCTTGCTCTGGTCACAGCTCATGAGGCACAGAACTATAAAAGGGGAAAGGGAGCTCTTTTGATTGAGGCCCTCTGCTGAGGTCTTGCAGACTCCATTTCAACTTCATCTGTGCTATTGGTTGCCATGGGACATTCAGAAAAGTTATTTTTGAAAATGCAAAAGGTGGCAGCCTTATTTTTGGCATTTCCTAACTTTGCATATTTGATTTTAACTTTCAGTGGGAGGAGGGCAGACATTTTTTCTTGAAAGATCAGTAAGTAGCTTAGAATGTTAAAATGTGTGTTGGCTGTAAAGTAAGCACCCTAGACATAACATACTGCAGAAATCAGCATATTCTTCCCACTTTTACAGAGTTTTCTATATTTAGAACCTCAAATTTTCAGTAAGATTTCTGAATGCTAATGTTAGAAGAGTAAAATAAAATTAATCCATCAAAGAGTTAGTGATCAGCCTGTAAGAATATGTCTGTACAACCTGCCCATTCTATGCTGGAAGCTAAATGTTTCCTCAAATAAGTTAAATTTATCACCCATCTATTTCCCCATAATTGAGTATAACTTACTATGTGGAAACAGTTTACTTGCAAAAGAAAATAGCAACCTAAGGCATGTTTGTGGTGACTTCCAGAAATATTGGCAGTGATATAATGGAACAAACAAGAATGTGACAGCTTTGAGCTAGATCCTCAGGATATCTGCAGGGTGACAGAAAATGTGTGTTTACAAAGAACATCATTCCCTTTCATTTTTCTTTTCCTTACCTGACTTCGATACACATGAGTAATCAGTCAGTCCCAGAAGATACATTTGAAGGGGTTAGCACTGCAGGATATACACTTTTAAATGCAAATATCAAAAGCAGCTTAAGGAAACCAAAGTAGGTTGCCCAAATTTGACAGAGTGAACTGAATTAGGGTTTGTGAGCTGTGCAGTTTTTAAACTTGAGTTATGAGGCCTCTTTTCTTATGCATTGCCATCAGATTCTCAGGATATGTCCTCAGGCTCTGTGCAGTTCTGTGTTCAGTTCACACTGTGGTTCATAGAGATAAGTGATGCTACCCAGAATTTTTGAAACTGAGATTCTTCTGTTGGCACAGACTCCCTTTGTGACCTTGGGGAAACCAATGTAAGTTATTACATTATTAATATATTTGCAAAACTGTGACAACCTTATTTCTCTGTCTCTTGGACAATCGTAAAGGGATCAATAGAGAGAAAGATTATGCTTAGATTATATGGAAATTGAGGGTTGTAGAAATACCTAAAATAGTAATCTCAGTAGAGCAAAGCTGACCATAAAGGCTTGTGAGCGATGAGCGCAGGCTTCTTCCATCCATGCTACAAAGGAGTGGATTGATTGCCTAAGACAG
Organism: Tringa tobata; assembly: GCA_033628505.1. Classification (NCBI taxonomy): domain Eukaryota; kingdom Metazoa; phylum Chordata; class Aves; order Charadriiformes; family Scolopacidae; genus Tringa; species Tringa tobata. The sequence goes on from JAHREE010000183.1 coordinate 2,400,289, forward strand.
TGTACCAGACTGCAGATCCCAACATAAAATCACAGATTTTTCTTGTGTTAGCATGTTTTAGATGAAAACTTCAGTTATTTCGTTTTTGCGAGAGCAAAGAAGAGTGTGAGCACTTGATTAATGATTATACTGAATTGGAAGTCAAGATGCTATATTGTGCCATAGGTTCTGGCTAGCAGTAGAAGACCTGAAGAAGAGGCCTATCCGTGAGGTTCCTGCTCGTGTCCAAGAAATCTGGCAAGAATTTCTTGCTCCAGGTGCACCCAGCGCTATCAATCTAGATTCAAAAAGTTATGACAAAACCACGCAGAATGTAAAGGACCCTGGAAGATACACATTTGAAGATGCTCAGGTGAGTTTGCAATCCTGTTTGGGGACATTTGAAGTAGAATATTGGCTAGTGAAAGCTGTATAAAAAAATAAGGTGTATTTGAGAATTAAATGGTAATATTCTGTTTCCCAAAATGTCATTTTGGCAATGCCAAACATTCTTTCTTTCATGAGACCTATGAATTACTAAAGATCTTCAGGAAACTTCTGTGCCTGCCATCGAGTCTGCAAATGGACTTAAAATAGAGCAAAGCATATAGTGCAGTGAAAATGATATTTTCACGTTCCTGTTTTCTTAATTTTCTTGTTCAGTTACATTAAGAGAAAAGCTTCCCCCTCACACACATTGATTTCTAGTTCTCAAGATGTGTCTCTGAAAGACTTCCCTTAATACAGGCTCAATGTCTGTTCTCTCAACACATGTCCAGAAATGTTGTCATTTATAGGAATTATAGGTTCCCATTATGAAGAGAATATGACCCATGTGAGAAATAACATTCTGTAACAGCTTGTGTGTAAGTATCATATTTCATGGATGTATATTCTATACCTTATTAAACTACTATCTAGAGAACATTGGGCAAAGATCCTAAAGATCTGCTCTTCAGTATTACAGCAGTAAAGAGCAGTCTGTAAATGTCTTATTTGGCTTTTGGGGGTCTGGTTTAGTCACAATTTGAATACCATCATCAAAAGATACTTTTAACCAGAGCTAGATTTGTGAAAATATTTGTATTTTTGAGACTAGAAGTAAAAGTTAAAAAAACAAAATGGTAAAATACAGAGCTTGTTTTTCCTCAAACGAAAACACAAGTACTTCTGTGTTCAATATGACACTTCATGTGACTTATAACTTAATATTTCATCTTTGCAAACTTCTGGGAAAAGCAATGAAAAAGGATTGGATTCACGGTAAAAGTAGTAGAACCAGGACCATGCTCACTTTTTCATCAGCAGCCCAGTGATGAAAATTTAATTATTCATGCAAAGTGAAATGGTGTTAAAAGGAGAGATTGAGATCATATCCCTGCAGAATTTCTTACAGATTGATTATTAGGTCATCATCCAGGGAGTCAGGAGGTGCTGCTGTACGTCCCACAAAAGAGAGAAGGGAATTAAATTGGGGCTTTTTACTTTTTGGGGAAATGTCTTTGCCCTAAATAGGAGGGAAAATAATTCTCCCACCTTTTCATTTTGCCATTATGAGAATGAGCAACCTATGATGCAACAATAAAGTTTGCATTAGATACTGTATCATGCCCACGGTTTTGAAGTACTCTGCATTAAGCCAAACACACAGTGTTGCATGCATCTGCTGACCCCCTGGAGATTTAGGAATGCAGTGTATAGCAAAGACATAAGTTACACATATAAACAATTTAGCAAGATTGAAGTTTTTTTAAAAAAATATCTTTATCTTTGCAGTTGAGTCAGTAAAGGACAATTAAATTCCTTGCCAGTATCCAATTTAAATAAAAAAAAGGTGTAAAATTTCAACAATATTTTACTTCCAGATCTCTCTCATCTTATTTTTTTTCCCTTTATTTATGAAAGACATGGAGTATTCAGTCTTTAAGCAAGCAGAAATTTCCCTCCTGGTAGACCTCTGCTTGTTTCATCCAGTTCAGCATAGAACTTGAACCTGGAAGTCCCTATTTCTCTGGGAAAAGGGGGCAAATGGTACCTGCCGTATTCTGACTTGAAGCTTTAGGACCTCTCCAGAGTGCCACACCTGAAGCGGCAGGGTTTGGTCAGGAGTAGGGCTCTGCCTGTCCAAAGGCTCTTCCTGGCCTGCCAGGTGGGAAAGAGACTACTTGTAAGTCAGCCTGGCGGGTGGTAGGCCATTGAATTCTGATTAGAAATGTTTTGAGAAGTGTTTCTGTATTTGAAAGATGGGGCCACGGAACTCCATGTCAAATGAGAGTGACACATAAATATCAATTGTACTAAATAACATCCAGCCTCAATTCCTGACTAATGTGTACATTAACAATACTAATACAGCCTAATTTACTTTTGCTGTTACAGGTTGGGTTTTGAACAGAAATAATATTTTAATGCCCATCACAGTCCTCTCTGCTCTCTGTTTGCTGCATTGGCTGCTTTCATAGAAACTGAGGCGAATAAAAACTCCCCAAATGAACCAGCCTAAGTTCTGAATATACACCAGAATTCCTCTGCTTAGTGCAAGAAACACAATGAAAGGCACTTAGAATAATTTCTAGAGTTTGTAATACAACAAAAAATAAAAATAAGCTTTAATTTTACCTTGCCATATTTTTCAAGCAAGGTGGTTTTTTGTTTGTTTTTGTTTTTTTCCCCATTCACTAATTTTATGCAGTACCAAGCTGAGAAACAGCATTTACTTTACAGTTTATTTGCTGTGTCCTCATCACTGTGCTACAAATTTCCTATAGTAAAAGGTAGGGTTTGAGTATAGAGTATAAAAACCCAACAAAAATAGCTAACACAATTTAGTTAATTTTTAATTTATTTTCCTGAGAGTATTTCCTATTCTGATTGCTTTTTCTACAGATCTCTTTTCTAAAATTATAACTTGAAGGAAAATTATAAGGTGTCCCACATAATATTTTTTTTCATATTTTACAGAAAGGAGAATGCTCCAAAAAGAAAGCTGTATAAACTGCTTGTATCAATTGTTTTCTGGATAAGGGTTTCTAAATTTTCATATGCCTCTGAAGGATAAATATCTTGGAAGTTAGATTAGCCTGGAACTGTTTTTCAATTTGCATACATATTTTCCTTTTTATATTGTTAGCTGGAAAGCAGACTAAATATCTGTCAAAGGATGCTTTCAGGAGTAGCCAGGGGATATCCTGCCTAACTTTAAGCACTTATTTGTGGTGCTGAAACAGAAACCTCGTTCCTTTTCCCAGCCTATGAAGTCACAAAAGTATCTCCAAAAACTAATTCAGAAAATCTGATGAGGAAGGATCCACAGCTCCTGATTTAGTCACTTAGCTAAACTGACTAATGTAATGGAGGTTTGTAACTGGGCCTTAAGCTAGGAGTCAGTCAAAAAAATCGTAGTGGACATAGGGACTATAAATTAAAGAAAGGTGTGTTGTGTTCTTTATACACAACAAAGAGGTTGGATTTTTGCTTTAAGAATACAGAGCAATTCAGCCTTGGCTTCAGAACTGCAACCTGCTATCCTGTAAGACTTCCTATTCAAAATACTGCTAGCTGGTATATGTTCCACAACTAAAACATATATGACTGCCTCCCCTTTTACGTATGTCTTCTTTTGTGGGAGTAACAGCTCCTTTGTTCCCTTTCAGGAGCACATTTACAAACTGATGAAAAGTGATTCTTATCCTCGTTTTATACGATCCAGTGCCTACCAGGAGCTGCTACAGGCCAAGAAAAAGGTATTGGTCCATCTTGCCTTTGTCTTGCCACTGTGCAAAGCGGTGGTTATGTTTGCAACAATACTCAGTCTTCTCTCCCCTGTGCCAGTGCAACTGGATATCTGGTAGGTGACCAGCTTGGCGTGTTTGGAGGGTCACATACACACAGGAGTTCAATATACATATATGTGTATATATCCTGCATGCGGGCATGTTTCAATGAGTTAATCTAGCAAAAATTATTTTTATTTTTACATCCCATATTGTACTGTTTTCTCTGTTATGAAGCACCTTAAATTGCAAAGTGCTTTACAAATACATTAAAACAATAAAATAAAATCCCAGAAGAATAGTCTTTCATGTTTGCAAGTTTGCTTATGTAATAATTGTTGTTCTCTTTATTCCACCTATAAGCTACAGAATGTGTTTAGAAACAATCTTATTCATATGAATAACTTCTAATTTCAACTATAAATATTGGGGCTTCCTAATTTTGTTTCTTTCCCTATTATTACATGAATAGTTTTGAGTAGGCTAGGAATCTGACTTGAAAGACTGATCATGTCACACTTCGGCAAACAGAGGCTCATGTCTTGGTATGTAATGTTTGCTTGGAAAAATCCAGATCATGGAATGAGTTCTGAATAGTCACAGCCCAGAGTATGTGGAGCAGCTTGTGCAATGCAGGTTTCTATAATGATAAATAATTTTATTAGTGGGCTCTAAATAGTAATCGCCTAGAATCAGCTGGGAGCCCTGTGCCTTGCAAAATCAGGGCCTGATTGTTACCAGAACAAGGTAGTTATTAACACCATAGCATTCTATTGTTTATAATGACAACCTAAAATTATATGAAAGTACTGTGTGATTTTGTTTTTTGTTCAAACATTGATTTCTGAAGATCCAATATAGAGAGAGATGTTGAAAATACCAGAAAGCTACAACTGTCCGTGTGAAGTCCTTAAGTTTGTGACTGTCAGTTCATTAACACAAGATGTCCGCTTCATTATTTCTTTTTATTTTCAGTTTTTCTTTTAAATCAAACCAGTTCAATCCCCGTGAAAAATTATTTTTGTTGAATACAGTATCTGCTTTGCCCATCCCCTGTTTCCCGGAGTCCCATTACAGCTTCATACCTGTGTTTGCTTCCTGATTTATACAAATTTTGTTTTGCAGTCCATTGTTTCATCGATTCTTCTTTTCTACTCCATTTTTTCTTGCTTTTCTTTCCCCCCCTCCTTTTTTTTGTTTCTTTTATTTATTTTATTTTAAATTTAAGTTGGAAAACACTCTGGATCGTCGAACATCTTTTGAGAAATTCACACGCAATGTGGTAAGTTTGTTGCCTCGGAAGACTAGTAAACCTGATGGGACATCCTTCTCCCCTCCCTCTCACCAATCCCTACTTTCCCTTTTTGCTTCTTTAACCTGACAGTTAAAAGTGTATTCATCACAGTTTGTGAATTTTCCCAGGAATGACAGCTTTATAATGTGCTTTGATTACAACGCCTCCTCCCTTGTCCCTTTCCCACTGACCTCAGTAGTCACACATGGAGGAATGGACCTTTGGGAGCCATGCTTTTTGCATTAGGAAGCATGAAATTATTCACACTTTTTTTTCAATGTAGTAAAGAATCTCTGAAAACCTGGTTGATGTTCCTTTTTCTGGTGCCTCCCAAAATATGAAGTCTAACACAGTTTGAATACATTGGATTTTACTCCTGTCTCCTTTGTATTTTACTAAAAAAGAGTTTGTCCCATTTTTTTTTTAATTGGCCACAGGGAAAAATAAACAATAATATTTTCCCCATCTTCCTTAATGTCTAGCACAGCTTCTACAGGACCAAAGAATTCATGCTGGTGATGCACAAGGGTTTCATTGGGATTTCATTTTGATAATGGATTACAAGAACTGATTTTTTTTTAATATATAATTTTCAAAAGCTGTTTCATGAAGGTAAAAAAATGAAGGCTGGTAAATTTGCTGTGGGCATTCTCTTGCCAACTGCCAAAAGATCCACTGATTTCCTGATATGTGGGATTCTTTTTACTTACCCAGTTTCTTTGGATTTTTTTTAACATTGTGAAAGTTCAAACTAAAGCATTCAACGCATTTATTTTTGTAGGGCAGAAACATCCCTATTTTCCCATGCCATAAAAACTGTACACCAACACTGAGGGCGAGCACTAACCTGTTATGAAAAGAGGTAGAAAGATCTTGGATTATACTCAAGTTTGTCTGCATTGTCTGTTGAATTGTGCAGGTGATGCTGCTCTGTGTGTGTGTGTGTGTGCGTCCGTGGCTTTTTCTGTGACCTGGTTAGTGGAGCTGTGTGCGTTGAAATTAAAAATATGAGAGCTTTCAGCAAAGATCATGGTTTTTGTTTTTTTAGTTTTGAGGTAAGGAGAAGCAGTTCTCAGAAACTGCCTCCCATACAATAAGGCTCAAGAGTATTTCCTCAAGCATTTAAAATATATACCTATACATTCTAGTAATCAAAAAAAGAAAGAAACGCAGTGAAAGAACAAAGTTTTGTGAGGCTGTGGGGCTATCTCCCATGTTAAAACAAAACTGTAATTCTTTAACTACTTTCTTATAGGTAAAGGCTTCCTGTAATATGCTTTGAATCCACTGTAATCAGGAAGAAATTTGAATTCAATGGGACAAAGTCAGTAAAGGACACTAAAAAGTAAATAAACAGCCACAAAGGAAACTATCCCAATGTTTGAAACAAAAACCCCTATATTTTGCATGGTGGTGTTGCCATAGCATGTTGCAGTGTGATTTGTGTGCTGTCCAAGCAGGTTGATCAATAAAAAAACATTGTACATGATAACATTATACATTATAATTACATGTAGGTGTTTAATATGAAGTTCCATATTAACAAAGTAAAAATGTAGAAAGTAAGTAGCACATCTGGGACCTCTGAGAGCCAGGCTCTTTCCCAGTCCCAGTGCCTGGCAAGCTGCAATAACTGCATTTATTCATTGGAGTTTAAACAGCCCGCAGATCAGGAATTGGTTATGATAAAGAGCAAGTAAACAGCTGGCTATAAGGAGAGAAATAGCAAGCTGCAGACAGGTGTGAGAATACAGCGCAAAAAGGGGAAAAGGGAAGACAGAGTGGGACGCACTAAAACAACTCTCCGATAATCCCTCTCAAACCAGCAGTTCTGTGCACAAACACTAGAGCGTTGTGCCCCGCAGGCATGCCTGATTTTCACCCTGCTAATCTCAGGGTAGAAGTACCAGAATAGCAGGATGCCAGACATGCAAGGCAGGCCAAATAAACTAACTGTGAGCTAGAAATGAGAACAAGGATTTCTGGGTGTGAGGCATTAGTATTTCTTCAGTAGAAAAGGGTGATTCTTTTTTTTTCACAGAGCAAGCTATAAAATAAAAATGGTGGGTTTGCTTTTCCTCAAACTACTACCTGTGAATCCGGGTGGAGTCTGTCAAGTCAGGTCAGGTATGAAAGTAAAACATGTCACTGCTAGATCTATATTCTCCATTAGATCAGCAGCTCTGAGGCTTGCAAATTAATCCAGAATGTTAGGATGCTCAAGTGAAAACCTTTTCTCCAAGAAGACTGAATTCACACCACCCACTGCCCCAGGTCCCTTTGCCACCAGGCATCCTTGTTCTTCCGTTCTTGTTCTTGGTTATGTATGAGTTTATAATATGTAATTACCTACCTTGGTACAGGGCTTCCAAACAGCAGGGATGAGGAAAACGTTTCTCAGAATATCCTATGGTGTACTGGTTAAATTGTACAACTGTGAAGTAAGGGACTGTGGTATAGATCTGTTCTTCTGATTAATATAGAAAATAGGTGTGAAATAGGTCTTCTGCAACCTGGATAAACACCATCATCTCTGAATGATTTAGTAAAATGAAAATTGTAGTTTCTCTTCTCCTCTGACGGTTTAGAAAACACAGACTAATTTTCACTAGTTGTTTTCTCACTTATAGCAAAGTGGGTTTGTATTGAACTAAATTAGACCTCAGTTTTTTCCATTTTAAGTGTTTAAAAGAACCCAGTAACCTTGGTTGTGTCTAGGGATTGAACCTGAGAAGATGACCTTGTAATTCATAACCTGATTTGATAAGATGGAGACTATAAGAGGCTCCTGATCAGTGATGATTGAAAGTGGGTTATAGCTGCTACAAGAGGCATTTGTTAAACTAGAAAGCTTAGAAACTTTGTAAGGGCAATCATTCTGTACTGTTCCTTGAATTAAGTGGAAATAAACTAATATAATGAGTCACTATTCTAGTCTGATTGGGAAAAAATAAAAGTGGAGCTATATACACACTAAAAAAACCCAAGGCCCAGCTCTGCATTTCTTTGACATTGGAGACTTTTCTTTCCAGAAAACTTTCAATAAATTGGTGCACTTCATGAAAGCCCTAAACGTTCAGCCTAAAAACTGTGGCTATTTAGCTTGCTCTGTAGATTTTATAGTGTAAAATTACTAATGCCTTCAACAGTCCACAACAGACAATATGAATAGTGTTAGAAACAGGTCTGCATTCACATACAATATAGATAAAGTAATAGAAAATTGGCATTTGCTATATGTAGTATTTATTACCGAACAGTTTATAGTTTGCCTCTAAGTAGTAAGCACAGTTGTTCTTGGTTTGCCTCACTTATTCACATTCCTGGGTATTGTGTGAAAACATAGAGCACATATACTTCAGCACTACTGGAATGATGCCACTGGATAAGTGCATTGCCTTGGAGTAACACCAGCAACCACAAGTGTCACAGCTCTGTGTCAGAAGCACATGGAGTGGTGACAGTGTGTGCTCTGTGGTCCCCTCTGGTCAACTCAGCCCCTCAGATTTCTCTTTGGGAATAATTAAGGTCTGTCACCTGCAGCTCCCCAAGGAAGTGAGTAGGGAAGCTAAAAGCATGAGCCAGGGAGCAAGACAATCTCATTGCTTGCCACAGTAGTAAAGAGAGAGAAATCAGTTGTTTCTGTGGCATTTAAAAACTGAACTTCTTTTGAGGAATTTATATGGTGAAAAAAATATCCATATTTAAAAAAAATATTAAAAAAAAAATCTAAAAATCAGGAAGCTTCCTCTATCTCAAGTACTAACATCTACATTACAGAGAAAAAAACCAATAGGTGAATATGTACTGATAATTTTGATGGGAACAAAGAGGTCCTTTAAGGAAAACTTTTGTCTTTAATTTGTCATGTGCATGCGGGATTTGTGACAGTGGCAGACTGGTAATCTGAGCAAGACACCTTTGTGAGTGCTGGCCTGGTGCTTAGCTGTGGTCATCAGTCTAGAAGCCTGAAATGAAGGGGAGTGGGCTACTTTCATTTCCACTCCATGCAAATTTTCTTGTCCTGCCAGGAACCCAGTTAGCAAGGCAAGAATGTTCAGTCTGCCCCTTCAGAGCTGCTTAGGAGGAGACGCTCCATCATCACATGTTGATGTCATGGCTTCAGACACCACCATCAGTATTAAGAGTTTCATCCAATGCTACCCATTTATAGAGAAGGCAAAAAACTGTGTTTTTTGCAAGTTTGTCATGTTTAATGGAAATACAGCCAGTACAAAACAAATCAAAATGAGTTCATATATTAAACTAAAGAGCCATCAGATGATAATCGTCTTTACTCATAATCTCATAAACAAGACCCCATTTCATAACTCTGAGTTTAAAATCATTATATCATACATTACCCATAACTTTTCCATCTGCCTTCTCCTGCTGAGCTGGAAAAACTTGCTTACCAGCATCCTTTGATATTTTCCCTCTCCAAACCAGTAACATTAGACCATTTCATGCACGAGATGTGAAATGTGAAGGCCATTGAACACAGCATATTTTCACAGAGGCTTAGTCCAATGTCACTTAACATGGCATAGCAAATTATGATCTAGAGATGGAAATTAAAACTCGTAAAAATAGCTTCCTTAGTTCTTATCAGTGGGGGATAGACTTTCTAGATGCTTAAACCAATGTAATCTCTTGTCATGTTAAAATCTGTCCCTTTATTGAGAAACAAGGCAGATAATATATCCATTTCATCTGTTAATCAAGAAATATTTCTATATGAACATGTAGAACATATGTACACAAGGCCCTACTGTGCCAGACCAAAAGTCCATCTAGCCCTGAAATCCTGCCAAGGGCTATATTTTTCTGGAACACAGCATTGTGGATGAGCTTCAATGCAGTATCAGCTGTGAGATCTCATATTCAGTGGGATGGTCATGGAAGAAATCCTAATTAGCCTCTTGAATTTATTTACGGGTTATTCCTAAAATTTAAACCAAAAAATAGCTAGTCAGAAGAAAAAAATCTTCGAGCTCCTTATTTGACAAATACAAAACAATAATAAAAATAATCACTATTTATAGAAACGAAAGCTTTTTCCATTTCAGAAAAGAGATGGCTTATTGATATTGAACTAAAAAGAACTGATGAAATAATTGAAAAATTTAGTTTGGACTAATAATTAGTCCAAAAATCTAGTTTTAGGATCTTTTTAGGAATGATGCCCAGGCTATTGAGGAAAATCAGAGAGAGCATCTGTAGGACACACCGGTGAGGACTGGCCTCCTTGTCCTGGTCGGCAGTGACTGGAGCTAAGCTGCTGCGCTCTGTGCTGGAAGAGAAGAGCTGAGGAGCAGCACTTGCACAGCCAGGTTCATCTAAGGGAGGAGCCAGCGCGTACCGTTCAGGTATTAGGCCAGTGGCTGCCATTTCCCAGCTGACAAACATTTACCTGAGTCTAAAGCTATTTGCAGGAATGAGAACTGCAGAAAGGTAGGGAAACCTGAGGGGTCAGGCCTAGGGCAAACATCCAAAAATATTTGTCTAATGCATTGGTGTCTTGGAAATTCTTATGTGTTATCCCGCACTTAGATGGTTATTCAAGTTCAAACTACCCCATCTGGCAAGAGTTAGTAGGTTAATCACAAATGAGAACAGCTCATCAGTAAATGTAAAGATCGGTGGGGAAGGAGAAAGAAATCGGTGGTGTCACACGATTTGAAATGAGCAAAAGTCGGAATGCAGTTGCTCAGCCATTGCCTCCCGCCTATGGACGGCTTCAGGAAACGGTACGGCCCTCATGAGAAATGAAGAGAGGACTGCAAATCCCCACGAGAGGCAGAGGGATTTTCCTGAACGTGCAACCACTTAGCACTGCAGCTGTGCCAACAACTTGTGCCCCAAATTCAGTGAATGCTAACCTCCTCCCCTTCCTCACATGCCTGGACAAGAAATACACCTGCACGAGCGGCCGAGAGCAGCGTCCTGTGCTGCTGTGGGAATCAAAGCAGGATCCTAACCCCCTGAGCAGTGCTAAAGCAATTTCCCTGTGCTAGAGGAGGAAGGGCTGCCTAATCTTGGACCTACTGCTTCTGCTCCTGTGCTTCTCCAGATGTGCTTCTGTCAGGGGCTGTTTATATACTGGCTCTGTGTGTGGTGCATTGCGATGTCACTTGGGAACTTTCCCTGCCGATGCTGGCCGAGCTGCCGGCGTGCTGCAGGTGTACCATGCACAAGCAGATGGGGAACAGTGAGAGCAAGGAGGGTCAATTCTCACTCTGCATCTCATTTCGCTCACAGCAGGGTTCACACTGTTTCTCTGTTAGAGCCGGTCAGATGCGTGGAATTATCATTTCTAGTTCTGCCAGTATCGGTCCTGGGGAGTAGCATCTGTGCTGGCAATAAAGAAACATGAAAAAGGAGCCCCTGAGGTTGCTTAGCAGGAAGGAAGAGAATTAGTCTTCTAAAAGGAAAAGACTTGATCTTCCTATGATACATTTCAGCTCTGAAACTGAGAAGTTTCATATTGACTTCTCATAAGCCACATATGTACTGAGGTTGTTGCTGACTTGTTTGCCAGATAATTTGAGGTGTTAGTGTCATGCTGCTTAAATTGGTCAGTCAGCATGTTTGTATTTAGTAGCTCATAAATCTGCACATGATTTTGTAATTTTCCCCCTAAATTCCATAAAAGTACCATTGGAAGGACAAGTCCACGTTAAGCAGTTAATACCCTAAGGTAGGGACATGAACCCTGAGGCCAACTGACTTCATATTCTTAGATGTACTTGCTCACTCCAGCTGCTGTGCTGCCTCCTCATACTCTGACTCCATTGTCAGGGTATGTGAGGGGGTTTCATTTTGGCTTCTGTATTATTAGTAAAATTGTTAAGTAGTTCCAATTTGTATGTCCAAAGTGCACCAATACAGCCAAAAATCATAATCTTGTTTAGAATTTGGCCTTCTAAATGCTGATGGCAAGATTACATTGAAAATATTAAGGGTCTCCTTCTCATTCTTCAGACAAACATCTACTACTTCTTCTGACTTTTCCTCCAATTTTTCTTTAATATCATTATGACAGAAAACATTTTCCTATGTGTGATGACTCATATGCTACACCTCTCAAAACTGGCCTGTTAGAAGTAGTTTCTCAAATCAAAGTTTGGCTTAAGGGAATGCTATTGACATTGTACCTGAAAGAAATAGCTGGGCTCAGCTCTTAAATTATGACCCACAAGGGATGATCCTTATATCAGTCTGTAAATGGAGTGACTCTGGAAATTTCCTAGAAGTAATAATTATGAAACTCTACTTTACAGAGCTGAAGTATACTCTGGAACAAAGTTTGAAAGAAATATTCTGTAGAACTGAAAGATCTGCATAAGAAGGTGGCATAATTCCGTATTTGGGGCTGCTCTGGATTCTGTGTATTAAAAGCTTATTTTCCCAATGAGAGAACAAAGTGTAATTCAGAATAAACATGGAAGAAGATCTCTTAAGGAGGGTGTATCTTCTAAGTTGTCACTTTTCCAACTATAAGATAAATTAGAACTACTAATACCTGGGAAAAGAGCATATGTTATTATTGTTCAGATGGAGACTTCCTATCTTTAGTAAGTGTAATATTCTCTGAGGCAGGGAGGGGAGGTGGAGGACAGGACCATCCAGAGAAATCCTGATCACTGCAGGGTTTAGGAGAAAACTTGTCCAAAGACCAGCAATTTCCAGGGAGCAAGTGATGTAGAATACAGAAAAAAGATGTTATGACAGCTCACTGTGTCTATAAGGGAAAATTCAACTCATTCATAGAATAAGATTATACAATTCAGATCAACTAACTAAAACTAACTTTTGGCCTGCTTTTAGGTCAAAACTTCCTAGTTTGTGTGATATCACAATTCATTCCTAAGATGATGGAATTTGGTTATGGTCATCTATTTAAATTCCAGGGAATTTACAACTCCTAAATAATCAATTTCTGCAGATAAGAATAAAAAATTATTTCACAGATCTTATCCCACAACAAAAGCCTGTGTGGCTTTCCAGTGAGATATTAAGCAAATTGTTTTAACAACTAATGGAGAGGTTCTGGTTTAATTGTTTTAATTAACTGGTTTATGCAGTTCAGTACTACAGGGAACTCACACATATTTACAGAAAGTAGCCTGTAAATCTGTGAAATTAAGTACAAATAACTTAATCAAAAACCCAAAAAGAGTATGCTCAATATTTTCCTAGATTATGTCCAAGGCTGACAATCATGAATTGAACAAAACACTTAATTTCAGATATGATATTTTAAATTATATTCCAGTGCCACACAGCTGCTGAGACTTTTTTGACCATTTAAAAAGAGAAGATGTCTTAGTATAACAGCTTACCTCTTACATTAGAGGAAAACATAATTTAAGGCTCAACGAGTGTCAACAAGCTGTTAATTTAATGTAGGTAGAAGGTGACAGAGTAAAAGAACGTGCCAGGAAGATACTTTCTGTCTTTTGAAGAAGTGAGTATTAATACTGTCAGGTGATATGGTGAACCTGATGGATGAGCAGTCTAACCCAACATTGCAGATCATTACTTCCTTTCAAAATTATACAGTCAGGGAAATATTTGTCCTAATTTGTTCAGCTTGTATTTCAGAGCACAAAGAATAAAATAGTTCTTGCTTTTATGAAGACATACTCTTGATATATACTGCATTTGAGCAAATGCTTGAAACCAACTTGCAGATCCCTGTGAGCATAAATCTAATTGATAATGACAATAGATATTAAATTGTGTAATTCCACTGAGTTTTAATACAGCAGATGACTTAAAAACTCATAGATATGGCACAATAAATTCATTTACCATTTACTGCATAAGATGTAGCATCTTCATAGTTACAGTATTTCTTACTGTAGTGTCCTTGAAATCGGTTTGATTTTTCTGAGTTGTGCGCTTAAAATGCACAATACAATTAATGTAAGTATTAAATATCTAACTGGAGAGGTAGACAGAGCCACTTTCTAGTTAATGTTTCTTTCTAGTAATGGTAATGTTTTATGATCTATTTATGTTACATTGTCAGGGTATGCCTGTGGTATTTTAAGGAGTGACGTAAGCTTGCTGCGCCAGCTCTGCCTCTGTTGGATCAGAGCCACAGTAGGATGGCCCTAGGAGAGCTAACTCCTTTTATATGGCCTTAGGAGAGCTAATTCCTGTAATGTGGTTTCAGGGCTTTTGTCTGGCTCAGATAAAGCTCAAAGCTGCCTGAAATATACCATGGTGACATACCCTACACCATCTTCTTCACGCTGTAGACCTAACTACTGTGGGACAGTCATTATACCTGATTAAAAGAACTTGCTAAAAACCTGGAACCGCATCCTTGCAACAGGAGGAACAATGAGGAAAATAACAATGTGGAAATCCAAACACCTTCAAAGCAGTGCTTTGCAGTCACGTGTAATATACCTTACCAATGTTCCTTATAAACAGTAAATACGGTCTAAGCAAACCAATAGCTGCATTCATGGAAAATCTGCTTTCCTGCCTAGATGCAATCTGCCTCTTACTTTCTTACCTGAACTTTAAAATAGCTTTTCGCCTCTGTGACAGGGCTGCCACAGTTCACACGTTCATATTTAGCACAAGCTCGCTTGTGGTAGCCTTCTTCAAGTTCTGGGTATGACCAACATCAAAATCCTCAGCATCAGATTCTCCTCAGCCAAAACCAACCTCATTCAAAAACGGCCTTTAAATTTTCTGGCATATTCTCTAAAGCAATCTAGCTGGCTGGCAGTGCAGGTGTTTAAGCGTGAGGGCTTCCTGTGGTTTAAGATTTGACAGACTCCAGTTGGTGCCCCTAGTTATTTGACAGTGATGTGGCAACACTAAGTGGTTGCTGATGAACAGGTTTGCAGTGATCATGCCTCTGTTTTCTGTTTTTGTTTTTTGTTTTTATCTTTTCCTCAGGGGAAATCGCTCACATCAAAGAGGTTAACCAGTCTAGTGCAGTCCTACTAAAAGGATCACCTTGTAGCATGGAAGCAGACTCAAATCATTATACATACTTTGTAGCTCACTGATTGCCTGACTCAGAGGACAGTAGAACAAGATGTTGCATGAGCAAGGACCTGACTTGTTTTCTTTTGTGTATACTAAGGCATTACAGACTCCGAGGGACTCTCTAGCCTTTCGATGCCTCCATTTCGAAAACTGTCTGCTCACTTCCTCCTTCATATCAAGCTGGATCTATGTCTTTTTATTTTCTGCAAGCTCAAGTACAGTGAAAAAAAAGCTTCTGCTAGGCACAGTTTATTAAAAAAATACGTCAATCAAAACTGGAAGAAATGTAAAAAATGCATATATTAATAAATATACATATGGCATCACATTTATTGCACAATGAATTAGCACAGAAGGTTTCATTTCACTGATGTATTCACATTGAGAAAGAAAGCCTGTGTCTTTGTCTGTTGTCTGTATATTCTCTGTTAATGTTTCTTGCATTTATTTTTATACCATATTTAAAAAAGAACACCTTTTACTCCAGATGTATTAAAGTTGATCCTTTCTCTGTAAATTTGTGTATGTTTATATTGTTGTTTTATCTTTCATTAAAAGATGCAGAATCTCTTTCCTTTGGGAAGTTTGAGATTTTAATATTGAATCTGAAGATTAGCCAAGAGCAAAAAAATCCCCAAAAGTTACACACCTTGTGCTTTCTAAAGTGACATGAAATGGCATTTTCTTTCTCTCAGTGACACCGAATCAAACACACTTTATTGACAATCATTTACTTTTTATTTTATTTTTATCAAGCTAGCAGCAGAGAGACCTTTCCAGCTTGCTCATCATCACATAAGCAAACCTTTCTGTAAGCTAGGCCTGTGAGCACAGCCTGCTCAGCGATCCAGTCGCTACCCAACACCGGATCGACTGAACTGCATTTCCTTAGGAACCGGCATGAACAAAGCTGGCCGAGAGCACAAGTGTATACTTGCTAAATAGGAAGGACAGTGTTGTTTTCTCCTTGCTGTCACTTGTGATACAATGCAACGTTTTAAGCTGAGAAGGTAGTAGTTTGGGAGTGCTGAGTTTACTGTTTGTAGAGCAAAGCTTGGCTAGTCACTCAGGAGGCTGTCCTTTTAACTCAGGGGCTCTGTTCAGGTGTGCTGTTGTATGTCTGCTGCTGAGGCTACTCACACAGATACCTATTGACAGAATTATGAGAGCATGTAGCTGTTGCCTGTGAGACAGCAGATATGGCACTTCTGAAGCTAAACTGAGCTGGAACCAGAAATCTCTGCTTGGCTTACGAAACAGCACTTTTGACTGAGAGAGATGACGTAAGGACAGTCGGCAGAATCTCTGAGCAGAAAAGCAATGATGGGAACTAAATCAAATGACAAAATGCTTATATATCCAGGGCATCGTAGGGTGCATAGGACAAACAAGCCTCTTTAGCAATGCCCAGGATAGACTCAGGGCAGCCAACTCTAGTACCATCTGTCATACTGCCTTTGGTTTGATATTGAGAAACAGGAATGTTGTTTCAAAGGAACTACCAAAGCTAAAAATGCACACACACACACACACAAAGTGGGACAGTCATAGACACAATCAGGCAATAAATTTGAACACATTAATGCTAGAGTCACCTCACTTAGCATCGGATGCCTACCTGAGCTGTTGCTGCCACTAGGGACAGGGCTCCTCACAGAGCAGCTGTGGGCAAAAGGGAGCTGAGCTGCCTTCTGCAGGGAGCGCTCACTTCTCCTCTGGCTCTGTCTGCCAGCCTGCAGCCATAGCCCTGACTGCAGCATCTCTGAAGAGGTAGTCTGAATGAATTCAGGACAAAGCACATTATAAATCACCATGATTTTTGCTTGGTTGGGGTTTCTGGAGGGTTGGGGTTTTTGTTTGCTCTTTGTTTTCACATGCCACTGTTACTGGTTTCTAGCTAGGAGGATAATAACTGCTTTAAAGTGTCTCAGTTTTTGTTAGCACAATTCTACTAAGCTTTTATCAGAAAACGCTGGAAATGCCCCATGAGAGCTTGATTTTATCTAGAGCTCCATCTAGGTCAACTCAAAATATTCACAGTCTAGGGAGGCCAGATGAATTTTAATAAATAGCCACATTGAATCCCGGATCTTAAACTCTGAAGTTTAATTTTCCTTCACCACAGAAATGTGAGCTCTGAGGCCTGAACTTGAGGCCAAGCGATCCACAGAAATTTGGGCTCTATTTCACTTCTCAGTGCCAAATAGAGATATTTATTTCCAAACTCCTGCTGCCACCAATTGCATCAGCTGGTATATTGCCTTTTTTGCCTTAGGAGTTAACTGATTAGATACTAGTGTCTGCTTTGAAGAATCAGTCCCTTCTAATAAATAATGTTTCAAATTCATGCATTGGATATTTCATGCAGCTTTACCCAAAGAATTTTTTTTTTTTCAAAATCACTTTGGAACACCAACTGGCTGATAAAAAGATGTGGGGCATTTGTATTCCTGAACCCATTTTGTACTTCGTCTAGTTTTTTTCTTTCAATAAATATGGAGTCTCTATTGAATGGATGTCTTTTCCTGTATTGGACAGGATTTAACACAATGTCTGTAAAGTACAAATGTGCATTACTAATAATGATTTCAAAGTAGCCAGGGAGCTGTATCAAGGTTTTATTTGAGTGTAGGTTCAAGTGATGCAACTCCACTGTTACACATGAATGAATTTGGCCCAAACAGACCAAATAAAATCTCTTCTACAACCAGTTGGCTTTTAAAGGGTTTGTCTGCAATCTTTTGATACCTCACCTGATCACTGTCATCTGCCAGTACTGGGAATGGAATCCAAGTAGGCACAAACATCCTTTTACTTCCCCACAGAGAAAAGATAAATGTTTTTTTCCGTATTTATATGAAGATTCGCTTCCAAGAATTAAGATTAACTCAGATTAAGGCATGTTTGTACAACCACCAAACAGCTGATGTCTGATTTTGGTTACACAATGATATATCCATTAGGAACTTTAGTGAGGCCATGAGTCTGCTGAGGAAAAAACAATCAAGAGAGAAATCCAATCTGAATGGACTACATTTCTGGTCTCCTGGAGAACAGCCATCAATCAGTGCCTCCTGGCTCTGTCCAGGAGGCTGGAAACACCCCCCATTGGGGGATATTAATTGTAATATTCATTAAAATAACCACTTGGAGCTGGGAACTTCAGTCTGAAAACAAGGATTCATCGGTTTCTTTTCTTGTGCATCCTTGTGCCTAAAACAGCTCTTAAGCCTGCAGGAGAAAGAAGTGTTTGCTGGTGCTGCTGCACCCTTGAGACAGTTTGATGTTTCCAGACCAGCCTGGGAAGGAAAATGGCCAGTGGGAGAGACAGGAGCTTCCCTGGCACCCACCCGAGAACAGCAAAACATTCTCCCGTTCTTCCATAAGGTGCAATTAAACTATCCTTCAACCCTACAAAACTGAATAAGGAGGAAAAAGGCCTTAAACAGTGATGAGAGAAATTGCAAAATGCTGAGCTGAAACAGTAGTGGAGACTGGCCAAAAATTAATGAGCTGCAGGTGAATACAGGAGTAAGAAATGGGAATTAATTGTGGTGACTAGAACAGAACCGACAAGGGAGGAGAACTGGGGAACTGAGTAATTAAGGGCAAGAGAGACTGAATGTAGCTGGTGGATTGCCAGTCCATTGGCCACAGCTATGCAGAATTGGAATCAAAACCCAAAAAATCAGACAAGACCAACTATGGCTGGCCATTTAGAACCCAGCAACGGCATTTTTTCAGCTAGAAAGCAATTAATGCCAAATATAGAGAATTGCCTTTTTCAAATTGCACTCCTAAAATTGTTTGAAATCATGAGATATAAATGGCAAGTAGTCATCCAAGAAATAAAAAACAGGAGGGCAAAACCCTGTTGCAGAATGCATTTAGGATGTTTATTTATTAAAAAAAAAAAAAAAGAATAAAAGGCAAGGCAGACAATAGAAGTGAGAGAAGGCTGCTTTCTTTAAGTGACTGGAATGAGGAGTTGGGAATCACCAGTGATTTGTTTATGGCTGTTCCATTTATTTGTCTTTATGCCAAGTGATTAACAGCTGCTTCAATTAGGTTTGAAAACTACCATATTTTAATTTTTTTTTCTACCTAGAGATGTTGTGCATAGAAATAACACCACTGGATTTATAAACTTAAGTGCATAAAACATCGGAATTTTGCTAAAAGAATGTTAATAGCCATAGGGACATATAAGGCTTTAATCCCTAGGTGTTCAAGGTAAATTATCAACGATTTCTTTAAGTGTATTCTGTGTCCACAATTCATTTAAGCAAGTTGCTAAGTGGCTGTGAGTCATACCAATCTGACTGCGCTGAACACATTAATACTTTTGTCTCCTGTGAGTGGAAGAGCAGCTGAAGTCCCAATACCAAAAAGCAGAGGGGAAGAGAGGACGATCTCTCTGAGGCCAGGCTTCCCCTCCTTGTGCTGCTCTGCACTGTGGGGACCTCAAGTGACATGTGTACAAATAAATGGGTTTTGTTTGTACAGACGTCGGCTTGAGGACTGCAGTCTCTCCAGATGGTCATTATCTCTGCCATTACAATTTTTTTCCCCATTATCTAAACTAAATCTTCTTTCCTTCAATTTATTCCCTTATTTTTGACCAGACTGCTACAATCACTGTAATAAAATGTTCCCTACCTTTTTGCTCAAATAGGGGAATGGCCGTTGCAGCATTACAGCCTCCTTTGATTTTCTTACCGGCATTTTCTGAAGCGTTGATTGACTTCACTGCTCTCCATCAGGTTGGGGGTATTACAGCTTTCTTTGAGGACAGTGCCCAGAGCAAGCTGCAGGGCTCCCACCCAGGTTTTACAGGAGGAGGACAGAGGATCACTGTTGTACTTCTGACTGTACGCACAGCTGTGGGGCTTGCCCTTTTTTGCAGTAGGTGGTCACTATTGAATTGTGCCAGCTTATGTGGCACGGTGATGCCCAGATCCTTTGCAGTAAAGCGTAGCTGGTTGTTCCCCTTTGTGTGTAGCTGACTCTTCTTGGGTCAATGAGGTGTCTTCAGCTGTCTGTTGCGTAGCATCTTCATTTTTCAGACCATCTTCCGCTTTTACCAAGGTCACTTTTCTTTTTTTGATTTTAACCTGTGAAAAACCTGTAGTCCTTTTTCCTGTGGGTATTTTTATGTGTGGGTGAGTTTGAGGAATCTGCTGGCCTGATTCTTTAACACAAACGCATGAATGAGAGTGAGAACCATCATCACTGTTTGCCATAAGGGATCTGGATGTGTAAATTGTTAAGAGAAATTGCCGTGACAATAAATACTGAGAACCTGCTCAAATGCTAGATGATAGTCCTTATTTGTAAGTACGGACATGGACAGTAAATATCAAACAATATTAAGACACGATTGTAAATGTTACCTTGTTAGTGGCATTTGCACAATTTTTATTGTGCTTTTCCTTTGCTCCCAAAATATAATCTGCCGCATTCACCATCATTGTCTTCTTTTTTTTTTGATTTGACTACATTTTGAGATCTGTTAGATTTATCACAGATGTCAGCTTTCAAAAGAGATACTATTTACCACCCTTGCACTTAACCTTCTGGCTTTTTCCAGTGTATCACATAAGTGAAACATTTAGTTATTCCTATAACTTTTCTATCCAACCCTTTACTCCTTTCCCCCTTTCTTTTCACACATCTTTCTTTCACATGAAAGATGTGTGGCAATGGCATATTTAATGTAACTTTCTTTCCCACCTTTTTGCTGAGAGGAATGTATAACCTGAAATCTATGACCATTTTTTGAGTTCATCTCTTCTGATGCACTGTTCTTTATACAGTTCGTCTTTTCTTTCAGACACTCTTCTTTCCTCCTCCCTCTCAGTAACATCTTTTTTAGCATTCTCCATCTTTTATGGTTCTTTTCCTTTGTTCCTCTGATCCTTGCGCCACTGATCCCTCCTGTGTGTTCCTACCATACCCACTAATGCTCTTTACACTTACCTCCTCTATCTTTCTTGGAATGAAAAGGAATTATAAAGGAAAAAAAAAAAAAAGAGAGAGAGAAAGCAATAAAGGAAAGGCAGGCCAGCGCTAGGGCCAGGGCTGATGCAGAACCATGACCTGGTCTCAGGGGACTCTCCTGCCCCTGGCTGCCTGCGTTTCCCCTTCCCCACCCTGCTCCCACCACCTCTCCACTCTTCCAGCAGCTGCTGCTGCCCCAAACTGTACTCTTCTTCAGAAGTTGGTGGGGATTCAGACATAACCATACAAAACATTTTGGGGGAGGGAGCATAAATGTGGAATTTCATCAATGGCTAGACTTTACTTTAAATGTTCTGGTATTATAAAGGAGGCACTAGCAGCAAAGAAAACTCCTAAAGATACGATGCAGGCAATTAAATAGATAATGCTCAGTTAACGAGGGAATTGATTTCCAGAAAGTCAGTTTTAGAGAACGGTTCAGTTTTTAATTCCTAAGACAGTTTGGGCTGCTCCCCTTCTTCCTCCACCCCACCCGAATTTCTTCAGCAACCTTGCTGGGTCCCTGACTTGCGACATCTCTCTTCTCTTGCTTCCCTTCCCAATGATGTTCCTCATCCCTTGCTGTCCCCCGGTGCCTCTGTGCGCAGGGGGAGATTGTCACCCGGAAGAAGTTGGAGGGTGGACAGAGCCCCCTTCCGGCTCAGCGAGAGGGGCCCGTGCGTACACCTGTTGCTATGGCAACCGGGGTCAGCTGACTGGGTGGTGTACCTCGTGGAGGGGTCACACCTGGGGGGCACGTGGACAGGTCAGGTGACCCAAACTGACCAATGGGGTGTTCCATCCCGTCTGCCGCGCTCAGTACAAAAGCGGAGGGATCGGGGGGGCCGGGTTGGCTCCTCTTCTGTGGCGGCTCTTCAAGGAGGAGGACCCCGGGAATTTGTCTGCCTTTGGGTCCCCATCGGAGTCCTCCGGAATCCAGTTCCTGGTCACTGATACCGGTCTGGAGCTTTCCCAGGGCCTGCTGGTGAGATCTCCCTGGGAGCTCGATGTGGTTTTGTGTGTATATATGTATATAGTATCTATTTCATTCTTTCCTTTTTATTTTGTTATTAGTATTTCATTAAATATGTTTCATTTTTCCCCTAAACTCATAACTCTTCATCTCTCTTCTTGTGCTTGCTGGGCGGGTGTCTGTTGCGGCACCTTTCGGTACAGGGAGGTGGGGTTGGGTTTGTTCTGAGGGATGGTTTGGACTCCTCCTGCTGCTCCCTCTGCCCCAGGCCGTGCCCTCTGCTGGGAATGACCCTTTGTCTCTAGAAAGCTTTTGAAGGCAACTTCTTTCTGACAACAGCACAGACTAGGGAGTGTGACTTTGATCACTTTGATGATTGGTTTTTTTTAATGACAAAGAAGAAAAACAAGGGTTTGGAGGCCAGAAGACCTCAAAGAATAAGAGAGAGAGGAAGGACTGATAAAAATAAAAAAAGCCCATAAAAATGACAGCTGAGATAGTGACACTGAGGTCCACCACCAGCCTCTCATGTTGATTTCACTTACTCTCTGAATCCTGAGAGCCCTCACGGATGGCTGCCAACCTCCTACTCTGTGTGCTTAATGCTGTGACCAAGAAAGCATCAGGAGTAAGCAGAAGAGGAGCAAGACACCACAGGGGACATGCGTGTTTGGTGGCACTGCCTGACCTAGGAGGCCAGTACTGGGAAATAAAAGGCTGAGCACTGGGGGGACAGGAGGGCTTTGATCTACGTACTGTTCAAACCACATAGAACCTGCTGCTTTTATTTTTCATCCAAATAAAGATTTTGAATGTGCTGCCTCAATTGCACTGTGGGGGGAAAAAAAAAAGGCAGACAAGAAAGAAGAAAAGCCTTTCCATGCCCAACATGGTGAAGAAGTCTAGTGTTGCTTGTAGAAGCTGCATCCTTTTCCAGTTCCTTCAGGAATT
The DNA here is from genome assembly GCA_033628505.1 of Tringa tobata. Classification (NCBI taxonomy): domain Eukaryota; kingdom Metazoa; phylum Chordata; class Aves; order Charadriiformes; family Scolopacidae; genus Tringa; species Tringa tobata. Next base: position 2,423,276 of record JAHREE010000183.1, read on the forward strand.
TCTGCACAAGGGTGAAGATCATTACTTCTCATTACTGAGGCCTTGTGGTCTTGTGCACGCAGCAGCCGTGGGAGCTGCCTGCTGCTTGCTCTGCCAGAGAAAATCTGTCTGCTGCTGCTTCATCTAATGCAGACCTGGCTTCTGACAGCTCTCTCCCATGGATACTCTTAGTTTCCATTTCACTGGTACTGACATGATAGCACCAGCACGGCCAGTGTATCAGCACTGATGTGGTACAACACAGCCAAAATTTTCATTCTGCTAAGGAAAAATGTGTACTCTGAATGGTACTACTTACTTTGACTTATGTGATGCCGAGTATGAAAAATATTATAGACATGTATTGGATGGGACATTTTTACTACTTACTGTAGCCCGTTATTTGAGAAATCTAAATATAGCATGAAACCAAAAACAAAGGAAGGTAGTCAAAGCAGTTTTCTTTACCATAGTAAAGCAAAGTAGTTTGGTGTTATCCATGTTTTTTTTTTCTTTATTTTTCCTAGTAGTTCTGAAGTGATAGTATCCCACATCTTTCAGGTTTTGTTTTGTTTTTCTTCTTTCCTGGCTGAGTCTTGTTGATCTATGTGCTGAGAACCGATGGTCGTAGGGAACAAATAAAACCAGCTTCATTTTCCTCCCCTAAACCCTCGGCTGCCGTGATGCAGAAAGTCGCTGGGCAGCGGCGGCAGGTTTCGCTTCCAGCGTTAGCACCCGAAATCTTCGCCAGATGTGCGTGGTTCGCACGCCTCTGGAAGCCCACTCCCCCCGCAGCCAGGGGCTGCCGTGGCGGTCCCGCGGCGTGGCAGGAGTGACACCTCGTGGGTGCGCGCAGGAACCGCGCCCCGCCGGGCTCCCGCACCGCACACGCGTGACCCAAGATGTTCCTTTCGGCCGGGGAGGAGGGCAGGAGCCCGTCTGTCCCGGGTGGGCAGCGCCCTGGTACCCCTCCCGTGGCGTGGGGCGGGGGGGGACGGGACCGGACCCCCCCGAGCGGGGGCTGCGGCCGCCCCTTGTGCTGCCCCAGCCCGAAGGTCGGATCCTGCCCCTTCCCGCACAAGCCCTCCCGCTCCCTCCCCTCTCCCCTTGCAGCTCTTTCGCCGGGCAAAAGGGTGGGTTCCCGAGGAGAAAACGCAGGTTGAGGTAAAGAGGGGCACGGGGGTCTGAAATGGCGTGGACAGGGCAAGGAGGGGGTGATCTGTCACGTGCTGGGGCTGATACCGAGCTGTATCGCCTCATTAAAAGTTGGTGAGACCAAGATGTGTTTTACTGATCACATGGTCAACAGGTAAAACAGGGGAATGGCACAACTGACAGTAGCTGCTAATTAAAAACAAAACAAAACAAAAACCAAACACCACCTTTCTTCATATCGCAATAAAAAGAACATGGAATATTTTTGTTAAGTTACAGCAGAGGAGACCGACTCTGTTAAGACGGTTCCCCAGAACCACCACCAAGGAATTCCTTCTAGGTCATTGGGATTGTATCAAGATACATTTGGCTTGTCTGGAATTGACCTCGGTAGTTATGGGCACTGATTTGAACAATGGAAAAATCAGACCGCTGTGCCACTGAACACAAAGTGGCCCCAAGCCATGAAGAAACATCATCAGGCAGGGGGCAAGGCCAGCACACCAGGGTGTGATTGACTCTGGAGTCATGCAGAGGCCGAGGACGGACAGAAGAAGCAGTTACACAGATGTGACTGCGAGCGCCCCAGGGAAGCCCGGGCATGTCCCTGGGAGGGAAGCCCAGCGGAGAGGCCCCTTCCAGCAGGCTCCCGTGGGGAAGGCGGGCTCTGAAGTTGGATATAGGAGCACGGCTCTGAAGTTGGATATAGGAGCACTGCTCCTGGTTGTTCCCCCGACTGCATTTGGAGCAATGGGATTTCAGTCCTAGGCTGACCAGAAGGAAACCCTTTCAACCAGGAAGGAAAACCATTTCAACCAGGCTGACCAGAAGGAAACCCGCTCTGTCCAGTTCTGGTTTAAGAGGGAACCTCTTGGTGATGGCTAAAATATTGCTGATTAACCACAGCCAGGCTGCAACAGTACAGTCTTTATGGCTCTCCACACTTCACTTGCTATCTGTATCTTGGTGAGAATGGCAAACCAAATCTAAAAACTGTGCTCGAATTTCATGGGCTTCTGCCTGCATAGTTAAATTCCATTTTTTGGGTGCTGCAAATACATGGGTTTCATTTGCATTGATTTTGGGCTGCCTTTCCCCTCTTCTCCAGAGCCCCTAATCTGTGTGATGGGATTGCTGAGAAACTGAGAAGCTCGATTTCAACCTTTTCCATCTCATTTTTTTTTGCATATCCCATTCCAGCTTTACCAAAGACCTGCACTCTGTCTGCAAGGAAAAGAGGCAGACCAGGGCTATGCATCCTAATGACCTCAGATGCTGAACCATTTTGGGGAGGCTTTTCTATGGAGAATCATGTACGTGGGGAGCTACTCTTCAGCTCTGAAACTCAGAGGATGAAAGAAATGCTGTTTCTCCATTAGTAATAGACAACCAACTTTCCTAACATGATGTTTAATGAAAAATATATTAGGCATTTGTATGTAATACATTTTCAAGTCTGGAATGGATGTTATGGAAAGCGATTGTCCCAGCTTTAGAGGATGGAGAGAAAGTTTGTCTTTGCTTGGATATATAGCACTCCCCTTTGGGATGTTGTCATTTCATAATTCCTGCCACATGTTCTTATGAGTAGGATGTTTTTGTTTCCTTACTGTGTCTCCCCCCAAGTCCTGCTGGGTAATATTTCAGATGGTCACGGTCAAAAAAAGCATGTGACAACTTCCAGATGTTCAAATAATCAAAGCAATCTGCAGATCTAAGGGAGCACACCAACAAACAAATGAAGGATAACTTGAAGGGCTGCAGTCTAGGTGGGGGGTCACGTTCAGAGGTGGTGTAGCAGGGTGAGGGATAGTCTTTTAATATCTGGAGAATTCACTGATGTCTACATCATTCGCTAAAAAGGAGGCAGTCTGATGATGTGGCTGGGCAGGCAATAGAAACTGAAATAACAGGGTCTGGTCATGGTTTTCCTGCAGCTTGGAGCAGTGCTGGCTTCCCAGGGGAGCAGGGAGGGCTGTCACACTGCGGCATAGCTCTGAGCTGAGCTGGCTGCTGGGCTCCAGCTCGCGTGATGTTGCTGGGGCTAAGAAACGTGACCGTGCCCTGCTGCAGGCCACACCACCACCATCACATCTGGGGCTGCTTCCTCGCTGAGCTGGTGGTGCCCAAGGCAGTGCTGCATTCCTGCGTTCAGCTGAGAGAGGGGAGGACACCTCCCAGAGCAGGGAAACACACCTGCTTCTGGCTTGCTCCTACCCAACTTCAATAAACACCTGTTTAGGCATCAGTAACTTGGCCAAAGCTGGGTTTTGGGAGCCCTTCATCATCCCAGGTGATTGTTGTTGATCCATCCTCCCAGCTTTATAGAAACAGTCAAGACAATTGAAAATGTATGTTGGGACACTGTATTCCTCTCTGGGAATGTAAAAACATTAATCGGCAAGAAAAAAAAAACCCAGCTCGTGCTAGTCACCGGCAACCTGATATTTGTAGAGGTGAATGAGCACAGTTGTGTGGTGGAGCTGCAAACAGGGACAGTAGGATGGAGGCTGCACATCGAATACTGCTGTCACACAGGCTGGGCAGACCTCTCTCTGGTCACAGGAGGAGCAATATTCCCACCCCACAGGATCCTACCAGCAAGTCTGCTGGTGCCTTTTTGTAGGCTGGCGTTTCATGTGGCAGTGCCTCTGCTGCAGGCGGCACGTCCTTTGATAGAGATGTGCTCTGCATCCGCCCTCTGTGCGTGCCACTGGCGCAGCTCTGCTGGAAAACTCTCTTACCAAAGAGAAAGGAAGATCTGATCACATCAAGGGAGCTGCTGGAGTTTTGAATGTTGCTGTGGCTCTTACAGGCTGATGCTTTTGAAGCGTAACTATTTGAGAGATTGCTACTGACTGCTCTTTCCTGTTGATGATAAGGCTGTATGTGTTTGGGCAACCCTATATGGGTCTTTTACCACTTGGGAGGTAATGGTGTAGCGTGCTGGCAAATTCAGTTCCACACCAAGAAAAGGAACAACTTTGTGACAGCTTGTCCACCATCGAAGGTGGCTTTTGTCAGTCGAGACTTCCGTATCGCATTCCCCAAGAATTTGGAGAACTTCTGGCAAGATTATTCCTTGGGTTTGTTCAAAGAATCCCTTTGTATGTATGTACACAGAGGGGGAAAGACCAATACACTGCTCACCTGGAAAATGGGGCCATGGTGCCTGTGTGCATGGAGGGGCCTGAGCCCGAGAAGGGCATTGGTAGCAGTGTGGGGGCCTTGGAGGAGGCACACCACAACATGAGCAAACACCCAAAAGCAAGGAGGATGCTGCAGCTTACAAAGACACTGGTACCTGAACGTGCTGCAGGAAAGTGGTGGCCATGAAAAATTGATCTGGGCCATATAAAGGATATTTATTGTGATAAGTCATCTCTGTCGTGATTCATGTCTGTAAGACTGGGCTAACAAGGTCATCCTATGCTGTAAACCTTGAAAAGGTTTGGAGGCCTGAGTTCTTCGACTAGCTGGAGCATTGACAGCATGTGCTTCCATCATTTATAATGTGGTTGTCAAGACTGCAGACTCTTTGCCTACATCCACAGGGAAAGTTATAATTGCCTGTGTATGGGAAATTAAAAATGGAAACCATTCACTGCACTGGAAGCTGACGCAAGAAGGACAGATCATCAGTCATGAGATGTGATAAGGAAAATAAAGCTACTGCATCACAAACCAGAAAACTCTGGGAGAAAAAAACAAGCAGTCTCTGTTTACTATTGCCTATCTATTGGTCATCCACCCATCTCTCTACTAGCTACCTATTTGGGTATTTTTATTTAAAAAACAGGCAAAGGAGAGGGGTGGGGAGATTTGGCTGGGGCAAGAGGAAGGCGGCTAAAGGACCTTTTTCCTGGCTGGTAAATCCATGCCTGGTCTCTCTTCAAGGTTTCGTAGTTTAGAAAGAATTGCAGTTTGTTCTTCAAAAGATGTGTCAGTCTGTTATGGATTAAGATGACAATATGTCTTCCACATTTACTCTTTACACAATGACTGATTTTTGGAGAATTTGCTAGTCAGTTCATTTCAGACACATTTCTTAATGTTTTTGGATTTCTTTGTGGTTAAATTTAGACTCTGTCCTTCCTGAATCCTATAAGGCTTGCTCTGCGGTGTTTGTCCTTTCATGGTCATTACTGATACATACCCGCTGCACTCATTGTGCTCTACTAAAATCATTTTGTCTGGGTAAAAAATAAAATGAAAATATTTTCGCAGAGGGAGGACCCCAAATATAATTTCATAACAAAAATTCCCCAATAATTTCCAAACTGAAATTAATGTAAAAAAAAAAAAAGATAAATCTTTCCTTTTTCTTTTACCCAGATATGATTCTTCCAAAGCTTCAGACATGAATAATCTCTCCAATTTTTCCATCTATTTCAGTATCCCGGCCGTACTGAACTCAGGCTGTGGCTCTAGCATCCATTGAGGAAAATCTGCAGACAAGGACAACGCCTGACGTCTCTATCCATTAAAATCAATGATTGCACATCTTTTACTTTACTTTCTAAGTTTTCATTCCCTTCCATCGCTTGTTTGAAGCTGGCCCTCCATTTTATCATTTTCAGTGGGAACTTGGGGAGTTCCACTACTTTCCTGTCTCTGCCTCTTCTCTCTTTAGAGTCTCTAGTCTATTTCTCTTATTTTAATAGCCATCATTCTCATTTGTTGGTTGCAGATCTTGGCCAAATCCTGATAAAGTCAACAGAAAGGTTTTCCCTGGAATTTTAGATGTGTTTCTGTTGTTTTTTTTCTTTCCCCTCATTCTTCTCGCTGCCTGGCTGGTTGATTTAAACAAATATTTTCAGAACAACTTGTCCTCAGTTGACTAAACTGGTAAATAATGGATAAATATAGTTTTGATTTGGAACAGCTTTCTGGCAAAAGATGGAGTACTGCACTAGAGAAGAATTTTTGTCACCTTGAGTTATAGGACCTGGTTGGTTAAATTTAAACTATTTACTTAACCTGCCTGTACAACACAGAAACATCAGACGTGTCCTGTAGCGGTTCTGATACTTTGTGCTGCCTACACTACACTAGCTACAGCACCTGGGCAGTAATTCTATTTTGTGAAACAGAAATAGCCTGGATTTCTTTCTTTCTTTGTATCAAAAGCAGCACAAATCTATTTTATATATTTAAGCAAAGGCTTGGACTTATTTTTCCCATTCTTTTTTTTTTTTTTTTTTTTCACCATCTGGAAAGGAAATGTTGTTCTGTCATAAGCTTCAAGCTTCAACATGTAAGAATTGTATTACAAATTCCTTAGTGTCCTAAAGCTGGCTACCTACCTCCGTAACTCAGTCCTGCTGTGACAGTACTGTCTTCTTATCAAAATGTACTTCACTGAGCCTACAAAAGGGATGTTGCTATGTTTGTTAGTATGAAACTTTGCATATTGTCTATGAAGCATACAGAGGACTTTAATAAATATTTTTCACATGGAGGGGCTAGAAATATAAGTGTTCCAGTGTTCTTGATACACATAGTAAAAATAAAAACCTGACTCGCAACAGTAATATGAATATAAGTAATTGTATTTTGAATTTTTATTGTAATAAATTATAGCATTAGTTCACACAACCCAGCTATTATCTCAGATTGTCTCTCTGCAGAATCACAAAAACAATCTGAGTCATCCCGATTTGATTCATGTTCAGTTCCTGTTTGGGAAGGCTTCCCTCACCATCAGACTGCCTGGCAACTTTTTTTTCTGTGAAAACTCAGATTCTCTACAACAGTCCCACAGTCTATGGTGGGTTCTGCAGCATGAATCATGGAAAATATGCATGCCTGCTTATTTGTAGCTGGTTATTTTTGCAGAATTCCATGTGGAAGAAGAGCCATGAGATTTTTTCTACATGATACACGTGTCTTTTTGGTACTCTGATGGAAATTGCTAATAGAGACTTATCAAAAGATACTCAGCATTTGAATAAGGGAAGAGAGGCAGAGTTGACATGTACAGCCGAGATTGAATATGAACCAGTTTCAGAAAAAAAGAGCATGAATTTACCTTGATGAATAAAGCAAGACACCAGAGAGCTGTTTCCCTGTTTCTCCCAGGGTCCTCTTCATGACCTGCCACTAAATTCTTGTGAAACTTTCATTTATATTTGTTGTGGATTTAATTTCACCTATGTATAATATGTTACTTCAGTTAGTACACACATAATATATTATTTCAGTTAGTTCCTGGAACTGATTAATTAATAAATAACTTTGGCACTCTCACCTGAAAAGCATGACAGAAACTGAGACGGTGAACTTCTACTTGCCAACCTTCCTTACATCATTTGAGAGGGACCTCTCTGAGCTGAAAATGCAGCACAGTAACTCTACACAATATCTTAGACATGAAGTGAATAATAATGTGTGACTTCAGGGAAATGAAGCTGCACAGAATAATGATGATACTTACTAGCTGACATTTCTGCAGTTGAACGGTTCAGCAGTTTCTGATAGTGTCCTGCAAAAACACAGTACTAATTTTACTACTAGTAACAGAGGTCATATTAAGGGCTGGTAAGAGAATAAAATCATCACTTCAAACATTGGCAGATATTACAAAGATTTGGGTTAGCATATGTAATGAGGATTAAAGGAACTCTAGAAGAAAAAAGGCTGAAGTGCTCAGTCATTTGATTGCAGAAGACAGAGCAATAGCCTTTTATCCTGTGGCCACAACTGAAGTCAGACACGGAGAAGCAAGGTGCAGGGGCTGTGCCTGCTGTCGGGAGCACCCGCCACTGGGGAGCACTGAGCTTAGGTCATGTCAGGTTGTCTCCAGGGCATCAGGTGAACATGAACTCCAGGAGTAAAACTGGTCGGAAAACTAACGTGGCCCCTAGGGATACGCACTTTTGGGAGGGAGGCCTTGTTTCCTCCGTACGTGTGCTGAGCTCTGAAGCATGGTGTTTACTTCAGGCACTCTTGAAAACTGCTGCAAAACCAGCTCTGAGAGCAACCAAAAGACTGGAAAACACCTTCTGGTAGAAGTGTGCAGTCTTTTAAGCATATCAAGAAAAGGTTCAAAGATTACGTGTTACGGATGGTAAGTATTTACTTCAGGACTAACGATCTTACAATTTACAAATAAAGATATAAAAAGATCTGGTGGCTGGAGCTGGACAGATGTGCAGGAGGAAAAGGCTACACATTTCACCAGGCAAATACTTAGCTACCGGCATGGATCACGATAGGTTATTGTGGCTTTTCTACCATTAGTAATTTTGGAATCGAGAATAGATGTTTTTGGGCTTTTTAATTTAAAAGATGTACTCAAGTTTAAACTGGATCAAATTCAAGGTTGTTCTGTGTCCTAAATTATGTGGTTAGGTGACCACATGGTGACTTCTGGGTTTATAATCTGAAAATCTTTTTGCTCTGATAAATAGGGCTGGAGGAGCTTTTACCAGGATTGAGAATTTGGATTCATGGATGCTCATTGTGTTTACTGGGGTCAGCTTTCATCTTTCTTCCTTCTGAACCAGCTTAGCTCTGACTGGTCCCGGCTGCAGAGGTACACTAGGCAGACCTGTCCTGCCTAGCTCAGGGATGCTCCTTTTTCACTTATTTCTCTCCTCCCAGGCTGGAACCCCACATTCATTTTTCCGAGGAGCCAGGAGCCACCTTGAACCGGGGAACTTCTGTAGCGCTTTGAGAGTAACCATTCACAAAGACCTTACAGCTCTGAACTACAGCACGCACAAAGAACACTTTTTTTCTAGCGACTACAAAATGCTGCAATAAGCTTTGCTCAAATGAAACCTCTATTAGCAGTAGTGAAGCTTTGTATGTTAGCCACCAAGGATTTGACTCTCAGATAATTGTGATTATACGTTCTCTTCAGAACAACTTGCATTATTTAAGAAGAAAGTCAAACTCCAATCAAGCTACTCAGATGTTTTGAAATACTCAAATGTAGAGCTCCCAGCTTCCCTGTTTTAGCCATTGGGGTGCAGTGCAAAATGTTACTAAGCAGGCAATAGTCTCAGGATTTATTGCAGTGACTGAACTTATAAATACAGAAAGTTCACAGAAAAGCCTGCTCTCGTGAACTTTCAATCAACATTTTCAGACTAAGAAGCCATAGATTATTTATAAAATAAATGGATGCATATCTGTCCAAATGTTTAATAAAGATAATATGTGAGAAGCATGAAACAAGTCATTTTCCTCTGCAGTAAAAATATATTTCTTCTATTGGATACAGCACAGTGGCAATTGCAGTTTATAGCTTTTATATTCAGCAAATGATTCTCTGACAAGAACTATACCAAAAAATACCAATATACAGGTCTTAGAATGGAATTGTCCGGTCAGATGAGACCAAAATTTGGTAATGATTGAATTCTTTTTAATTGAGATATATGTATATATATACACACACCATTTAAATAAGATCTTTATACCAAAAGGTAAAGTGAACTGTGCAATATAATCCAGCAACACCTGTTTTTATAAATGCTTTTTGTCCCCAGAAAGACATGGAGAGTGATGCTATTGGTTTTAAAAGGTCAGATCCCCTTTTTCTGGTTGCTTTGGCTATTGGAGTATGCCTGGCCTGAAAATGCAAATGCTGATCTGGCACACAGTTGCCATATATCCTACAACTGCCTGCTCGCTACGCGTGCTCTCCCCCGCAAAGTACTGAACAAGGACACATAAATGTTACCAAGCAAATAACATGAATTACACTACACCATCACAATAATGGTGATTTTTATTTCCTGGATGGTTCCAAGAGACGTGAACACAACCTCCAGCCCCAGACCAACATTTACTGTCCTGTTGGCAGCACAGCTGGCTCCAGGACTGGGAATCTGGTAAGGTGAGTTGAAAATATTATTTCTTCCCTATGTACTCATGTACCAGTTGCAACTCAAATATATTGAGCAAGTTTTCTCCCTTTAAATGTATCTTCTCATGTCTGCATTTCAGATTTATATTATTGCCAATGCACTTTCCATCTTGCGTCACACCAAGAGCCTACATTAGCTGTTGATATTTGGGCTCTAGAGGAAGAAGAGGAGGGAGTTGAGGAGAGGGAGCGACTAAAATGAAGTGTGAGTGTATTAGAAGCATTTCTAAGCTTGGGTCTGGGTCTACTGAGTCTTTGGCAGCATATTTTTGCTCTCAAAACTGGAGTGGTGGTTGCCCATCAACACTAGGCAGTTCCCAGGATGGGAACCTGTTCTGCCCCACTGGTACTGGGCTCCCCAGTTCAAGAAGGACAGGGAACTGCTGGAGAGGGTACAGCAAAGAGCTACAAAGATGATTAGGGGACCGGAACATCTCTCTTATGAGGAAAGGTTGAGGGACTTGGGTCTTTTTAGTCTGGAGAAGGGAAGACTGAGGGGAATCTGATCGATGCCTATAAATACTTAATGGGTGGGTGTCAAGAGGATGGGGCCAGTCTTTATTCAGTGATGCCCAATTACAGGACTAGAGGTAACGGGGCACAAACTTGAACATAGGAAGTTCCATCTAAACATGAGGAAGAACTTCTTTACTTTGAGGGTGGCAGAGCACTGGAACAGGCTGCCCAGAGAGGAGGTGGAGTCTCTGTCTCTGGAGACATTCAAAACCCAGCTGGACATGTTCCTGTGCAACCTGCTCTAGGTAGACCTGCTCTGTCAGGGAGGTTGGACTGATGATCTCCAGAGGTCCCTGCCAACCCCATATGGTTCTGTGATTCTCTACTAACCTCACCTGCAGCACAAGGTCTTCCACTCTGTAAGCACAGGTTCTGCTCGTTTAGCTTGATCAAGTCTTTTCCCTTAAGCACACATAGGCACACACAAAATGCTTCTCTTGAGTCTAGCTCCTTCATCCTGAAAGGATGTGAAGATGTCCATGCTTCTTGCTGCCAAAGGATTTCTGAAGCCTTGCATTTTTGGAAGAGGTAAGTGATGGAGGAGATGGACCTGCAAAGGTGAGAAGGAGCATTCCTCAGAGCTAGAAATTAGAGCCCAACTCTGGTTAAGATCCAAAACTCTAGCTTTATTGATTACAGTAAAAAACCTTTAGTGACACTAAATACTGCTTTTTTTGCTGCTATTAGTATGAGGCATGGAGACACTGCAAGTGGTTGCAAGCCAAAGTTTCACTCTGTAGGACTCTATTAGAATAACAGAAGGTGAAGCTACATGATGAAAAACACATTTCCCAAAAGTCTGGTGTGACGCACATCCATTCCTGAACTGTCATGTGCTGTTGTATCTGCTCAAATTCCTACATGGGGTTTTCAAACAGTGAGAGGAAGTGGTCAGTCCTTTCAGATTTGATAGAGTGAGGCTGGCATTGATTTCATGACTGTGGTCATGTGTCAAGAGATTATTTGAGCTGCAACAGTGAGTTCAATACATGTCTACATCCCTGATACTTGAATCTCAAAACTTCACAAAAAGGGATGTCAGTAAACTGTTGTTTTTTTTTTTTTCTCTAAGCACCAGCTCTCTGGAGTTGTAATTACAGTAATAGCCATCATATTTGTGCTGACACTGGCCAACAAGGGCTGAAATCTTGGCCCCATTGAAATATTTGGTAAATATTTGGCTAAGAAGTGCAAATAGGTTTTCACACAAAAATAAAAAGATAGAGGGGGGGGAAATAGAATTTTGTGTAATAATGGTAAAAGTTTTTTCTTTTTCAACACCCTGGATGTCAATGCCCTTAGTTTATAAAAGTTCAAGGGTTTTTGTGCTAAAATAAAAACAACCAACAACTTTACTCCTCATTTCCACCTCTCCCTTCCCAAGACAAAACCTGGCAGGATTGTGTTTTAATGCAGATGCTGGTAGAGCCACAGCCCAGTGAGGTACCAGGCAGCATCATGGTGGGTGATGAGGCGAGTCAAATGCCAGCTGAATTCCTTCTGGTGAGCTTAGGGATTTGGTTCATGTTCTTAAAAGCTGCTGACACCCCAGTCTGCAGCCCCAGACAGACTTTAGAGAGAATCCAGCCTTCAGACAGGAAGTTTCCACTTTGCAGAGCTGATCTAACAAACACCCTGACCTAATCAAAGCAAACCTGTCCATTGGTTTTAATTGGCTTTGGAAGCCAGCTCCATAAGGCAAATACCCATTGCACCAGGTATTCTAAACTCAGAGCATCAGATCCTCAATCTATAAGCCACCTGAAATTTCTGATTAAATGTTTCTAAAAGTTGTCTTGATCATAAGGAAAGAAAATTAACTGAACTCACACATATGCCTCATCATCTTGGGGACCACAGGAATTACTATTAGTGTATTGTACAAAGATTCAAAAATGCTGCCAAAAATTATAGGTTAACTGAGATTTTTTTTGCTATTGGCTCTTTCTGTATTTCCCTTTAGAATTCCTGTTTATTATGCATAATGCTGATTTCTTTTTAGTTGCTCTTTATGAGATGCAGTCAAAACTGCGGGCAACGTCAAAAGCAGGAGAAACAGCAGATGGCAGCACCAGGCTGCTTTATCTGGGCTCTTGGAGCAAACGGAGGGAAACAATGAAGCTAGATGAACAGAAGTTTCTTAGAGTTTGTTTGCTTTCAGATCGCCTTCCTTTCTCCTATTCTTTTGGATTGTGGGGTTGGTTTCTTTTCTTCTGATTTTTTTTTTTTTTTTTCCTATTCACTTTTGGAGAAAAGAACAGCAGAGGAGGAAAATTGCTGTGTCAGGTCATCCTGTATTGATTTAGTAGAAGATAGTAAGACCTGATGTGACCTGCTGAAAAGATGACATGAGGTTATGGCCTAGCCTACCAGTGCTTCACGTCGTATTAAACACTCCACAGGGGCAACATCTGGAGGGTTAAACAACCGCTGGGTAATGCAATTTTAAATACCACTTCATCAAAGTAATAGACTCCACAGGACCCTCTTGGGATCTGTAAACTGATGTGTTCCAGGCTTTGTGTGCTGCAGCCCTTTTGTGTAACACATTAAGGAGAGCCTGATAGTTCTGGCTATTGCAGGGTGATAGAACTGAGGCTTGCAAACTTTTCTATAGCACACCACCTCACTAGGCCTTGGATCAAATGCATGGCCTTTATGGCTCTTCTCTTCTTTTTTTGCTCAAAGCTTGATAGTTCGTATATCCAAAAATCCTCTGAGCTGAGGAAAAGATTTTAGAAAATCGGATTTAGTCTTGAGTCTATTTTAACAGCAGTGTATGACCTTCAAAAGGAGATCAGATCCCATGCTTTCTGTTTTCCAGAGTAGTTACAGAGGAGAGAGCAAACCTTCTGTATGCTCTTCATAACCAGCCAAGCTTTCAACCTGAATAACAATCAGATTCTTCAGGTCCTTACCAGACCTGGCTCCTTTCCTGCATTCTTCAAACACAACCCAACTGTAGTTCCAGCAATACAAATCATGAAGGAAATGTGGTCGTATTTGGTGGACCATGGAGGCTGGTGCCACCATCTAGCTGCAAATCAATGTACCTGACAGTTAGTAAAACAGTGTGCAATTTTCTGAAATAGCTCTGAAATAGTGGAAGGAATTGCTAAGCAACTATTAAGAAAAGTCCCATTAAATAATTAATCACTTTAGTCCCATTGAATAATTAATCACTTTAAGAGAGGACAGCCCAAGAACTTTTTCCATTGCCTGCTAGTGCAACGTTTGCTTTCTGAATCCAAATCCAGCAAAACCCTGAGTCCACACAGATCCCTGCATCCGGGCAAACAGAATTTGATAGCTGTCACCAAGCGACCTTTGTCACTACCAGAAGCATGTGGAAGGACACTTAGTAACTCTTTTCCAGGGAGAAAAATTTAGGGTAAGCTTTGCAGCTGGCATGAGCCAGCGACATTCAGTTGAGGTCAATGGAAAGGCTTCGATTCTTTCCGAGTGAGTATCTGCCCTCGCTGCTGTCCTTGCTGGCAGAGCCTTCTCGCTGCTTTACTGCAATCACTTCAGATCAAAGGGCAGTGGAAAAAAAATCCTCAATTACCTGACACAGTTTCAGTTCAGAAAATGTCTCTGGGTAAGTTGTTGTGTGATGCCTTTCAAAGAGGGATGCTGGGAGCAGTCATAGAGCAGGGGGAGGAGGTCTGAAGCCACCATTGCAATTTTAGTCTTGTTCCTGGGTACTTGTAAACTCTGGGAAGTTATAGAGAGGCCAGAGAAATGTGTTGTTTTATCTCTGTCTCCACCGAGTCGTATAAAATAGTCTTTGGCTACCTTAGTATCAGCAGGAGCACAGATCTAACTCGTCCCTGAAGTGGGTGCTGCAGCCTCGCTTGACATTCTCTGTGCCATCTTGGCCCAAAACGTTTGTATCAGGCAGTCCTATCCACAGCTAACCATATTAGGTAAACTATTCTTTGGAGATTATAACATTTATAAATGCATATATATGAAAGATGTCCTCCCCTCACTAAACTAGTTTGTGGCCTATACTTTAGAAACAGAACTTATTAAGAATGCAGACATATGAGCTACTGTAATTTACTTACTGGAATTATTTTCCATTCCTCGTTACTGCTGAGTAGACCACGGCTGCCCTCCATCTGTGCAGAGGTCTTCATAAGAAAATGGGGAGCAGTAGGGAAACAGCATGGATTCTCCAAAGAATGCATTAGTTTATTTATTTATTTCAAATGTCTTTCATGTCTTGGCTTTGTGCATCTTTTCCAAGAAGCAAATGCTTCACAGATGGAAAGAAGCAATTTTCAGTTGTAAAAATTCTAAACAGTTCAGGTGAAATGAAAAACAGAGCTTCCTGGATACATGCCAGCTTTTCCTTTTTATTATTTTTTTCCCCAGCCTCACTTTGATTGTGAAAATATTCACCCACCTCCAGACTTTATAGCATGAGAAATGCCCTGCCTGAGGTCTAATCCATGCCTGAGGTATCACTGCAGGGTCGATTAGAACGGAAGGCTCCTATTTCCACACAACACTACACATCTGCTCTGATTTTCTGCAGGGTAGATCCACAGTTACCCCACTGCAAAAATCGAGTCTTATATAAACCAAGCTTATACTGGCGTAGCTCTTCTTCTGGAGGGAGCTCTGCTACCTTGTCATCAGGAAAAGGACTAATTTGTCCACTGATACTCTGTTTTCTATCAATTCAGATGGCTCAGTAGTGATATTAGGGAAAAAATTGTAGGTGATTTGTGAGAAAGAGTAATGAGTTTATTTTTATATACCTCCTACTGATAAAATCCTTTAGGATTTGCAGCAGATCAAATTAGCAGGAGCTTTCATAATTGCCCTCAGAACTTTTGGATATCACACACTGCCTATGAGGCACTTAAATCTCCCACATGCTCCATATGAGGAGCTTAACTCATCCTCCGGGATATCTGCCTTGGAGCCAGACACCTATAGCCAGACACCTATACATCTGGGACCTGCTATGTGTAGATTGAAGCCCAGCAGTGGACAAAACAGCGTCTCTTCCATGTTACTGTTGGCAAGGCAGTTGTGAAGCCAGAGTGATCCCCGTGCAGGGCAGGCATCTGCAATGGAAGGAGCAAGCTCTGGGGAATGGAGCCGCCTCTGGGTGATGGGGGGGTCCAGCTCCCCGGGCTCTAAATCATTCGGGACCCTCAGGATGAGAGACCGAAGGAAGCAGAGAAGGCGGCCTGTAATTATTAGCTGCTGCTGCATCTCTGGGAACGCAGCTCTGGAACACACTCATGCATAAGGCTCAGTCACTGGCTCGCTTTGGATGTTGCAATGGATTTTACAACGCGCCTTTGACAAGCCTGTCGTGCGGGGCTCTGCAGGAAGAGACAGAAACACTCAGCAGTGGGTGCTGAATCAGGGTCTAAGTGTGTAATCCAAGGTTATTTGCTATAAAGTCTAGGACATTCCCTGAAAAATGTTGAGTTGTGCAGGAAATGTCTGGTTACTTGTGTAACTGTTTGCAAGATATACAAACTCATCAGGCTCTGACTCTTAAGTCTTATGACAATAATGTATTTTCTTCCAGACATGTTCAATTGCATATCTGATACACATACTGCTCGGCCAAAATGACTTGTTAGTGATTTATTTTGAATATCCAGCCTTTACCATATGACATCACCTCCTTAACTTGATGAAAAAAAGGTTTAGACTGAATTCTTCCCATTAAAAATAATGGGGCAATGGTTTCTTGATGCCAATATTTACTGATATCAAAGCAAAATATTGTCTTGGTTATTTGTCTTAATTTAGCCCAAACAGTACACAAAGCACAGTGTACAAAAACAATATGTTCTTTCTTCTAAACCAGATCATCACTTACTAATTACTATATGATTTGAATGAAAACAGAGGCATGATTCAGTGATGCTTTATAGAGATTATCTCACTATATTTAGAGGGGTTTTCTTACCTTGATTGATAGAGGGGTCATATAAAATGATTTCCTATATCTGCCTTCATCCAAAACCTCAGAAGGATTGCTTTTTAATTGTCCATTACACTAAATACAGTAGAATCAGACCCAGATCCTTTGCTAAGATTGCTAAGAAACAGCTACACTATGTATATGGGCAGTAATGTACACAGTGTCTATATATGTGTGTGTGTCTATAATCAGTTCTTAAACTTTAATTAAAACTTACAGATCCCAATGGTATTTGAACACCCCTAAAATTCAAGTGTTGGGTTTGTGTTGGATTTGGATATATTTTGCACAGACCATTTAATGTACCTAAATCCAACTCAAAATCCAACCCTGTATTACACAAACTGATACACCCAGAGAGGACCCTTTGCTTCTGGGCATGGACCTGGATGCAGCCAGAGATGTGCCTTCCCTTGCTGTGATTTCTGTCCCATTTGGAAATTAACATGGAAACTCAAGGATTTCAAGCTCAGGTAAAGCATCAAAGAACAGGTAATCTAAAGGAAGGACTGCTCCATGAATACCTAGAAAACTTTGTACAGAACTAGTCTGCTTCCAGCACACCAGGAAAATAAGATTTGATCCAAAATTTTTGACTGAGGACTCTAGGACACATTCCACTGAATTATGAATGAATCTGTCTCTTCCCTGTTAGATTTCTATTGCCTAAGAAGTCTTTAGCAGAAGCTACAAATGCATTTCTGTCAAACATTTCTAGCATAGCACTTCGTGTTTACAGGCATTCAGCAGACCTGTGCTTCCACCCACATCGGGAGCTTTCTCCTCCTGCCTTCTCTCTAACAGTTCCCGTAGCAGGCTCCCATGCCACGGGTGGTGTAGTGTAATGGGAACCATCTTTTGTCAGTGATGAACACATCAAAGCTCAGTTGTCAACTTCTGTGCTTCACTGACTATAAACATGGCCAAACAATGCCAAACACACCCAACACGAACTTTTAGCCGCAGCTTACGCGTTGTTGCTTTTGCGTGGAGGAGGGAGGAGCATTTCTGTCCGGTTGCCACTAGGTGGAGTAAAGCCAAAACCGTGGATGTAATCAGTCTTGTGATGGAAATGCATTCGTTTCCTATATAGCTTTTTTTTCTTAAATGAGTCGATTAAGTTGAAAACCAAGCCTATCTGGGTCTAGATTGGAGTGAAAGCTCCATGTTTATTTTATTGTGATTAACTGATTTGTAACTAGGGTTCACTCAAAGGATTCATGGCACATGGACTTCCTAGTTTTCACATTGGAGAACCGAAGTCAAATTCTTAAAAGATTGGTTATCTTCTTAGTCTTCCAGCACCCAATTCAGATGAGTAAATAAGGATTCTAAACTATAGAGAGAGCTTCTATGCTGTGACTGTGCAGGTACACAAGTTCTTTCTTGAAGCATTTAAGATCGATCATTAATAGCTGATGGTGCCAACACTCTTGAAAGAGTTTATCGATTGTCTATCTTCCTCTTTCACTCTGTTAGCATGCATTTTGCACTTGTCTGTGTGAGCATCTAAACTCCCATCCTCTGGTCAACTAATTGCATACTAGTAACACATAGGGAAATCACAAAATATTTCCTCTTTGGGTGCGGTGAATTATCGCTTACACTGTTTTCACAGCAGAGATGCTAATCCCAGATGTGCTCAGCATTGCCCTGCTTCTCTTTCCAGCTAGGGGCTTTTCACTATTGCCTAAAATGGCAGCTGAGAATAAGATAACAGTTATGGCTTCGGAAAATCTACTGCATACAGGCGTGTATTTTAAAAAGTGCAGTGCAGTTGAAACAGTGAGCATACACATATAAAGTTCATTACACTGTTGTTTTTTGTAATTATGACAATTCTCCATACACATGAAAGTGTCAAACCCTATGAAAGAAAGTCCAAGGGTGTTTTATGTACTGTTGTGCTTAGTTCACAGAATAGAATAGAACAGAATAGAGTCATTTCAGTTTGAAGGGACCCGCAATGATCATCTAGTCCAACTGTCTGAGCAATTCAGGGCTGACCGAAAGTTAAAGCATTTTATTAAGAGCATTGTCCAAATGCGTCTTAAATACTGACGGGTTTGGGGCATTGACCAGCTCTCTAGGAAGCCTATTCCAGTGTTTTACCACTCTCTTGGTATTTATTCCAGTCCTGAGAATCCTTACCTCCTATCACATCTTACTTGGCAAGAAAGTAAGCAATTCATCAATTCTCTTCCTTGAATCTGAATTATAAGCTATTTTTTACCTTTATTCCTTCTGAGGCAGACAACATTTCTACTTCACAGACTTTGAAGATCTTCTGCTAACCAAATGAAAGCCTTGCAGATCTCTGCTACCACTAATACTCTTCCAGATGAGATTGCTTGGATGTTATTTTTTTCCACCAAATGAGGTTCCTTTTTACTGTACTCAGCGATGAAATGATTTAAGGCAATAGCTGGTCAGAAATCCAAATATATCTCATCAAGAGCATTTTAAAAGAAAATACTGAGGAATGTTTCTGCTTGGAGAATAATCTTATATTTTCTCCAGGAAGTTTTGAACAGATCTTTTTAGAAAGCAATGAAATTACCATTTATAAAAAAAAAAAACAAACAAGAAATTATAAACGTATTCTAGATCAATTGATCTTTTGACTGGAAACACCATTCTGTTTGAAATTTTAAAACTGATTAGTGGAAATTACAGGTCATCTGGACAGCAAAAAAAGTTGCCATTTCAGCATAGATTACATGAATTTGAAGTAAAAACAATGTTTCTGCCTGCAAGAATATTTCAATTTCTTCTACAGAGCTTCCCATGCCAAGAGTTTACGTTGCCATGTTGTTTCCTGCACACCTTAAGACTGTCAGGGTTTAATGACCAGAGGTGGCTTGTGTGGTCTCAATTGTGCAAGCAAAGCTGATGTTTGCTGCTCCAAGGCTAGTGGAGCAGGATGAGAGCCAGGCATTCCCATCATGGACAGGAGAGGAAGAGTGGGCAGGAATATAAGCGGGATGAAGAAAGAGCCAAGGAAAAACATTAGCAGCTCAGGCTTGCATCTGATGCTTCCAGGGGGACAGGGAAACTGAGCACAGCTGGCCTGCCTCCAGCCCAGGACTGTGAAACCTTCCCACATCCCAGTTCTTTTTTCAGGAAAGCAGTGGAAACATCCAGGTT
>JAHREE010000183.1:2443269-2455106 GCA_033628505.1 Tringa tobata
CTTCATGGTAGTATTCTGCCTAAGCAACTTGTCTAGGGCTACCATTAGCTCTGATTTTGACTATTAATTCCTTTACTTTGCTCAGTTCAGGAGTACCATGCCAGAATTTATGGAGTATTTAGGTGAGACATGTCTTCTGCTATCAAAGGGCATGAACCCCTCAGACCCCAAATAATTTTTCTTACTGAAACTGCAAGCCTGATGGAGCTGCCATATCATAACTTTCCAAACAGGAGTTTGGCTAGGCTATCCTGTGTGCTACCGAACTTTTTGACACAAAAAGTGAAGATTGTGTTTACCCTTCTTCACTAATAAATTTATGATTGTATTATCTCCCTCTTCCTTGACATCCCTGCTGGAGTATTAGTTTAGCATCACATCATATGAACATCAGGTGCATCAACAGCTCTTGCAATTAGCACAGATTTTCTTTCAGGGCTCTCACATATGACTTTTAACAATTCCTCATCCTATTTTCTTCAAAAACTGAGTATCACTGTATTAAAAATATGCTATGAAGGAGATGACAATTATCTGTTGCTTTGATTAAACACTTTGAGTGTAGCCATTAACATCTATATGCGTTTCTAATCTGCATGGGGGGTGGGGGAGGAAGGAATCCACCGCAATTACCTAAATTGGGTTTCGTAGAAATTATGCATCATAGAGAAAGAATTTCTCTAGCCTTTTTGTTACTCAGTGGAAAGAAAAAAACACTTTCATAAGGCAAATAATTTCTTCTGATGACATGTGTAAGCATCAATGACTCTCTAGAGATCTTTTTCTCTCTCTGCCAGTCATAAAAGGGGACCTAGGTGACTAACTTAAAGCTCATAACTAATTTTTTAGAAGCTACAGTTAGGTCAGATGAATCCCAACAGCTATGTCTTAAGTTTAGCATCTGGTGGAAAAATGTTTTTATGTCCATTAAAAAGCCCTGTATCAGGAATATAGCTATGCATATGTATTTAAATATTAATGAGTCAGTCTACCTAAAGCCCCATAGACAGGTAAAACTACATTATACTAATATGCACCAACTCAGTTTGTTTCAAGATAAGGTTTATTTGTGTCTCTCTCCTTCCTGACTTTCCTTTCTATCTCTTCATAGTCTGGAAGCTATCACTGCCTATATACTTGGTATGTGGTCATAGTTTTTTTAACTTATTGAAGAAAAAGCATTTGGAAACATCTCACTCTCTTCATTGCATATTGCTTGGCAATATTCTACAGTGCAAAAGTGGTTTTAAAATTGGGTTGCTTCCTGTTGCTCAGCTTGTAAGCCTCAAGTCTTTATATAATTTTGCAGCTGTGAAATATCATTTCATTCTAAGGTTGTAATGAAAATTGCTTCCTTCTCTGTTGTTCAGGCAGGACCACCAGGCAATGGGGAGAAAGGATCCAGCTAGGGGCTGTGCTGGCCGTGCCTGAGGTCAGAGCAGGGGAAAGTGAGGGGCTGTGATTCACGTGCACACAGCATTTGTTAGGAACATGTTTGTGCCTGGAAGCACAGGAGCCAGCAGTGTGCGTCTGGGACAGCCACAGCTCTGTCAGTCTGTCCTTGCCATTCAAACCTGTTATTCAGCCACCCCAGCACTAGGCCTGTCCTTAGTCGGGGAAGAAAATTATGCCAATGAAAGCAATTCTTCTTTGATATGGAAAAACGTCAGAAGGGGCTAGGATAAGATTAGCAAAACAATTTCCATTGCTGACCAAACACAAATTTAAACCCAGGTCACCAAGGGTGAAATGTCACTACACCAAGTTATGCAGTTTTGACTTCCCGGTTAATCCTTATTTCAAGGTAATGAAACTCAACTGTCAGCCGGAATACTGTGTCCAGCCCCTGTATCCACACCTTCAAAAGGATTTCGAAAAATTGGAAAGCATTCAGGAAACTGCTTCAGGAATGCTTTGAGAACTCTTTAATCCAGCAGACAAAGGCATAACAAGATCCAGTGTCAGAAAGCTGTGTTTTGAAATATTCAGATTAGAAATAAAGGGTATAAGAATTGCATAGGCAGGGAGAGACTTATTAGATTGGCTATCACTACAAACCTTTGAATCTACAATGGTATATCTTGGAAAAAGATCATCCTCTGCTTACCTAGAACTATGGATCTGAGGCCAGAATTAGCAAGATACTTCAGATTCCCCCCGGGCCTTGATAAGCAATATGTCAATATAAAATAAGCCTTAATTTCAAGCGTTATGCCTCAGGCCTTCTCTTTTTGAGTGTGCACATAAAAGTTGGTACAATAGTCTCATACCCAAAGGAAAACCTGAGCCAAGCTTTAGAGAAATTCTGATAATTGGATATTTTTAAACCGTGTTCTTAGATTTTTATAGATAAAAAAAAAAAATTTGTGCTGTGCCCCCCCCGCCCTTTTTTTTTGTACTAGAGATGTGAGTTATGATCCAAACTTATATATATATTCAAAGATCTGGAGAAGAGGTTATGCTGCTAAAAACAACTATAGAAAACAACTTACTCTAGGACTCTTTCTTTTGATACTTGTTCAGTATCTACTTGCAAATCACGAGCTCATCACATTTGGACAGTATTTAGAGCCATTAAGCTATATTTTCATTAAAATAATTTATGGTAAATATACTTCAGACAATATTTATACTTCTAAATTATAATTTTATTGCAATAGTTACCTGGTATTGTTCATGGTGCCTGAGTGGATGAGACGTCTAACACATCCAATGCAAATACTTGCACATTCAGATAGAAGCATGGTGTCTGCAGATGTTTGCTTGAATAAAACTTCATTACTTAACTTATGAAAAACTACGTAAGCAAACCCAAAATTATTTAAATTCCTAAAAATATTCTCTGAGTACTTTGCACCAGTGCAATGAACATTTAGAGGAAAGTGGCATGATACATCAGAGACTTCAAATGTCTTCTTTATGATTTTTCTAGGTGGCATGCTGCCCCTTTTACCTATTGCTGCTTCATTTCTTCTTTCAATGTAACTTTGGAATTGTCAAATCCTTCTGCCACCAGAGCTTTCTTGGACCTTTCCTTATGCCTGTTTCCCTCCTATCCTGACCACTCCAGTTCCAGGTTATTCTACTCCAACAGATCCTAGATTTAGGAAAGTATATTCCTTGTAGAAAAGAGGAGGCATACGTGCAAGTCACCTTGCTGTAGCTATGCTGTGAAGTTCTACCCATCTGCAGCACATTTTTCCACTGCAGATGGCCAGGGGAAGTGTATAATACTTCATATACATAGTACTTCATTACATGAAGCAATGTTGCTGCTATGTGTTACCCACAGCACCTCAGGAGCTGCAGAAGCCTTATCTCTGAACACTAAGCCCCAGAAGCTTGTTCCTGAATTTCCTAATTGTTAAACATAACAGCCCTGAGCCTGTTGTATAACGTTTAAGCAGACAGTGATGGTATTGAAAGCAGGCCTGAAGACGTGCTTATATATTCAGAAGTTTGTATGGTTTTTTTCTAATTATGTAATTTAGCTTAATAGGAGGCAATAGTATGAACTGTACCTGTCTATCACACACAGCCTCCTTCTCAACAAGAAGACTCATAAGGTTAATCAATGAAAATGCAGATCTAGGACTACAAGAAAGATAATTAGGGGGGGTCTTGCCTTCTTGTTTCTGGAATTATTTTAGCAGTCTAATCTTGTTCCTTTAGCATGCAAATTTCTCCTTATTCCTACCCAGGCTTACTGCTATATATAAAAAAATGGGTTATTCAGATCCTATATAGCAGGGCATGATAAGAGAGATAAGTATGCACAGCAATACTGTCATTTTTCACTTACTGACGATCCTCAAGTACTTTGGAGCCTGAGGCTTTATAAATACCTGGTTGTAATCAAATACATCTCTTGGAGAAAGGACAATCCTTTTCCAAATGCAATGTCAAACGCTCATGACGTTTGCAGACCCTGTAAAATAATAAAGTCTTGCACTGCCTTGACTGCTTTGTGTTCTGTATGGATGATTCCCTTCTTGTTCCTGCAAAATTTAACATTAATTAAAATATATAGCAAATGTTATTTATTTTTTTGATATCAAAATGTATTTACTGATGCACTTAAGCTTGACATTTCTTTATCAATAAATTGAGTATTTACTAGTGGTTAGGTACAGCTATCTGAAGCATCCCACCCTTTGATGTTTAATAATCTGGCAATAATCCCAGTCTGCCACTGAGAAACTCTCTACATAGTTTGCTTGAATATTCTTAAAGGCTTGTTGCTTTTTGAGAATGGACAGACATATGCATTAATTCAGATTCCAGCCCAGCCTCCCATGAGGAGGAAGTCCAGTTAGGTGAGCAGCAAGTGGTCCTCATGGAAGCCGGGGCAGAACAGTGGCCACTGACCAGACTCTCCCAGGCCCTTGGGGTGGGAAGATGGCATGCCTTACTCCCAGCATTCGTGACAGAGCTCTTCACGTGCCAGATTTGCTCTTGGGATGTATCTTATTTGATAGTTCTGCTTGCTTATCAATTTGAACCATATAGTTGTACCTTTGGGTAAAGGACATAGCCAGCTCAAATTAGAAATTCCTAGCCTCTCCAAGAAGAGGAAAACACAAACTTTATTTCTTTTTTTCCTTAAATTCACTGTGTGTAAATATTCTCAATATATATATATCATTTTCATTGCATTACACAATATTTGGGGTTGTTTTGTTATTTAAAAGACGACTCCACAGTGAATCCACCTACAGCTGATAGAGATCTGTTATTAGCTAACAACAGAAAAAAGAAAGAACTGAAGGAACGAAGAAACAACATTCTAGGTTACTTATTACACATATATATCTCAAAGTTTAGCTGGCTAGTTTAGTCAGAACTGGGCAGAGATTGCTGTGTGACAGTAGGAGCAGAGAGAAGGAAAAAAAAATCCCATCATTTACATGGAGTTGATGAATGATGTATTAACTGTGCGTAAATTGTATAAAACAGGCCAGGCAGATTGACAAAACTTGGCAAAAATAATTCAATCCACAGAGTCAAATTATGCAATAAAAACAAGCTGGTGCTATTCAAACTGGTACATTTTGCTTTAAAAAGGCAAAAATATTCCTAGATTCCCAACAAATCATAGATTCCACTTGTTTTGGCCAAATCTTCGTCCCTTTCTAGTTCAGGCAATACATGTGAATGTTTTTGTAGTGATACAAATTTTGTTGTTGTTAAGTTTTCCCGGTCCCTGAGCCCATCTGTTTATTTCCTAAGGTTATGAACAAAGCATCTTAAGAAAATAATATAAGGGAATGTAGACCGGACATTACGTTTATGAGGCTTCCTAAAGAACAGGACTTACAGGGAGAGTCATATGTGGCAAAAGTTATGTTACAGTGTATTCTGTGCTCTGTCACCTCATTACTTCATTCAGTAGCAGTTTAAATTATTTCTCCATAACATTTAGCTGGCATGTTCATAATACGTTTGAAATATTGAAAGAGAATAGTATCCTTATGTTTAAATCAACAATTTCAGTGAAATGTTTGTGTATTTCCCAAAACATCCACTGCCAGTCACTCTCAGTGAGGTAAATTTAGGTTTAATTAAAATACCTAGTTCAACTGCACCATGTGATATTAATAAACTTTTCCCTTGTGTGCTATACATATTAAATTGTTATCAAATGTATTCTGTCCTCAATGTATCCCTGGGCAAGTGGATTCTTGCCACTCAAAATCTGCCCTGCTGTCAGAAGGAACCATCTATCATTTTATTTGTTTGCTTGGAGCATCCTCCTCTGCTTGGGGCGAGGGTGGGCTACATTTGCTTTGGGCAACTCAAACATCTCCCACAGCCTGCTCGCTCTGTTCTAGTGAGGAAGAAAATGCTAGTTAAGTTTGAAGGAGACATAGTCTCAGTCATGGACAGCGATGGGCTACCTCAAGAGCAGTAATAGGGAAAAGCCTGAAGTACACAGAGTGAAAGAGCCAGAGGTTTCCCAATGAGGTGTGAGAGGTGCTTAGCAGGCTGAGAATCTTCTTTTTCTCTTCTTCACAGCTGCTGTGACGTGAGGTCCACAAACAAGGACAACATGGTGCTTTGGGTGAGTCTTTTCTCCTTTGGGACATGCTGCAACTAATTAGTCTTCTTTCATGTTAGGGAAGTTTTGAACGTTTTTTCCTCTGAAACAACAGATTTTTGAAACACTTCGAACTAAAGCAAGAGGCTGGAGCACGTTGTACAAGGATACAATATCTATGGCTGGGTTATAGATCAGGTTTGGAGTGGAAAACCACCAGGATGTTAGGAACTAAGGAGGAGCAAGGAAATGTTAGCTTTTACAGCTGGAGACAAAATACCCCTAAGATTTTGAAACGCTGTATTTTGCTTTTTCTTCCTTTCCAATTGCATGAACTTGTGCTGTTTGGGAGTAGAGGGAGACGTCAGAAAAAGAGCACCACTTGTAAGGATCTCACTCAACACGTTTTTCATGAAAGAAATTAACCAGGGACCCAGCTAATTACTCACAGTTCTTGGAAGAAGCTATATTGGCTGCCTTCCTGGTTCCACACATATTGCCTTTATTAGTCGTTATACGGCAAGTGAATCATACATGAGAGAACTGGTCTGGCTCTAATATTTTGAGGTTATCTGGTCCTATTTAGTGATGTTCCCTAGAGACGCAGATGTCCCCACAGCCCTTCATGACAGTGGAGAAGGAAGAGGCTCATCCCAAATGGACTTGTACTCTTTGCTGCTCATCCCTCTCTTGTTCGGCTAGGTAGTCTCTCAATCCAACCAGAGAAAATAGAGATGGAGTGGATGCTAACTGGTCTCCTCATGTTAAAACCACTGGAGTATCATCAAAACAGCATAAAAAAGGTGTGTCTTAAGGTT
Organism: Tringa tobata; assembly: GCA_033628505.1. NCBI lineage: Eukaryota > Metazoa > Chordata > Aves > Charadriiformes > Scolopacidae > Tringa > Tringa tobata. Next base: position 2,450,125 of record JAHREE010000183.1, read on the forward strand.
AATTTAGAGAAGGATAATGACAGACCTCAGGTAGCTTAACATTAGTTTATTCTTTTAATTGTCATTGAAAGTACTTCTAAGCAAAAATCCAGATCTATTTCATAGAGTACATGAAACAGAAAAATATAGGCCTGGACATGTGTAATGCTTTGGTATGTGACATCATTGCTTTCACTCTAGATGAGTAATTTTTGAATGGTTCTGGGTAGCTCAGGTTCCTCAAACTATTTTTGAGAATTCAAGCATTTTGTAAAGGGTTCATGACTTATTGTTGAGAGGCACATTTTGGGCTACCATGTTCGAGAAAGGAGTAGTGAATATCTACAGACCCGCTCTGCCTTAAAAGGGAATGACAGCATTAACATTTCACACCTTTCTTCCCTCTGCTTTTTTCTGTTCTTCACTAGTTATCCATTTTCTTACCACAATCTCCTCAAATCCAGTATGGCAGCATGTACCATTAAGCCTTCACCAGGCTAAGCAGGAATCATGCCCAGGCTGGAAAAAAATTCCAGTCAAGGAGAAGTTTATTTCAGGCCCTGTGTGGACTCCACTTTTTTAATCTAGTAAACTGAATTTGTGAGCCTTCTGGAGAGTTTTCAGAGGTAGATGTGTAAGGAGCAATCATTTCCTCTGAGGAAACACACAAAGGAGAGGCAACTTTTGAATACTTAAAGCCTAAGTTCCTGGAGTATATAAATAGCCTCAGGGCATCTGGATAGGACTTGGCTCAAATGAAATTTTACTGGGAATGAAGTGAAAGAAGGCAAAGGCAGAGAAAGGTGCTAGCGCTTTCTTTTGCTTCTAAGGAACGCACAAAGTAATTTATGTCTGAAATCAGAATCAGGCAAGACCGAGAAAGTCTCATTCATGTCTGCTGTGAAATACAAAGATGGCATTTTTGAAAGGAATAGGTTTATCCATGTTAATTAAGTTCATCATTGGGGGTTGGATGAATTATTTACACATGTCCCAGGACGGGATGTTTCCCTGTCTCAGGTAGAGACATATTTAAGAGTTGTATTTCATAGCAGAGATAAACTACTGAAAAACCAGGATCCAAATTACCGCTGCTTAGAGTGCTTTTCTGGCTTCAATCCACAATGTTAGAAGGAACTCCAAATTAAAAAACAGGTGCACTATGTCCAAAGGCATTTAGGTGCCTAATTGTCTATGAAAACAGTACGAGCTGTTGAAGATCTTGACTAGTGTAATTAATCTTAAGGGGACGCGACATTCTCCTGCATTCTCGCAGCTTCTCCTAAGCCATGACCCAATATTGCTGCTACGACCTATTCCACAGGCAGCTGAATTATCACACAGATAAGCCATGTGCCAAACACTCTGCGGCAGCAGTGGGGTATCACGTTTTGTAATCCCCATTCAGCAAGGTGGCTTTAAATGGGAATTATTAAGGAGCCACAAGTGGAATACTTGTGAGAAGTGACTATAGCTGGGGTGGGTCCAGCCACTGAGACTGAGGAAACTCAAGACCGGGAAGTCAGTCACTGAGGACAGACCAGCCCAAGGCTCCAGATGGAAAGTACACTCAGGAGAACAGGGAAACCAAGGATACCGCAAACCAAAGAGCAAGGTCATGAAATGAAAGAGCTTGTATGAAAAAGTCTTGGATAAAGACGAGTTAGGACTAGAAGAAGGTAGAGCAGGTTAGTTGAGAAGCAGGAACGGCACAGAATCAAAGGGGATGCAAGGCAGTGAAAGCAGTTTTTGGGGTTGTTCACTGTGCCTGAATCAGAAACATACACCAGCCCTCAGACAGTCAGGCTTCTCAGGACACTGATCTCCCAGGACAGTATTGAGCCCCGCTCCTGGCTACGGAGCTTGGCTGCTTAGTCAGGGCCTGAGAAAGAGGAGATGTGCACAACCTGATGCAAATAGTCAGTTTGTTCATTTGGTGTAGATAAGTAAAATTAAAAGCAGGGAAAATTAGTATGATGGAATCACCAGATCTCTCAGATTTCTTCTCTTCCAGCTTACGAAACTCTGTGGATCATGTCTTGGGCCAGGAATGAGCTTGGGGTATGTGATGGACTGTACCATCTCTCGGGCCTCCTTTGGCTCCGGGGCTGTGCTACAGCCCTTCATGCTCCCCAGGCACTCCTGCCAGATGTGTTCCCAGATCAAGACAAGCTCTGTGTTCAGGGCTGCAAAGGGGAACAGAGTTTCTGTGCAGTGGTGACAAAGATATGATCCTTGCTGTGAAGGAGATGGGCACCAGTTGTTTGTGTTTTGTCTCAGTGTGAGACAAAAGACACAGATTACAGTCATTCCTGAATTGTGGCCACATCAGAAGTAGAATGCTGTCATGAAATCTGTAGATTAAAAGTAGGTATATGCTTCAACAGCTTGCTGAATTATGGCCCCCCTCTGCAATTGCCAGGGGGCTTTGAAAGGTTAGTATGTTAATTTAAGTACAGCATACAATAGAAGTCAGGCACTCACACTGGAAGAAAGACACAGTAATATCAATACGAATGTGCTTTATACTGGTATTGCTAGGTAACTGCTATCTGCAGTATACAACTATTTTAGTTTTAAAAATCAAAACAAAACCTGCACAACTGACTAAAGTATTTTTAATGGCATAAAATTCTCGTTGTAGACCACAGTAAAGAATAAGCATGCTATGTATTTTCTATGTCAGATCAGCACCCTTTGCAGTTCTCATTAGCCAAATTGTAAAAAAAGAAAACCAAAAAGCTGTTTCGAATCCTAAATGTCTCAATTAGCCTTACTACTAGATATGTGTGAAAAACAAACATTGATCAAATAGAAAATGTAACATTCTTGTTTTAAAAAAAAGGCATGTAATGAGAAAATAAAAATTATTTATGAAGTCAAACGACTTTTAAATCTTTAAATTCCCCACATACCTTCTAGGATTATAGTAACCTGTGGAAGGTCATTATGGTTATAAGGGAAAAGATTAAATAAGCACTTAAGCAGACATAAATAAAACGGACAGGTTAAAAGCTATTAAATTGAACTAGACTAGAGGGAAACCTAATCAGTGCTGTAAAGGAATCCAAACTAACAAGAAGGAAACAAACACAATGTTGAGAATGGATAATGAGAAGTAGCAGCTCTGGAAGTACAAAATCTTATGAAGTCCCAAGTCATCTGTACCACAGAAAATTCCTGGGTTACAAGCAGGAGTGCAAAGAACCTGCTACAGGAAAACTTCCGTAGCGAGTTCAGAGCTTTTTCCCAAAATAACACAAAGCAGGAGTTAAAATTTGGATAGGGATGGTAAGATACTGCACTTGAAGACTAGTAACTAGAAGGAGGCCTAAGGGAACAGCCTGCCATGGTGTTTGCTTCAACAGCCACTCAGCTGGAGAGCTGTACCCCTTCCTCCGACACAGCTATCTGTCTGTCAAGGGAGGAAAAGGGGATGCTGAGAAAAGGAGTTGAAATTGGAGTATGATTTAAGAGTAAGCATTCTTCCTAGGAAAATGTCAGGGTGAACGAAGGCACCACCTTCTGACTTAGGGAACACTGAAAGACAGTCAGCTAGTCACTTGGATCGGGAGCGTGTGGGAAGAAATACGCCTGCTGTAGAGGTGCCGGGGGGGTGATGGAGATGCAGTGGCTGCTGTGCCTGTTGGGCTGTTGCTAGAAATGTAGCTTGATCTCCAAACTAGTGACTTGAATTTCTCTCAGGAAAAATATATAATAAAAAGGGAACATGTTTTTTCAGTTACTCTATGTTCCAGAGGTGTAGCTCCACTGAATTCAGTGAGGGACATTTTTGCTAATAAAGCTTTTCAAATGAGGGATGGAGTATACCGCAAGTATGGATATTTCTAAATATGTCTAGTTTTATATATTTCTCAATATTTCTATTTTTATTTTTCCGACTTTTGCCTGAGCAAAAAAAAAAGAATAAACAAAAATGTTTTTTTAACTAGTTCTGTATGCCCCAAAGAGACAAAAGTATGCGTGCTTTCAAAATAAGGAAAAATAGCATACAATTTTGTGTGGAAAAAAAATTTAAATGCAGAATCGACTAAACATGTTATGGAGGCTACCATTTTAAAATGTACACGCTTCTCTCATGCAAAGGTATCTCTGGAACTCCATTCTCTGTTTCAAGTGCTACGGTCTGCCAAATTTGGATAAATGTTGACTTTTAATGGCACCTGATGTACCAACAGGCATAAGCATTACTTAACAGCATCAGTCAAATGCAGGTCATTGCACTAATTAAGAGTGCATCTGCTATAACTGATCATTTTGTTCTCCCTAATTTTAATAAGTGATTTTGCCAACATGTTTACTGGAAATATTACAACATCTTCCTGCACTGAGAAAACCCAAAGGGCCTATTTATCTGGTTCAGCTGTATTCTTGTTTAAACAGAGGGTCATACTGAAACCAAAGGATTACCATTTTGCCCAGAAGACAGGTCTAAGATTTGACTTAAGACTACAGCACGTCAGTGGGAGGGAGAATCCTTTTCCATAGGCCACTTAAGCCTAGGCGAAAAGAATACCAACATCAAAGTTGCACCGAGGAACGACAATCACAGCCGCTGCAATTTAATAACCCTAGATTCAGGAAGAGGAGGCTTAGCATCCTGATTTTATTTTCTGGGCATGCCATGATTTGACGTGTAGTTAACCAAGACAGGGCTAGGAACCCAAACAGTGTAAGAAAAGCAAACTAAACTCGGGCAAAGAATGCTTTGTCCTACCTCAGATTTAGCCCTCAGGTGATCAGGCGCTGCATGCTTTTAATTTTACCAGCCAGGGGTATTTTTAAAAATGTTCGGAGAACAAACGTGTCTGAATATTGAGCGTGACACGAAATGTCACGAGTGCTTAAAGTTGCAGGTCCTTCGGGCAGAGGAGGAAGATGTGAGGGGAAAGGAGAGAGTGTTTTGTCAGATCCAGAGTGAGAATGTCCCTGCATAAACAAAAGGCTCGGGATTGGACGTTGTATTGGGGAAAAGGCGGGGG
>JAHREE010000183.1:2458871-2521821 GCA_033628505.1 Tringa tobata
TGTCTTCCCACTAGTGCCAATACAATACAGATACCGTGTTCCCTAAGGGGGTTAGTTTGTTGCTTGAACTCCAAGAAATACACGTCGCCTGAAATATTTGCTTAGAATGCCTGATGTATTTTAATGCAGATGCTTTGCTTGCTAAACTTTGTGCCTAGTTTTCCGGCTTGCCTTTCCTCATCTCTTTCAAAAAGTTAAAGAGGATTTTAAGATTTTAAAGAAGATCTGAGAAAAAACAATTGGATAGAAGTAAAGAACAGCAATCTACATATTACTGAGAGCCAAGACAGGAGGGTTCTGTCTCAGTATTCAGGGTCTGAGCACGGGACCTCTGTCTCTCACTTTCATTGCACCGTCTTCATGAGCTGCCATCATCCAAGAAGTGCAGTAAAGTCCTAAATTCTAAACATTTGTGGGTGATTACTGTGAAGCTGAAGAGAGCAGACCAATTTGCTGAATCTCCATTGTAGTACTAGTGAGAAACTTAGCAGGTCGAATTTTGTCTTCTTGCATGTCTTGGAGCCTGCTGATCGTGCAGAGCTCTTGTGCACGGGGAGGATGAACGTCTGGTAACAGTGAGGTTTTCTCAGCCTTCCATTGCAGCGTGATAGGTAAGTGAAAGATGTGTCGGTGAAAAGCATCAGTAAGACCTCTAAAAGGGTGCGACAAAAATAAATGCCATTAACCCTAGATTTTGAGTTGATTGGTTTAGCTTACCTATTGGGTTTTTATTTATCTTTCAAATAGACTGTGCTGTCATGCAACATGACTTCCGATGTAGAATAGAACAAAGGTATGAGAAGTTGAAGGATAAAACTCAGGAGATTTTTGTTTCTTTCCATAGTATCAGGTGAGGGTAAAAAAATCGTATCTGAATTGCCAATTGAACTATATCGATAAATCCTGTCCTTTGGAAAATGCTTGGTTTCAGTCATCACTTGTCAATGCTTATGAAAGTGTAAATCAAGTAGATGCAGATTGTCCTTTTCTTTAATAAATAGTTTAGTCCTGCTTTGGTTTTGGTTCTTAAATTTGGTAACTGGTAAATTCCGACTGCTCTAATTTCATAGTTCTCCAAACACTACTACTAAATTCACATTGAAATAATTCTAGTTCAAGCATCAGAAACTGGTGAATTCCAGTTTGGAATCGGTAAATTGAAATTTACCGGTTTCTGAGGCTTGAGTTAGAGTTATTTCAATGAGCAGTCCAAGTCACGGTGCAGATTTACTGACATCCAAAGAATCACTTCAAGAGCAGCACAAAAAGGTCTTTCACTTTGCTCTCACAGATGCTCATGGGTGTGGTTGTGCATTTGTATTAGTGTTGTCATTGGTATCGGGAGTGTTACTTTTGACGCCAGTCTTCCAGTTGTTCCCACTTACTGTCCATCCCTATATACCTCATGGTGGGCCAGCTGGATTCCTTTAGGATGAATCTAAACTAGAAGATGTGTTTGAGTCATTGCTGGAGATTCCATCTGTGGGACCAGACCAGAGCTAGCTTGAAGTAAAGCCCTATAAAATGCATGCAGTGTTGATATAAAGTCTTCCACACTTCAGTGTTTTGCTCCCTATGTCTGTTGGGCTGTGCTACCTGCTAACATAGACCTGGTCCATTTCTACCTGACTCACACTGATGCATCATGCAGTTTGAAGCAGACACTAACCTTTTTTAACAAGGGGTGTGGGCTGGTCGCTGCTTCTTGCCTACACACGTGTTATCAAGAAGCTCCTTCTGGCTCAGCAGGGGAGCACAACCGTGCAACAGACTGTGGCTGCTCTACTTGTACGTACACACGCTGATTTCCCTTCAGTTCCAAAAGAAGATGGCCAATTTACTCTTTTTCTATAGTCTGGCATGTCATAGCGGACTACTTTTTGAGTGTGAAGTTTGGATAATCCAGCCTTGTACTTGTCTGGTGAATGTGAACACAGGAGTTGCTTTTAGAGGATGACTAGTGCTCCCTCATGGTTGTTTGCCTATCACTGGCTGTGGCCTGTTTGCGTATAAAGGTTCACAAGGCTGTGTTTATGTTCCTCATTGCATTTGGGAGTGGTGAGAAATGTTGGCTTGAAACTTAAAAACTGTCATTTGGAAATGCTGCGCTGTGTTTTGTGGGTGCAGCATCTTGATTGACTACATTTCCCATAGCGCACCAGAAGTATTGCTTTGGAGGAAGAAGGTGCCACCTGTGGTGGCATTTCTGGGTCCCCTGCCCATGATGGGAAACATCCTCTGGCTCTGGAGTCCAGTTGCCCTCAGCAGGTGGGAATGTGTGATGCCCAGATGTTTAGAAACATTTAAAGCTTCTTTTTTAAAAAAAGCTAAAACATTTTTTCTACTCCGAAGCTGAAAACTCTTCAGTTCTCTGTTGTTTGGTGATTTGGCTGACTTTTTGTACTTTCTTGTTTTCCTTTATTTGCTTCTGTTGTGAAAATTATTTTAAATTGAAGGATGATTTTGTTAATTATAAACCATTATCTTTTGTATGGAAGCATTTCTAACTAGAAAACAGATTATGGGAGCAATTAGGGATCAAATCCTTCTCAGTCAGTAACAGAGGACAGTCATCACTGCTGCAAAAACTGGGCTCCAGTTTTACACACATTTTCACAGGGATCATGGTGGAAATCATAGGGCTTTGTGTGTATAGCATGAACGATATGAAGCTCCTCCTTGTTCTGGATCACTGTGATTTTTAGAACGCATAAAATGTTGTGCTATTTGGAACAATAGGAACTGAAAAACAAGAGAGTTTTTTCTTCTCAGATGAGTGTATTTCTGTTGCTAGAGGTTGTCTCCTCGAAACCTTATTCTGATGCATAGCTGCTCTGTGGGATGAAGTGTAGATTTTAACATGAGTTGTGAAGATTATGGATATGTCACTTGAAACCATGCTATTTCTTGTTCTCAGTGCATTAAGTCTTTTATTACCAGTTTTTTGAGAAGATTTTTGAAGCCTGTTTCAGGAAAGGAAACAGACCATAAGAATCTGTCTTGCTCCAGGACGTCAAAACAGAGGGCAATCTGTCTTTCAATATTGGGAGTGATGCAATCATGGCAACTTCAGTTGTAACCCGTCTTTGTCAAAAAGGCATCTCACAGAATCTACTTTTCATGTTCATTTTTTTCCTCTGGACAAAACGATGCTTATCTATGAGATTCTGCATTTGTTTTTTTTCCAGTTGTTGCTGTCTACATAATATCGGTAAGAGTTACAATGGCATATTTTAGATTAGTCATAAAACTAAGGGGTATTTACTAAGGTCGGTTTTTCATAGAGGCTACACTGCCATATAGAATTAGTTATACCGTAAATGTATGTGTTATGTAGAAACGTGTGCTACTGTCTTTGCTACAAGCTTCTTTATAGAAAGAAAAAGATAAATTTATCTCCAATTCCAGACAGTTTTGAGGTCATTATTCTTTAGGAAGTGAGTTTTTTAAGAAACCATAATTTGTAATGCAACTAAGAGGAAATTAAAACTGTGATGCATTCAAATACAAAAAGTCTTATAAAGTCTGCCTATTTTGTGTTAAGGAAGTGGGAGAAGTAAAGTACACTGGGAAAGGAAAATATATTATTTACCCTCCAAATTTCATTTTGGAACCAGTTTTTATTGAGTGTGTTGGGCAATGCACAAATACAACATCAGACTGTGGATTTAACAGCAATAAATCTTAAAAATTTCCCGATTTTTAAACTTCTCTTAAAGCTTGGAAATGGCATTTGTACAACTCATGCAGAACGCGTTGTTGACCTTGTCTTGTACAAACACTTGCTAGAGTTGGAAAACTGTATTGAGCTGGTGCTACAAGTGAAATGCCCTTCTTCATTTGTGTGCAGTTTTGTCGTGGATTCTGGCCATGTCTAGTCTATTCTATTACTCTGCTAAAGTGCTATTATGGTAATGCTAAATAGCCCGATATTCCACAGTAGTGCTAACAAAAAAATAAACAGCATTGTAAAAATTCTGCATGACCATTTTTGGCATGATGCAGCATTTTTTTCCTTCTGCAAATCTCAGACCTAATCTCATTTCCAGTGAGGCCAAAACACTAGTTCGGCTTAGAGTTGAGCAGGATCCTGCCCATAAATCTGGCCAGTCTCCATAGAGATAACATCTGGAAAGTAGTCATTTAAAAATATGTGGGAGAGCTTGGGACAGGGGTGTAAATAGTGGGTCAGAGCTTCTATCCAAATGAAAACATCCCGGCTCTCAGATGTCAGACATCCTTGCTCTAGGCATGTTTTTTGTTATGATCCGTCTATCGTTTGTCAGTTCCTGTTCCGTCAACATAATTTGGAGCTCAGTGTCCTTTGCAAGGAACAAGAAGAGGCTGACAGGCAGAGAAGATGGGGAATATATTAACATGTTGCATGACTTAATGGATACATCCAGTCTTCTCACAAAGAGGGAGATGGCTATCGCTTGTATTTCAATTTAATTTGTTCTCTGGCTGACACCTTTCAGATTACTACACGCTATGGCTTTATACTAGGCCTGTTTGTTGACTTTGGTCTATATTCTTCATTAATGAAGCCCATGGAAACTTTGCCTGATCCTTCAGTGAGAATGGCTTTTGCCCAGATAGTCTTAAGAGTGAATACTTACAAACAGAAACAAATTCTAAGCACCTTGGATTCTGTGTAGGCAAGGAAAGATTGTTCATCTGCCTCTGTAGTATTTCCATTCCTAACTGAAGCTGAACCTTCTTAAGGGTATCTGAAGCTGAAGATTCAAATGTCACATAAACTGATTATTAGGAAAGTTTATGCTTGTATTCAAAAATCACAGAAAATGTGTGAAAATGGGACCATTGTGTTGAATGTAATGACCCTTCTATAATAGGAACCCTGAAGCAAGCAAGACAAATGCACACAGCTGGAAATTGAGCTGGTTTCTGTCATCTGAAACTGTCTTGCTTTCAGGTTCCCAAAGTCCCTTCAGTCTCTTACATGGAGTAATTCAACAGCCCAATCTAAGTTGGTTTTTTTTTAACTGTAAGACAAATCCCATCTTTGTCTACCATAATTCCTCCCAAATGAAGAGAAGCTTTAAATACAAATTGAACCAAAATAAATCCCATTTGGTTTTCTTTATCCTCCTTTTTTTTTTTAAAGTTGTCTGCACTTAATGTTCTTTCTTCTTGAAGGAGCTCTGGAAAAAGCTCCTTCACAGGTGACAGTCTGCTGTTTTTTGAATTCTACATCCAAAATGCCAGGAATTTTCTACTATTTTCTGAATTCTACACCCTTCAATGCAGGTAGACTGCTTCCAACTAGGAAAATATTTTTATGTTGGTGTTTCAATAGCTGTCTTTTAAAAGCATGATACATGCAAACACTATTTTGAGTATCTATCAGAAATTGCCAATCTTGTCTTTATAAAAATAGCCTTGTTTTTTTTTTTTCAGTATTAAATCTAATATTTTATAAAACTTAAGTTTCATTGGAAACAAGTTTATTGTGTCATTCCAAGTTGAGCCCAGTTCTTTTCTGGACATCTCTAAGGTTTCTTTAAAAGAAGAATATGATATTACAAGAAGAATGTTAGTCTTGTTTGCCAGAGAGCTGTACTATGTTTACTATAATAGGATTAAAGGAAATTTGAAAGTCAACGCTAGCTCAGTGGGAAACTGATAAACACACGTTGTACTTGCAGGAACGTTCTGCCCAGTGGTATTAGGAAATTTATCACTATTTATTTAGCAGTTCAGACTTTATCCGACAAACAGATTTGTTGTCCATTTAAAACTATGCCAGACGTTGAAAGACTTAACAATATGGATGTGATTTGTGGAAGCTGAACTATTATCCTGGCATGGCCATCTCATGTGGCTTAGGATTGGGACTCTCATACCATAAACTCTCAAACAAGGAGTCTGTAGCTTATGGATCCTGTTGCTTTCCAAAGTCTGTGGTTTGATTCCTGGCGTGTCTGGTTAGGTCAGCTATTATAGCCACAGTCATAAACAGTGATTTTCAGAATCTGAGAAAGCTAGACAAGGGTGTAACTCCTTGGAAAAGTTATTCTGGAAGAGGCAAAGCCAGCAATATCTCTGGATCCATATCTGGTATTGGCAGGCTTGAAAAGCAATGGCAGTTCAGTCTTGTATTTACTAATGTTTGTTTATTTGTGCCTTGGCCAATGTTTCAACTAGAGAGTGAATTCTGGAGAAAGAAAAGGCCTCAGAGATGACTTTCCATTCCTAAGTACGTGTTAAGAGGTCATTTTTACACAGACACAAATGCTGCTTACAAATCGGTAAAATAAAATGAAGTCATTTTGCTATGAAATGCATACAGGATTTTTTTTTTTAAATATCAGAAATAGAGGAGAATGCATAATCACAAGGCAATACATAAGCTGCTTTTGCAAATGTTTTCATCACCTCCAAAATGGCATATATCTTGCAAAAGTGGGAAGCTACTCACTGTGTACTTCTGAAAAGGCCAGTGGACTATTCCTACTATGTGTTGGGATTTAGTAGGAACTTCAGGATGGAATCACTGTTCGTTATGGAAGCTGCTGCTGTGAGCTGTTCATGCTGTGCATGGTAGTAAAATTATTTGATAAAAAGGCAGCTAGGGAAATCAGTTTATTTCTAAGCTGCTCTTAGCTTTGACATATCTTAGAAAAGTGCCTAAAAAGCAAAGATTTTTTTTTTTTATTGTTTGAAATTTGTGGATTAGTATGCTATCCATGAAGTCACCCCAGAATACCCATTTCTTCTCTGATTCATGTAAGATGTGAATGTGAGCTGCTAGTTTGCTTCAAGATTTTAAAATCTGAAGAAATCTTTTTCATGCTGTTCAACGCACTTGTGCTGTGGAGGAATAGTCTGATTATTCTCCTGCATTCCTCTCCCATCCAAAATGATCTTTAAAGGGCTATGGAATCACTGAAGTGACCTTTCCCCATCAGATGTGTTATGGTCTGTGCCTCTCTATTGTAACCGTGGCCATAGCACAGACCAGCATGTTGTGGAGTCTCTGACACTGCCAACAACTATGGGAATTTTCACTTTGGTTTTAGCTGCTCCTTTCAGACAGTGGAACTGCAAATGCATGGATGAGAAGTCCATACCAAGGGTTTCCTGTCTCAAGGGAGACTGTTGCGTATCTAACTCCACTGGTAGTCCAGGCTTCAGGTCATAGTGGAGCCGAGTTCTTCTGCAGATCTGTCCTGGGCAATTTCACCTGCAGATTGAAGAAATCTCTATCTCACTTTATCATTAGTTAGAATAAAATATGTTGCCTGTTTGAACTCTTCTGCTTAGCTTCATCCACGTAGATAGGCTACGATCAGAGTGCTTGCAGTTTGCTTCATTATATACAAATTGTAACTCAAGGCTGCGGCAAGTTGCCAGTTCATCTCCCCACTCGGACGCCAGCTTCATCTACTCATATAAATAACTGGATAGCGCTCAAACGTGATTGACTTAAGCTGTTACTTTTTCTGAATGTGTAAAATATAGGGAGCTTGAGGTGCTAATGCTGTGCTTGTTGGGTTTTTTGCCCCACACTGAAATTTAGGCGTAATTGTTGAGAATATTGAAATTTAGGCATAATTGTTGAGAATATTGAAATGTGTTTGTCATTGTATTTATCATGGGTTTAGATTTATCTTTACTCTTTACAGGACAATGCAAAATTAGTTGTTTTTATTGTTGTATTGGAATATGCATAGTTAGATTAAATTATTAATTAAAGAAAGGCTTAGTTTCTCAATAAAAGTGAACTTAAGATACTTTGATTATGAAGTGCTCCAAATTAGATATTTTTTTCCTCAAGATATTAATTTTTGCTTTAAAAATATTTGAAAACTGGCTTATTTAAGGCTGATGCCTTAATTTGGGTATCAAATGCACTGTAACTTTTGAACTTCTAGGTGCATGATACGACCTGTTAACATATATAGCAGTTAGTCAGATAGCAATGCTGGTGGATTTTTTTGGGTGAAACTCATGCTTCAGTTTTGCTTTTATAATAAGTAGTGTTTTCTTGCTAATTGTAAACCTTTCGTAAAGCTTCTGTGATGACCTTTTGCCTTCATCACATGATCAGATTCTTTGAGGTGGCAGAATCTAATAGTCTTTTAAAAGTATTAATGGTCCACTGAGTATTCCTGCTTTGTTATGTTGCCTATGGCTGTGCCTGTGGTGTCACTTTAGCTGGGCATACGTCTCAGCTTGTGCTGAAGGGGTCATCTTGCCCTTGGCTCTGCTGCTGGCCGTTGGGTTGTGTCTTAATTCTGTTACGGACTTTCTTTGTGAAGTCTGGCATACCTAAAATGATACACTCAACATCTATGGTAAACTGGCTCAGAAATTGTGCTGTAAATGTTGGCGTAAGTGTTCAAAACACTGTATGTCCTCTTGCTAACAATATTCTTGTAAGTGCAGACTCCTTGCATGGTATCTTGAAAGCCCTGTTGGCACTGGGTGGCCTTAGTAGTCTAGATAAACAGGCTCAGTTGCTAAGTGTGGAAGATCTTTGAATGAGGTTGCAGCCCAAAGACCAGCATTCTTAAATTTTCTGAACAATGACATGGGCCAATAAGGGTGGTGAGACACTGGAAAAAAGTTGCCCAGAGAAGCTGTGTATGTCCCATCACTGGAAGTGTTCAAGGTCAGGTTGGACAGGGCTTTGAGCAACCCGGTCTGGTGAAAGATGTCCCTGCCTGTGGCAAGGGGGGGTTGACTAGACGAGCTTTAAAAATCCCTTCCAACCCAAACCATTCTATGATTCTAAGATTATATAATGCTGTCATTGTTTGAACAGAACCTGATGGGTCACTTTACAGGTTGTAAAAATTGTTACTGTTGTTGAACAGTTTTTTAAAAAAGTATTACAGCCTTCTATTACAAACTGCTTATTACATGTGTATGCACGCAAATAGGAATAATACGTAAAAGAGGTAGCCATGACCTTATATATAGATGTAAAAAAATTTGATGTTTCGCTTTATTGCAAAGCCTGTAAGGATGTGAATTCTAACACAGATTTGCACACACTGAATTAAATTAATTCCTACATAGAGGAGCAGAACAGTGTACTACTTCAAGAGAAGGCAAAAATACTTTTATACTTTAAAAAAAAAGGCAGTTAACTATGCCATCTATGTAGTGGGAATTTCTGCCCATTGTGTATTCTTCTGCTGTCTTCATTATTTAACGTTTCTAACCTGGGACATCCACACCCTTTGTTTATGGTTTACACAAGGTCATCCATAGCTGTAAATATTTTCACTGTAGTAAAAGAAAGAGACAACAACAGGTAATTGCCCTCATACTTTTCCCTTTTGAAGCAGTGTATCTAAGCCCAAGTACTGTAAAGCAGGGAAGAGAGGATATGCTTCTGATGAGCTGAATTATTGCGTACATAGATAGTTCTGAAACATTTCCATTATACTTTTTTATTCTATGTGATTTTGGGGGTAGTTCTAAGTTAATGTCATATTTAACTTTCAAAACAACTATATAAATACTTAGGTTTTATGATAAAACTCATATAATTTAATTCTGGAATTATTCCATCTTTTTTTTCTGACTTGCATATATTATAAAAGTCAGAATTAATTTCAAATTTGAGTGAAACTAACCTAGGTATTTGGAGCTATGGAGTTACCCTATCAAAGATATGTCTACTAAAGAGTTGACATTTACACTTCTGAACTTCATTCTTTAAGAGTCACCTTATTTATAGTAAGATAAATGCACTTTCAGCTCTAATTGCACAGAGCGGCAAAAAACATTCTTTGGATAGCCAAAGTAATCTGAAATATATCTTATCTGGGAAACCTCAGAGGATCTATTTATTCAAGAAGTTAGGAAAATTTAAGGGATGTATACTTACAGCCTGGATTTCAGAATATACAACTGCTGCTTGCGCATTTTAGGAGGACACTTAATTTCTTTTAATTAAATAGAGTGTTTCAAACATCATAAAGCTATGTTTTCACAGAGTTTTTAGGACAGATGTCATGACATGCTAGGAATATATATGAGAACTTGAAAATACATTCAAGAAGAAAATCCAAACAGATTAATGATTTTATGTCACTGAAAAAAAGAAAAATGCAAATAGTACAGAAGTAAAAAGTGAGTTAAGCTTTTCATTGGTCTGTCGGATTTAACTGCAAGTTAAATTCCAAACTGTTTATGGCAGCAGAGTTGGGGGGGGTGGTGTTCAACAGGTGTTTTTGGTTTTAATCACCTTTAGGATTCTTTTTATTCATTATAAACTGTTCCCCTCGGTCAGTCACTTGTTATTTTAAATATTTTTAAACGGAAATGTAACAGATTTCCCAAGAAATACTTACAAAGGATGTCTTTATTGTAAGATACCTGGCTGTAAACTAACAATCTCTTAGAATATAATCCTTTTCTAGGAGTTTATACGTACACCTTGCTGTTGTTAAGGCTTTTCATCAAGAAGTCAAATGGGATCTATTCCTCCATAGACTTACTTGGTTAGTGCATGTGAGGGAACTCACAGCTAACTGCTAGTAGATTTTATGTTGTGTAACCTTTGCAAGTATTCATTGCATGTTAACTCTTGACAGATAAAATTACTTATTCACTATTGAGTTATCTTTGAGGGATGATTTTCTTTGTCACTATTTAGTCATCTTCCTGCTATGTTGAGAGGGCAATCTCTCACCAAATCGTCTTGTGGCATGCAACTGTTTCCCTGATACAAAGTTGTAGTTAGAGGTCTGCAGGAGGAATGTGCAAGGGAAAAGGGAGAAAGACAAATGTTGGCATGTTTTTGAATCTGTGCTTAGGAGAGCAATCGGTGGTGCCTGTGAAGAGGATGGTTGTACATTTGTTTGCTCCTGTTTATTGGGCTGCTCCCCAGGACATGCTGGGGGTATGGGGAGAGAATGCTAAATTATTGAGCCATTTTTTCTCTCATTACTTTTGCTCATAGGATTATATTATTTTGCCTCACGAAAAAATTATCTCAAAT
Source organism: Tringa tobata (assembly GCA_033628505.1). Taxonomy (NCBI): domain Eukaryota; kingdom Metazoa; phylum Chordata; class Aves; order Charadriiformes; family Scolopacidae; genus Tringa; species Tringa tobata. The sequence goes on from JAHREE010000183.1 coordinate 2,469,853, forward strand.
TAAGAATCAGTGTGACATTGCCACTCTGTCTGGGTCACCTTCTCATATCAGCTTACCCTTTACTTAAAATATGCCCGTTAGCCCAACCTTGCATATATATATATATATGTATATACACACACATATACATGACTTGCAATAAAACCTTGACACATGCATAAGTTAATGAAAGGAGCCTTTTGCTTTTATTCTAGATATTTCAGCATGTTCTCTGAGTAACTTAGGAAGAATCTAAATGTATCTGGCCCCTCTGGCACTGCTTAGATATGTGGAGGGTAAAAGTAGCCTTTGCCTTCTTTCCTTCCACCTATTATCACTATGCAGAAGACTGGCTGATTATGAAGGTCAAATGAATGCTACAAATAATAATGTCTAGAGTGCTAGTTTGGGAACATGGAGCCACAAACTTTTTGTTTCATGTTGGGCAATTCACCTTAAACCTGTATTTTAGAGTACTTAGACTTTCCTTTGCCCAGTGTTCCAGACTAAGAATTTTGCATGGTCCTTGCTCAGTATGTGAAGCTGTGAAGCCAGATTAAACTGACACAGCTTGGACTTGATAAACCTTGCAGAAAAGCAGGAGAGTAACAGCTAAAGTAATCTGTTTTGTGGTAACCTGCCTAGATGGCTTCCAAACAAACTGGAGTGCTCTGTGAACTGAGCCGCGAAGTGTTATGGAAATGCAAGCCCTGATTTTCCAAAGCAGCTGCTTTGGAATGTGGAACTGAGCAACCTACGTAATTCAGTAGAGGTATCATCATAAGGACTATTGAAGAACCTAAAAATTGGGTGACCTACATCAGGACTTCTCATAGATGAAGCAGACACCTGCGTTCTTTGTGCTGTCAATAAAGAGAGTTTGGGGATTAGGTTTACCGTGTATGTAAGTCAGTGTGCCAAGGTGGGGAATTATTAAACTTCACATAATACTAAAGAAATGAGTGTTTCCAAAACCCTGCCTCTCATAAGTGGAGGCTCCCACAGAACTGCTGCAGAAAAACAGGTGGCAGAAATATTGAGAAATGCTGCAAAAAGCTTCTTAATGCTCCCATCTGTGGATCTTTCTGCTGAGATTTTCTTTCTGTAAGGCAAAAGGTGGATCTGAAGGCTGGGAAGGATCACTATGAGGGTTGAATGCATAGGTTAAATTACACTCTGGAACTAAAGGTGATAAAATCCTCAGAGCTATAAGAAGATGTAACTAGATCCAAAGTACAGCTAAACACATTTTACCCCCTCCCCTCCACTGTCAGATCCTTACATAGGGAATGGCCCCTGGTGCCAGTGGGCAGAATGTCACAGTTCAGAGCTGGTGAGCCTCTCAGAGGCCGTTGGGATTTCTCAGATACTTTTGAGGATCACTGAACATGATTTTACTGCAAGATGAGAAAGTCCTATATAACAATCAATTTTACAAGTCCAAAGTTCAACTGGGAGCTGTGCACACAAAGGAACACAGATACTGAATTCTTCATTGATGCTGTATTAGCACTGCATGAGGAGAGATTAGGATCAGCCCTCCTTTGCTTAAATGATTTGCCTGGTACAGCCAACTGGCAGAAACTAGGGCCTTCCAGCCAGGAAACTGTACCAAACAAGACACTCGTGTTATGAAGCCTACAATTAATGCACACATTGTGGGAAAGTTAGCGTTAGCTTCAGAAAAATAGTCAGTTAGTTGTCACCATTGCTGAAACTGAAGTTAATGACTTCAGAAGGTCTGGCATCTCTGATATAAACCTTAATCAGATATTAATTTTTTTCCATTGAAGAGTTTAAGTCTATGGGATATGAGGGGATTCTAATTACATATTCATGTTTCTTGTTTTAGAGTATATGGCAGTCATGCAATGAAAAAGTCCTTGTTTCGTTACATTTTTCCCACAAAGGTTGTATTACAGCTTGTTCTCCCTGTCCCCTCACCTCTCTGTTTTACCCGTAATGGTCTTCCATAATGGTCTTAACTTCCATTAAGTTCTTCCTAGATCCTGATATCTAAGGTTATGGGGGAAAACAAAACAAAAAAAACCAAGAAACAAAAAAAAAAAGAAGAGTAGGAACTATTTGATTGTGGAGTGTAACTATTTCATTATTGTGGGCTCTAAAATTCTTAGAAAGGCATGTAATAGGAGACTGAACCACTCTTGCATATCCCGTGTGATCCCGCTGGGCAGCTCTGCTAAATCACAAATCCAAGGCACTAACACAAGCAGAGAAGTTGCAGTTACCATTGGCCCATATAACAGGACTTCCAGAATTTTTGCTGGTTTTACATCTTTAGAAAAAGGGAAATTGTTCATCTTACAGACGCTTTTGGAGGATACATTTTAGCCGCAGTTTATAGAACCTGTTCAGCTATTAGTGTTCTTGTATATCCAAGAACTTCAGTAGCCCTGATTTGAGCTAAGTAGGCTAATTTTAATTAATGTGTTCCCCTAGGCAGAAAACAGATATTTGTGAAGTTTTGTCTCCCCTCCTCCTTCTTCCCCCTTTATAGAAGTCTAATTAATTAAAAGTAAAATAAAGTTTTAAATAGGCAAAATAACTAAGGAAGAAACGTGATACTATGAAGAAATGAAAAACAATTTGTATTGGAGTTACAAGATATGGCAAGAACACAATGTTGTTAATCTATTGTTTTAAATTACTTCCTGGTAAACATTTCTGGTGTGGTTGCTGGTTTGTTTTGTTGTTTGTTTTTTTCCCATCAGTCAGCTGTCACAATAATCCCTCTGTAAGTATTTGCTGATTATTTCAAATTTCCCAGGTATTTTCAATGGCAGTATTTTTTTTTGTCCACCTGAGCTGTGTGAAATATCAGTGAGTCTACCTGAAGACAGATCCTTGCCTGGTCTAAATGACTATGTTTTAAACATCAAGAACGCTGTATTGATATTCCCACAGAGTAAAATTACTGGCTTTTTAAAATTGATTTTAGTGAAGCCAATATTTGTCAGATAAATCCTCTGAAATAATTTAAAATACATTTTTGCAGAGAATCATCGCTCCCTCCATGTTTTTTTCCCCCTGAGGTTACTGGACATAGTGAAAAGGTGGATGGGATTTCTTGTCAGTAGAAAAAGTTGCAGCATTGCCTACTGCCTACTTGCAGCTTCTTCTCATCCTCTGCTGTACTAATCTGTTTCAGGATTCTGTCTTGTATTAAACTTCCCTTTTGCTTCAATTCTACAGTAATTCCTTGGCAATGAGTGACATGCTTTTTGTTAGAATCTGAACTAAGTATATCCACTCAAGCGTTGCTTTGCATTCAATTGTATAACAGTTACTAAAGAACAGCAAATAAAGAATATTAAGAATAAATAACAGTAAACAAATAACCAATATTGGTGTTGTAAGTTGCTCTTAGGTGAATGACTCTTTTCTAGTTTTTAGGAAACCACACACTGCAATATCACTCTGCCTCTTTAATGTAGTCAGAAATAGTAGACTATTATCTAGGTAAGGGAAAAGTTCCGCACAGGGAAAATGTTGAAGAGATGCCTTTACTCTGTAGGCTGAGTTTAGGGAATTAGCAACAGTAAGTATACCAGATTTCAAAACTGATCTCAATCTTGGGAGGATAAAGGAGGCAGATGGGAAAGTGGAATGCGGTTCCAGTGTGTGTTCAGTTTCTGTTTGAGGATAATTTCAGTTATTTATTTGTTGGGCTTTGTGGGAAAGGAAGGGTTTGACAGTGGATACATTTTCACAGGGTATTGCTGTGCTTATAGGACAAATGCCATAGCTTTATGATGACAGCTGTTGACAAACCATTCCACACCTGTTAATTACGGGTATTACAAATAGAGAGAAAATTGGGTGTTTGCTGTCACAAGGACAATACAGATGTTTTGGTCTGTGCAAATCTCTGTGGTTTGCTTCACATCTTTGAGGATGTGCTTGTTTCTGGGCTTCTCCTGCCGTCCTGAGGCCTTTGGATGAGAAGCCACTCAGCTGCCCCATTCAGTTGCTGGTTGTGGAGTTTGGCTGGTCCATCAGTCAATGCAACAGCACCATTGCCCTCCTTCTAGTTCAACATGTCTGTTGCTCTGGTTCCAGAGGAGCGGGGAGGAAAAAGTACAATATGGCATGATACTGGCATGATATTGTCTACCCACAGTGCTAGTTAAGCAGTTTGCCCTTCTCTGCCTTGAGATCACTCCTCAAATATGGTTTAAAACTGTGCCCAAATTAGCCTTATGTGGAAAATGGTGTGGGTGTCTGGTTTATGGGTATTTAAATATACTTTGGGAATGTAATTTATTTTATAATGATTTATAAATGACATTCATTTTCTTCAACAAATAAACTAGGAATGTTTCCTCTAAATAACCTAAATTTTGGAAAATCCAAGGCATTCTGCAAAATCTTGAGTCTTGACCTCTTGCCAAGTGAGGAGCATGGAGCAAATGTTATGTATTCTGCCTACAGCAAAAGAAAAAAAAAATGAGTCTTCAATTCTGAAAGAATCTGATAGTATCTGTGTTATAAAGGTGGTAGGTTGACAATTAGCAGGTTGCAGTGTGTTAAACATAAGGCTGGTTTTGAATAGTGGTTTAGTGATTCCCGTTGTGAAAGTACCTTAAGCTGTACTGCAAAAAGAATGATGTCTTTCTGTGCTAGCTAGGATGAAACATAGAAACCTAGAAAGATGAGAAGAGAGATGACAGGAAACTAGGCAAAAGTCTATGATAAAGATGATTCTTTGGAGCACAATAATTGTTTTATATATTACATATATATTTGTTTACTTAAAATGAATTAAAGGGACTTTGTGAAGCCGTCTGGCTCATCTCCTGCTTGTTAGAATCTATTTCATCTAACATAATTCCTGGCAGATGTGGTGATTATTTTTTTCTCCTTTTGTGTCACTTTCTTCTTAATAATCCTGATGATGTCTACAAACTTAGGCAAATCGATTCCAGTGCTTCACTATCTGTATCATGGTGCTTGCTAATAAGAATATTGTCTGAAATCTTATTTACTGACATTATTGTGTTTGCATACGTGAAGGGTTAAGGACATAATTGTTTCACTCTTTGTGATATCCTTTTATGCATTTGAAAGCTATTAACATCACTCCTCTGGTCTTTGCTTTTTTGTATTATTGATCCCTGATTTCTGCAATCTCGCCACATTAAGTTATAGTTTCTGTGTTTATAAACGTTCTTGTTTTTCTTCTTTGCATCTATAAAATCTCCATGACTTTCCTGAAGTGTGACACCCAGAACTGGCACATAACCTACTATTTTCCATTCTGCATTTGTGCAGCCATGTTTTCAAGTCCAAGAATAGAACCCTGATTTGTCCTTAATGTCCTCAGCGTACCATCAACAAAGTGTGGTGGGCATAGATCTGATGGGGGGCTTTTTGAGATTTGCATACAAATTGGGTTAGCTTCTGCTTTTGGATATTTTTTTTTAATGAGGAATTGCTTGTCCTACTGCAGGACATCTTGGGACAGATGGGTTACTGTGATCACCATTGTGAGAGACACGAATGCACACAGGAACAATATACAATTTGATGTGTGCGTATGGAAGCCAACTTAACAAAAAGCTGCAACAGGATGCAAACTTATCCAACCATTTTTTTTTTTTTTTAATTGCAAGTGTGTAGGGTGTGTACCCTGATGCTTTTGACTTGCTGGTGTGTAGGGTATGTTGCCATGCTTTTCTTCTAAAGTCTAGTAACTTCAATGGGCTTTTGGACCTGAATATAGGAAGACAATTAAGAGTTTGTTTAACTTCTACAGTGTTAGTTTAAAGCTGTCCTCTCTTAATCAGAGTTCTAATTATTAAAATGGTGTGAGCTAATACCTGTATGAGAGCTTAGTCCTCTCTGTTGAGCATCAAGTATATTTATGCATACATGCAGCCGCAGTTAACTGGGAAACATTAGCCCACGTGGTACTCCGGGCTTTTGGAGAATGAAGATGCCTTCCTTCAGTAATGAGGGAGAATCTTAATGCACAGGTTCTGAGTGCAAGCCTGTGCCCTTTGGATGGCTGTTCACTGTGGTATTTGTACCCTTTGACTGGGTGGCAGAGATGTGAGCTGGTGCTCTTTGGCATTGAAGGCTTCACCTTAGACTCTGACAGGTCAGATGCTCTTTCAGCCTTCTGCTGAATGAATGCTCCTGGATAACTTGTCTCTTGTTTTATTCATTCATGTATTAGGAGCATCGCTCCATTTCTTACCATGTCACGTGCATGCACACCTTGTGCTTTTGCCTAATGTGAGCCAAAATCCGTGTGAATAGAAAATACACAGAACAAGTGAACAACTTTTGTTCTGATTCTGGTGCTCCATTCTGAAAGGGAGCTTGGACAAATGTTTGCATTCAAATTGTGTTATAACTTCTATTAGGTTTCTTTTTTCAGGTTATTAACCAGCAGATTGATTCTGTCTCATGAGCATTTTTGTCCCATCTGTTACCTGGAGAGACAGTGGAAAACTTTCCCTCAACTTCTTTCACCAAACCACATTATTTGTTTGTTTGTTTGTCTTTAAATTCAGGTTTTCTTAATTTTGCAGTGCACTAATTCCATGGGTATGCAGCATCTTCACAAAAAGGAATAAGAGGGACCTTGCCACAGTCTTCAGTGGTAGATTCAGATATGGAGAATCCAGCAAGGGTAGGTGTTAGGGCAGGGGGCTGAGAGGGGCATATGGCTAATGGAGAAAGAGTGAAGGATAAGGCATCAGTGACTCAAATACCATGTAGATTATTCCTATGCAGTCTAACCAGTGGTTTTATTAAATCACTTAAAACCCCAAGCCTTGGCAGAAGAAACCTTCGAAATTACAAGGCAAGACACTCAAAAGGCAAACAGTAGGATGCAGCAGTTAGACTGTATTTTCATACTTCTTTTTCCATCTTTAATATTTAGTTTTGCACTCGAGTTGCAGAGTACATTTTCAAGATAAGATAAAAGATCCTAATTTTAAATACCCCATATCCATTCAGGAGTTGAGGTAAATGGTACATAACTCTTTTGGAAATCTAGTCTAAGAAAGAGGTACAATATTTAAGACACTTGCAAAAATTGATGCTTGTTTGAATACCTCACATCTCTCACCTGGCTTCCAGCTGCCACTGTGGAGGAGTATGCATCTCCCGTAGGGTCTGCCTCTGATGTGCCAGCCTGTACAAACATCTCGGATGCCCTTGGGCATCTGAAAGGGTACTATTCGTCACATTCTATTATTATTATTATTTTATTTCCTCTCACTGCTGTGGTACAGTCTGTAGTCCTACCACCAAGCCGCTTAGATACAAGGACCGTGCATCTCGTCTAGGAAGCAAAAGCATGCAGTCCTGTCAGTCAACGCCACCTTTATCAGCCGCACCCTTCCAGTTACATTAGCCTCCTCCACCCTGAAACAGGTAAGTTGGGTGACAGCGTTCCCAGGCCCCGGTTTGGAAGGAGTATCAGGGTGCGGCTTCTCCGCTGGCTGAAGGCAGCCTGCCCGGAGGCTGGCACTGGCAGGGCAGAGCTGCCCAGCGCTGGCGCGGGGGCCCCGGCGGCGCTGCTGATCCTGCAGGCAGCTGGAAAGCTGGCCGGCAGCACACACCAAAAAAAAAAAAAAAAAAAAAAAAAATATAGCTTTTCAGCTGGATCAGCAAACTGGTCTTGCTGACTGTGTGGCTGCATGGTTGTTAGTACTGGCACAGGGTGACTGAGGAGTGAGCGTGTGTGTGTGTGTGTGTGTACACGTGCTTGTGTGCTGGGTGCGGGAAAGGTGGTGCCAGCGGGGACCAGGAGCTATAAGACTATGGCTCACCCTTTAAATGAACCAAACTGCACCCTGCACCGGCTGGCAGCAAGAGGTGATTTAAACTTTATCTCAGAGGGGCATGGGTTGCAATCAGAAATACATCCAGCTGACATTAATTGCTGGTTTGGTTATTTCTCGAGGTCAGATACTGGGTTTTCTCTGAGCCATTACTTTACCTGAAATTGAAATTGCACTATTCTACAGTATATATATATATAACTGGAATATATATTTGAAGCCATATCCTGCAGTATTCTTATCAGAATCTAAATTTGAGAGAAAAAAGGCATAGGTTTCTACTCTTTTGGTCTGTGATTATTTTTGCTTGATTCAAAAACCAAGGACAAATGACCTTCTTCATGACAAAATTCAGGGAGTTTAAATCAGGACCTCACTGTCCACAGCACAAGGCCTAAGGACAGAAAAATAATGTTGGGTATGCTATTATAATTCCTTTTAGGTCCAGGAATTTTATGTTTATTCCCTATCTAATAACTCAGATTTAACAGAAAGTATGGGTAATGCCTCTTTGTACTTTCCTCTTTCCCGTTACTCTTTTCTGCAGATTTTAGTGGGGTTTCCCACACTGAAAAAACGGTGGGAAATGTGAATTCTCTCCAATTCACGTGGGTACTGAAACTCGAAGCTTATGTTCATAAATGGGGAAGATCTTACTTAAGCTGGTTGTGAGAAAGGTAGCAGCGTGCCCCATTGGCTAAATTTTTGAATGACTGGTAGTAGTTAATGCTGTTCATATTCTACTCAGTGGCGTTGGTTGGGTGTGTGTGAAACACACTTGAAAAAGCAGGACAGTCGGCAAGCTGCTGAGTGGCTCCCAAGCTTTTTCTGCCTTCCATGTGAACGGCAGCAGACGGCAATTCCACATACCCAGTTGCGAATCTGGGCACCCTGCAGAGGTGCTGGTGCATAAATGCGTAAGCAATGTTGCAGTCCAAAATGACACTGGAGGCTTTGTAGGTGTGGGAACAGGGATTTTCTGGATTGCTCACATTGATTCATGTGTGTCCTTGTCACCTATTTCTAAAGTGTCTCTAAATCTCATCTCTGGTTTCTGTTAGATGCTTTGCCATGGATTTGGCAGACAGCTTTAAACAAGTATTTTTTTTGAGATGGGTGGAGAATAATCAGAGAGAGAACCTTGTTAAATCATGGTATCTAGATGAGCTCTTTATGTTTTTTGTACATTTATGCTGTAAATCCACTCAGTAGCTTCCCTCCTTAAGTCTGTTTCTATTAATTCAAATGTGCCTCTCTTGCACCTGTTCCTATTCAAGTCGTTGCATATTCTGCTTAAACCGTACAGTTTAATCATTTAATTCTCACTCCTTTTATTTCTTTTTAGATAAGCTTGAGTCCTCCCCTTAAGCCTTATAACAAATAAGTAGAAAGGAAATTGTGCACTTGCTCTGATGTAGCCTTTTATGTCATTCATATTGTAAAACAAGACTTTGATTTTGGGGGCAGGCAGGAAGGAAAAAAAAAACACAAATGTGCTCTGGGTTTTTAATGAGCAGAGTTTTGCCAAGTGGCAATTAGTATTCCTCAGTCTTTGTGCTAATTTGGAGCTTCTTTGGGTCCTCTAAGGAAGATCAATTTTGCCAGGTTAGCAGATTTCAGACAGGTGAGCTACTTTTAGCGTTGACTTTGTTACGTGCAATTTTAATAGTGTTTTCCCTAATTGCGATTTCATTTCTCTCTGATACTCTGACATTACCCATGTTCTTATGCTTCCCAAATCACTGCTGTGATCGTTATGGAGCTTCTCTACAATTAGGTGCTGGAGAAAAACTATGGAAGCTGAGATAATCCCTCAAAGCAGAAGCTGTTGTTCTGAAACTAAGTAAGGGAAGAGAGGAAGTGTAGTCTTGTTTTGCTAAGCCAAATTCTTTACTGAGCCTCCTTTCAAAATACAGGCATAAAAAATCCCATGGGGCTGTGGCTATCCTTGACCCATCGAGGACTGTCATGTTACATGAATTGTGGTAGCTGACCCTAAGGGTACAGAGTTGAAAGTTTTTTTTCTTATCTCTCCACACAGTGGGAATGAAAGTTTTCAGGTGAAGTGTTGATCAAAACCCTTTTTTTTTGAATTTGCTTTTTCACAGGAAAAGATATCAGCATCTTTAGACTGAAAGCACTTGAAGGTCCTGGTTAAATTTATGTGTATTTTTTAGGGCTTTTCCGTTACTGAGACAAAAAGATATTTCATGTTAACTCTATGGATTTTGAGAGTTCAATAATTTTACATTGAAAGTCTCTTAAAGCAATTTTTTGCTGACTTCACGTCCTTCAAAATGAAAATAAGAACAAATTCAGGATGTTCAGCTGCTCTGAAGTAAAAATGTAGGCCAATGGTCAGGACTTAATTTTTCTTCCAGTTTGGAGATGAGGCTTTCAATATGTCTAGTTCTCATAGTGTCAGAAAATATTTTCCATCTAGCCTTATTTGAGATTCCTGTCCTCTTAACCCCATATTATGCCTAAGTTCATTAAAAAGTCTACTGGTAAATGAAGACTGAGGGAAAAATCTAGAAAGAGCCACTTTCATGGGTACTTAATATTGTTTGTACCAGTGGTCTAAATCACTCATGTATGAGTACGTGATTTGTGTGTTGATCACTGGTTAGGAACCAAAGCAAACCTATGGATCAGAGCATTTTCCTTGGGATGATCTTATTTGGTCTAATCAACTACAGTGGGCCTTAGCAAGAGCTGCAGATGACATTCAGTTGCTGAGACAACTGAATGGTTAATAGGGTGGTATATACAAGTTTAAACTACTTGTACTGGTTCTCCTAGCACCAACACAAAGCAATCACAAGTAGTTTACCAAGCGTTTCAGCTGATTGATCTCTCTTGCTGCTTCAGCAAGAGTTATCGGTTGGACTTGATGATCTTAAAAGTCTCTTCCAACCAAAGCAATTCTGTGATTCTATATAAATGCTTGAAACAGTATTAAGTGATAGGATCAGTAAAGTAGTGTAAACTGTAATGCAAAACATGTTCTCTCACTACTTTGAAATAAAAGTAAAAAAGACAACAAACCCAAACCCTGAATGAGCAAGCTCTGGTCACTTGTTCCTCCTCTTCACAATCCATCATGCATTTACGGGTCAGATATGGAAATGTCAGCTAATATCCAACATTGTAGTTGTGTCAAAAGGGAAGATGTCTTGGCCACTTCACTTGAACAATTCATTACTCTCAATCAAATCAAGCACTGACGTGAAATGGAGTCTCAGTATCTTTGTCCTTCTATGTAGTAACATGAGCTCATCAAAGATTACCAAAAGTGTCATCTCTCTCCTCTAGATTCAAGGAAGTGCTGCCTAAGTTAGAGCTGGGGAAGAGGCCTTGAATAGACTTGGAAGAGAAATGGAGTTTGCCATCTCACACTGAAATTTATAGCTAGATAATGGCTAACTCTTTCCGAGATACCTCCCTGATGTTTCTGAGAATAGCTTTCTGAAAGAGCCAAAGAGAAAAATCTTTAGATTTCCTTTTACTTATTGTCTACTTCTACTGAGCTTGAAAGCATGAGTAATGGAAAAATATTCAAACCTTAACTGTAGTGACACAGTATGAATGGCTTATGGCCAAGTACTGTAAAAAAACAAGGTCACATTAAGTTAATAGAGAGCCTCTAGGTGCTGTTTATCTTCTGCCTGTGTTTATGTAAAGAGGGTCCCCCGTTACTATCAGCCAAAAAAAATCCCTGAGCCAGTAAAGTCCCAAAGTCGGAATCCTTCCACTCTTTAATGCTGCAAAATGATAAATGCAAAGGCTAGAAATGATGCTGAAATTGCCTACAAAAAGGGAGCTCTGGCACTTTTCTATGGGTTTGTAAGCAGAAGAGGTTGGTGATGGCCTCTTTAGGCTTCTTGCCTTCCTTTGCTTCTTCTGTCGTAGGGAAAGATCTTCCCTGACATTAAGAAACTTGTGGACTCATTCCACTCCACAGTGCGCCGAAATCATGTGTGATTCCTTGTCACTTTTCTTTCTGGGTATTAAGACTGGATCTGCCCACCTTACTCAGAAGGCTGAACTTTCAAATCCAAGTCGGTTCATCAGTTTATCACGCGTCACTCCATTTCCCAAGTCCTGTATTTGACTGGCAGCTCAGCTCTGAGACTGTTCAGCTCTGCAGTTTCAATCATTGTCAAAACTGCCAAATGAAGGTCTCGCCTTCCAAATAGCAAGTGGTTACTTCTTTAACTCCCATTACTAGCCTTGCCTCTGATTTACTAGTCCAGTGGCACACTACTGAAAGTGAAGGGAGTCTGAAGAAACCAGCTTGTGTGTGTTTTTAATTACACATTTGTTCAACCCTCTGAGGATGTCAAGAGCTGTGAACAGTAAATGCCAAGTGATTGCCAGGAAGAAAGCTGCTGACTGCAGTGCATCGTAGACAGAACCCTTCTGTGTAGCTGCCACTGCCTTGCCGTGCACATACCGACGATATCTGATTTTGATTATAGTCTCTCCTCTGATGATAGTGCTGTCTCGGGTTCTCCTGGAGACAAAGTCTTGGTCAAGTGAAAACATAAGCAATGGTGTAGTCAAGGACAAAGTCAGTCTCCCCCGGATTCCTCTCCATTGACTCTTCTTTCTTCCTCATTTGGAGTGAACTGAAAGGCTAACGATCCTCCTTTAAATGAGCATAACTTGCAGTATTATGTTAGTCTAGACAAAGGAAATAAAATTAATTAGCAGAAAGACTGCAAATGTGCTGTGTAGGAGGACCTGTCATTACAGTACCTCATCCAGACTCCTGTGGCTTGGTGTGTATTCAGAATGATAGCTCTGGTCTTCCTCTCAGCAGAAGAGAAATAGAATAATACTAGGCTTCAATTAGAGACAGAACTATAATTCAGTCAGGGGCAAAGAAAGGGGGAGGTGAGTAGGAAGATGACTGCTCTGCAAAGCCTAAGTCATAAAACATAAAATCCCAGTTTATGCATGGCAACAGATCCTTCTATGATTGAATTACAGCCTTCATATTCAATAATGGGCCAAGACTGTAAACCAGAATACAGACAGAACAAATATTTACATTCTTCGGGCAATGACGGAGGGAGAATCACTGAGCAGAGCATGAATCAAAGCCACAAGAACATAGATGTGGGACAACCACGTGTTGCCGTCAGTGTGAAGTGGGAGGAATGGAGTAAGTTTCCAGTATTTGGATGTGAAATTTCCTGTAGTACAGGTCATCCTGCAGCATTTCACTGAAAATTCATCCTTTAGTTGTGATGCACACTGCCAATAACAGCGAGTAAACTGTAGTTTGTCCATTCATTCTGTGTGCTATACATTTTCCAGTATATCTAGAAAGTGATACTGAAATGTTTAGGTATTTAGCAATGTTTATGTTGATATTGCATATCTAATTACAATTTTATTTGTATTCTTGACTTTATAGCACCTCGTAAGTTCTGTACTTTTGACAGTTGTTAGCATCAGCTGCTGTGATTTATTTTGGTCCAGCTGACAGCTATGACGGTCATAAACATTACTGTCAATTTGGAAATATCAATACCCATGTAGTGAAGTAAATGAAAATTCCTTTTATTATCTTAAAAATCAGCTTGGAAATAAGGGTCAGAATAGTTCCAAACAGAAGAGCTTGCATCAAGACATCAGTTGATGCATGTACTGGGTTAGCCAAGAAGCCATATAACTCTGAAGGTTTTGAACTCCAAATGTCATCTTTGTTTACAGGCTTCCAAATGCATGAATGCAAACAGCCATCAGAGCATGCGGTTGCTGTGCTTCTCAGCTCTCACAGGTTTGAATTGCATTCCAGTTGCATACCTGAATTTTCTCATATGATATGAGAACTTGAGTGAACAGGCTTCTTTCAGAGCAAAGCCCACAACTGATTAAACATTTGAAACAAAAGTAATAACATGGGGACTCTGATGGACCATTACTTAATCCACAAAAAGTAATGGCAAAAGTGAGCCAGGGAAAAACCTGGTGTTCTTATGAAAAGAAGAAAGCATCTTTTAACTTTCTAAGTAAAAGTTTATGAACAAAAAGGAATACAAAACATTACAGGATATTACAACAGTGACTCATTACTGCCTGGCTTCTATCTATACATAGTGCAAATAAGTTTTTCTTAGCTTTTGGGCCAGCTTACACCCTGAGCAAGAACATGCATTAAAAACTTTGAGGTGACTCACTGTTGTTTCAAAGTGTCTTGTATTACACGCAAACATTAGAGCTCCTGAACTCTGATTTTTCTATGGATGTGTTCAGTGTGCCAGTCCACCACAGTAACCCTAAAAGTCTTCTTTACTACTTACGCCTCCTGTGGTACCAAACTCTGGTATCCTTTACTTGTCCTCCCCTCCCCTTCCCTTTCCCCTTCCCTGAAATACTTTTCATACCTTCCTAGATAGCCTAGCAGAAAACACATAGTGTAATGCAACAGGAGTTTCAAAATTGCCTTGCTGTCCAACTTTTTTGAAATTTGGTTGGTGGTTTAAAAAAATGTAATTATGAGGAACTGTCAGAAGTGTTATTGTGTGTTGCTTATTAACCAAAGAAAAGGCAAAAACGGATGAGAGAATTCCCTAGATCTAGCCTCGCTGAGGAGAAAAATGCTCTTCTGCGAAACTAATAATTCTGGTAAGGTGCTTAATTCCATGTTTGTGTGGCATAGACCTGGTTGTGACTAACAAGCTGAATTAGCTTAATACTTGATTTATTTGTTCATTAGCGTAGGTCTTCTGCAGTCTGTCCCCAAAACTACTGTAAGTTTCAGTCAGGAGGACTGATGCTTTGTCAGTCAAATTTAAGTAGAAATAAAATGTAAATTAAAAACTCTTGAAGCAATAAATCTATGCCATTTTTAGGACAACTTCATGAAAATACAGCTGCAATGGTTCTTGCAAGTGGCATATTGGAAAGTAGTGGGATACATAACTGAAATTTTTTCTGTATGGGAATTTGCATGGTACCTAATAGAAAGATTAGCCTGTAGGATATTGAGATAAGAGCAATTCTTACTTGAACCATCTGTGTTTCAGCTCTATAAATAGGATATTGGCTTACAAAAATGCATAACATAAACACTAGACTATAAATAACCTCTTAGATTTTTCAAACAAGCTACTTAAGAGTCATAATGTAGTAAATGAGGATAGCGTCTTGAATAGAGACCCTGAAAGAATACAAGGATCTGAATCTCCCAGAAAACCTGGAAGATTTAAATGTTACTTCTCTGTTGATTAATCTCGTGTTTCTCATATACAAGATTACATCCACCTGTTGATTTTTAGAAGTAATTGCATTCTTCTGACCGTTAAGAGAAGCAAGCAGAAATTCTTTTGAGCACTTTTATGATGCTTTAGTGTACAGGCCTCAGTTTTCTTCTAGAACAGATCTCATCCAAATTTCTGGGAATAGTGGAAGTAGGGTAATGCGCATATATTGAAGACTAATATTCTTCTCCCTTATTGTGAGCTAGAAAAAGAGCCATGTGCTTTGGAAGTAGTGCTTTGTTTGAAGCTACAAAGCAATAAAGCTCCTAACTCCATCTCTGTCCTATCAAAACTCAGGGAAACTATATTGGAAATTTTCATACAGAACCATTTTTGCATACAAAAGTGTAAAATTTTAAAAGAAAAGCTTGCCTAAGGGTAAAAAATCTGGATTGATCAGCAAAAAGAAGAGCACTGTAGCCATGCGGTGCAATTGAAAGATGTTGGAAAAGGTCCATTCTCAGTTAATTTGTGACCTTCAGTAACTCACTTCCCCTCTGTGCTCAGTTCTGGTCCCACCATATGTTGCTCACCAAGTTAGTCTACAAATATTTGAAGTTGTGTTGCTTAGTCAGGCACTGGTCTTGGATGAGATTTCTATGTTCTGTTGTAATGCAAACAAAAAAAAATATAATGGAGACCGCTTATTGCAAAATAGTCTTTTGTAGTATTGATTCTCCAGTGAGGAAGCAATGAAATGAGCTATTGTATTTAAATGCTGAACTTTCCCCATTCTTGTGTTGACTATCCTCTTTTCCAACAGGCTGAGGGATGGTCACAAATGAAGACATTTGCTCAAGCCACCGCTGAGCAAAATCACTTCTGATTTAGTTTTTAGTTTCCCAAGGGTAGAAGTCTGCTGTTTTCTCCTGAATGAAATGCTGCCAAATGGGAGTATACCAGCTGCCTTCTGCATGGAAGAATAAAGTTAAATGTAGGCTTTTACTGCTCGCTGGACAAAGTGTTCATGTGCAAACAGAACTGACTTTCCTATTTGGGTCTCTGTATCACATGCTGAAAAGCTGAGGAACACTGAGAAGGCAAACAAGTATCTTTTCAACCTGGTTCACTCTTGTGAAGAGATATTTTTTAGATCCATAGGAGAGCTAGCTTTCAGTCCTTTCCAAAAAGCTATTCTCCTTGTATCCAAGGAGTTTTCTTTTATTTATTCCTCCCACCCCCTGACTGTAGCATTCTCCAAAACCAGGTTGGGAGAAGAAAATCAACCTCATGGACGGCTAGCAGAAATCTGTTTTTATTTTGTGGGTTTTTCCCTCCTCCCACTCCCCTTTTTTTTCCCCAGTGTTGCATGTGTTGCCAGTACTGATGACTACCCAGACACTTCTGAGTAGGACATCTCACTCTGCTTGGGACAATTCACATGTGCTCACCAGGCAGACATTTGTCTGTGGTTGGCTCTAAAACCACAAGTTCCTGAAGCTGAAATTGCAACAAAATTTAGGAGTTTTAATCATAACAATATTCTAAAAGACTTTGTCCAGTTACCTGTTAGTATGCAATCTGAGTTTTGTGTATTCAAATTCCCCTACAAGTGGCATTGCTGCCATCTGAGCTACCGTAGGATGATTTACCTTTTACATTTGTTGCAGCTTTTCTACCTCTTTATTTTACATTTCCTGTGTTAAAATGACAAGTGCTGACATAGTTGTGGAATCAAATCTTTGCTACTGATAAATACAGGGCAGTATGAAGTTGATAGTGTTTTGCTTCACTGTATTACCTGGCTAACATTTAGCCTTAAAAAAAACAAACTTGCAGCATGGTTTCTTCCACTATTTTCTCTAGTTGAGTGATTGCCTTAGTAATTGCATTTATTATATGTGGTTTTTTGGGATGCATTGGTATATATTATGAATATAAGTGTTATTGAATGTATCTCAAAGAAAAATATGAGGGCGGGCTTCACTAATACTTCCCCCCCTCCTCCCTCCAGACTTCTGGAACTGTAGTTCATATCTTGGATATAATAGATAAAAACTCGTTATCTCAGCTAATGAAATCTTGAGTGACTCTCCTCACAAACTCCTTGTCCTGGCTTTGAAAAATGAGAAACTTCTCTCTGCCTCCAATACTAATACTACTTAAAAAAAATAAAGTGAGGCACAGGTTTAGAAGCTATGCAAGATAAGAAGGATTCAGCCTGTGGAGAGTCTAATATCATAGATCAGTAATACAGTATTTAAATCAATATACTTCCTGGCAGGATGTCAGTGCAAAGAGGTGCATTGGAGTAATGTGATCTCTTAACTCTGATGAAGTGAGCAGCTGCATTCAAACCTGTTTCAAATGAGCTTGTCTGAAGTTCCTGAGAGAAGGAATGGTTCAATGGTTATAAACATGAAGTTCTGGAGGCAGTAAAGGTAGCTTAAAAAGATGGAGGACAAAATGTGAAGGAAAAACCCAACATTTGAGCTGGTTATGTTTAGTGCCAAGGGTGAGTTCAAAACCTTCACGTTTTCTTTATAATTGTTTCGGTCCTAAAAAGAACATATCTGACACATTACACATTGCTTAATATGACAGGAGTCATTGGCTGAGTCCATGATTCTTCTTATATTTTTGTGCATGGACTAAGAATTCTTCTAAACTCCCAGCCTCTTCAGGGAAAATTCCAGATAAAGCTCTCCATTGTAGAAAATCTATAGCAAGAGCCAAAATTAGTAGGAAGCAATATCCTCTGAGTTGCTTTCAACCAGCTTTATCTTGGCATAGACTGTCCCCGCCAGTATCTTTGTTCTATGTCCTTTGTTTTGTTGATGGTATACTCTACTTTTGAGTATTTTCAATTCAGTGTCTTCAGGAACTGTCTTGATAAAGAGAACTTCTAAGTTCTGGCATTATGGAGGAAACACTGTCCTCTCCTGACGAACGTGGGCTGGCACCGGTGAAACCCAACCTCACCTTCCCCTTTCAAAAACAGAACAAGAGCCTGGACAGGACGATATGGTTCCTGAGGCATCCAGACTGCAGGGAGACCTTTCCTGTTTCCTTCAAAGCTTTGTGGTGTTCCCTGTGGGCTTGCTTTGTCCTCTCCTGGGGAGAGGTGTTGGTGCAAGGGAGAGAGAAGGATGGATCTCTTTGGTGGGAGGGAAGGATGAAAAGGATGAAGGATCTCTGTCCAAGGCAGCCAGTGAGGGTACAAGGACTTTGTTAAGTCTGAAAGAAGTGTTTTCTTCCTCTACCACCTACTGCTAGGGTTGTGATGCAACAAAATTGCTTTCTCTCAGATTACTATAGAAGGTTCTTAGAGGGCAAGAATGGAAAAACTTCTGCTTGTAGTGGCATTAATTATTGTTTTTCAAACAATTATTCCCTTTGGTGTTGCGTGCGGTGGTTTTAAAAAGTGATGCTTAGTATTCCTGGTCCATGGTAACTCTTCTTTACTGCTAAAATGCAGAGATGTTGTATCTGAATAACACATTCTAGCTGCAGTACTAGGTTTTCTGAGGCTTTTTTTTTTTAAGTTTGGTTCCCCCACCCCCCGGCCTGCTGCATTCCTTGTTGTGGCTGGCCTCAGTCTTGGCAATTTAATAATGAGAATCTATTAATGGTGGAATGATTTACTAAGAGACACATGGCTCTGTGAAAAGAAAGATACAGTACAGTGTTCAGTTATTGCTGACGTTGTTAAGACACAGGAGCAATAGTTTCCAAAAGATACTTAAAAGAGAGAAGATAGCACCAAATGCCTCCCTTGTACAAAGATGCCTCCTGATTTGTATAGACTTTATGTGAATGTTGTACCATTAGAATCATGCCTAACTAATAATAAATTAAATAAATAGCACTTTTGGCTTCCTGGTAGAGAATTTGATAATTCCTGGCTTCCCACATCTATTGCTAAAGCCAAGTTTTAGTTCTTTGAAAAGTTATTGCCTGGCTTGTCTTCAAGGAACACTTCTTGTGTCCCGTCCTAAATGCTGAGAACTGACCATGTACACCGTGTTTATACAGACGAGGTCTAATACAGAAGTAAGTGGGCAGTAGAAAACATTTTGGTGACAGGGATTCCCACAGTCAGCTGAACAGCTGATCCCGAAGGAGAACTCTCATGTCTCTGAAGTTTGCAGGATGGAAACTGGAAAAGAGTGATGCACGTGGTCAAATGTGACTGTGTATATACTGAGCCACACAATTGTACCTAATTTAATACAGCCTATAATTCCTGTCTTTTGCTGGCAGTTGAAGAGAAACTATTTTCCAAGGCAAACTCTTCAGCTGTTAATTAAATTCAAAATTTTCAAAAAGTAAAGTATCTGCGAATGTGTTTATCATCTTCCCAGTTACTGGCTCTTATGGTTCTTTTGATCTGTGTAAGATAGGTCTACAGCACTAAATCTTCTTCCATGTGCTTTTACAGGCTGAATCCATCCTGTTACTAAGCTACACAGGTAGGCTCTCAAGTTCCAACCTCTCAAGACAGGTTTTGCAGATTTCCTTTTTTTTAAACCATTGGCTGTGGCGATCTTCCAGTTACATCTCTTTTTCTTTCTGTCCACCTGCAACCCTGAAGTGAGCTGATCTATGAAACAGGAATTCCTGGCCAGAAACTGCATCCTGAGCTGAGAAAATGGTCATACCATTGAAAACCAGTGGCTACAGTGGAGCAGCCACTCAACACAGATGGGCTCCAGCACTACCTCTTACCCTGTCTTTCAGACCATAGCACCTACTTCTCCAAAAATGATGCACTTGAATTCTGAGGTCAAATCCAGTACTACGATTCCCGGAGAAGTGCACTAACCAGAAAACTATAGGCTATTTTGGGGGTTACGCTACTGCCCATCCTGCTCCGGAGCTGGATTGCTTTCAAGAATGCATGAGTTATAGGGCCAGAAGGTCGGTATGCAAGAGGGAGCCTGCCTTGGTAGATATTTTATGTTACACAGTAATTGGATACAAAGAAGAAATAAAGCTAAGGGCACACAAGGGGGATCCTGGGTCTTTCCCTCCCAGCTGAGTGCCCTGACCTCTCTGGATTATAGAGCTGGATCTTGGTGTTCTTGCCACCTTGGCCAGGGACTTTTTATGCTCCTGGGTACCTGAGAGCCCAGCTCCAGCACAGGTTTGATGAGGTTATGAACTCAGACTTGATGCTGATTTCCTTATCTCAAAGAGACAAAAACTTAGCACGTGAAATGTAAATGCAGCTGGGTCTTGTTTGGTGTCTAGGTTAAGGTTAAGTTATTTTCTGCGGCAGCTCACGTGCTGGAAAAAAGGGGTGGGGGGAACTGGTAGCAGCTGCCAATGACACCTGAAGAAGCTGAAAACTGTAACATGGGAACTTCTATTGGCTCTGCTGTGGGAGCCTCCAGTGCAGTGGGAATGGTGGGTCCCAGGCTGGCATTTGTGCAAGCTTTAGAGGTGTTGGTCTCTTGAGGCAGTTCTCACTTGCTTGGTCTCAGCCACATGCTGTCACATTCTGTGACACCTAAATAGGACAGAACTGCTCTGTTCTTGCCAGACACCAGATTATTCTCCAGTAGGTTTTGTTGTTTCTTCTTATCCCACTCTGCCTGCAGGCAGACAGCGTTCACCATGTTGCTTTGCATTCAGACTGAGTTTACCAAAATGATCTCTGAGAATACTGAGGTTTCTTTTCACTTTGCTTGTGAGTACTGAAAATATATGTAGTCCTTGGCATGTTGCTGGCACCAGGTGACCTTGTTTGCACCCTTACTTGCTTGAATAGGGGGTTTGTGTGCCAGGGCTTAGAAAGGGGTGATTTGCAGGCTAGTAAGGGGCAACCCTGTGATTAGAAATTCCACGATCTGACAGGATGCACATTTGACCTGCTAGTGTAAAATAGATTATTATTCTATTATGTAAACATTTTAAGATCCAGGTTTGATAAGGATCAATGGCAGAAATAGGGGGTGCATTCCTACCTGTCTGTAGAAGTACTTGCTAACACGTACTGCAGCGTTTGATTTATAACCTTACAATAGTGGCTTTGATTAATAATGCTTTATTAGTTATAAACATAGACTTACTGAATAAATCCTACTTACTCAGTTGAATGGCTCTCCATGCCTACATAAAACTATTTCAGTAATTAGAAAGCTACTATAATATTTCTCTGTATTGTAGACTTTGAGTCGTTAGCTCTCTGTCAACTTTCCTGAATTCCTCCATCGGCTTTCTACTTGACTGCATCCTTGACACGAAAGGGAAGTGGGTTCTTCTTACATTTTGTGATGAGAAAGGGCAGATATGGTAAGACAGGGTTTTCCATAGAAAAGAGGAAGGGATGGAGGAAATAGTGTGTCTCTCATTCTGATGTACCTCTGAACCTGTACCGTCCTCTTCTCTCCTCAGAGAAATGAGACTTGGGAGGAGATATCCCTGCTGAAAAAGACCAAACCCCCTCCCTGAAGGACAGCAGAGTTATCATAATCACTCTCTGGGCTTGCGTTACCAGAGAATAGTAGAAGAGTACGCCTGAGGAGTGTTAGCTTAAGGCATCTTGTGGAGAGCACACCTCTGTCTTTTTCTCAAAGATGTAGGCTTGTAGCTCCTAGGTTTTTTCCTCCCCTTTCTATACAAAAGATAAAACAGGGGGGATCAGTTGTTTTATCTACTACTGAAATGTAGCCATCAGGGCTGAATAACATGAAAACAGTTTGAAAGGAAGCATGGAACACTATATTCAACTGAAACTAATTACCTGATTAGGTTTTGGCCTGGTCGTGTGGGTTGACATCCAATGGTCTTGGCGACAATACCTGTGAGCAAAGCCAAGTCTAGTCTTGCTTCATTTAAAGACTCTGGACAAAACTTCTGGACTTGTGTGCTGAATGCTAAGCAGTGTGAAAATAGGCCACTGATTAAAGTACCCATGGCTACAATCGGTGTCAGTGGGCAGCTGGCATGGCTGCAGATGAATGAGCCAATTTGGGTTTTAGAAATACTTTTTTTACATTTAATGGTGGTTCTGTTTCAATCTGGTGAAATTTAACTCTGCATCAGAACATCCTCTGTTCACAGCTATAGGATTAGCACTTTCCTTCAGCACTTCAAACTTCTCTCTCCTTAGAAATTTAGTCAAAGTCTGACACTGAGATCTCAAAAACTTAGAAAATCACCTAAAGGGATGTTACCTCACCTAGTCTGAGTCTGTTACAGTAGTTCCTTCTCTTTACCTCCATAGGGGTTAAATGCATTAGAAGTACTTGTTATTGTTGTTGTTGTTGTCTTCTCCTGCACCTTTGTCACAAACACTTTTTTGATCTGTTGGTGTCTTTGGAAAATGGCATGTTTTCGTGTTAGCAGTACCTATGCAGCATCTCAAGTGTCTATAGTGGTTAGACATACCTATATTTACCAGTGTGATGGTAATATTTTGTCTTGGCATCACTCTAAAGTGAAAAAAAAATCATTATTTGGAAGGATTTAAAGCTTTACTGGGAAGAGAAGGTTGAGTCTTTGATCTATATATAAAAATACAGTCCATTAAGAACAAAGGTGAGCAGAGCACTTTTAGAAAGACTTGACGTGTCCTTGCCTCTGAACGGGAAGCTTCTGGGCTGCACTCACTTCTGGCACCCCAGAGAGCCTCTGTTCTCCCTGCCCAGGGAGAACAACATGAAATGAAGTGTCAAATGAGTTGTGGCAGTTTACTGGTGAGCACTGACTTTATGAGGAAATTTAGTACGTCTGCTCTGATATCCTGGAAGTGCATTGAGACACATTATTAAACTGAATTGGACAAGTGGTTGATGAAAATCCAAGAGCTGGTAAGAGATGCTCCATAGAACAAGAAATCCTAATAGACAACCATAGGAAAAAAAAATTTTGCCAACTGGCTGACTATTTTTACTTAGCAACTGGCTTATGCTCTACCCTATTCCTTAACATCTAAAATAAATATTGAATTCTCTCCTGTTTACAAACCTTCGTAAACCATTTGCCTAAGAGGCGTTTCAGTAATGAAGTCCTCAAATTTGTGTTTAAGCATTTCCTCTTACTGCAAGAACAAATCCATCAAGTTTTCGGCCTCCCACAAAGAGAACAAATGCAAGACAAATGCCATAAAAGCCCCAAGAAACTTCAGAAACAATTTAAAATAATAAAAATATGCTTTTGGATACTTCTCTCTACTTCTACGTGGAACGAGGCTGGGCAGGGACTTGGGGGCTGGAGAAGCAGATGGGAGTTCACCTTGTATAACCGGGTTATTCCCTTCCCCTCTTCCCCACCGTCCCCAAATCAGCTGTCACAATATTGGCAGGAGTGTCCTGAGCCTTCACTAGCCAGGCGTTTGCCCAGCTGTTTGGCCCAGGATTTCACAGAGAAGGAGGAAACCTTTCTGACTGAAGCTTCTGTAAGAAATCACTGTTTCAGTGATCAAAGCAGCAGTGTCCCTATGGGGGAAAAAAAGAGTAGTTGGAGAGCTTGGGGAGGGCGGAGGAAGAGCGATGTGACTTTCCACAGGGCCTGGCCTCTTCATCACCCTAGAGTAGGCTAATCTCCTAGGAAAAGTGGTGGGATTACAAAGCTGGTAAGATCTCCACTTCCTTAAAAGCGGGCGTAAAGTTCAATTCCATTACAGTTTTGTGGTTTGAAAATGTGTCTCTCCTAACAGCTACTTGTGTTGCCGTTGCAGGATGATTTGGAAATTTGCCTTGTGCGTTTTTCTGATGGCAGCGCTGGTCCGAGTAACAGACACCAGGAAGAATCGTCCTGCGGGCGCCATTCCCTCGCCTTACAAAGACAGCAGCAGCAACCACTCGGAGCGGAGGCAGCAGCTGAATAAGGAGGTGCTGGCCTCCAGCCAGGAGGCCCTGGTGGTCACCGAAAGGAAGTACCTCAAGAGCGACTGGTGCAAGACGCAGCCCCTGCGGCAGACTGTCAGCGAGGAGGGCTGCATTAGCCGCACCATCATCAACCGCTTTTGCTATGGGCAGTGCAACTCCTTCTACATACCACGGCACGTGAAAAAGGAGGAGGAGTCCTTCCAGTCCTGTGCTTTCTGCAAGCCACACAAGGTCACCTCTTCGACTGTGCAGCTGGATTGCCCTGAGCTGGACCCACCTTTCCGACTCAAGAAAATTCAGAAGGTCAAGCAGTGCCGGTGCATGTCTGTGAATCTTAACAATTCAGGCAAACTGTGAGAGCAGGCGTGTAGCAACTGCTTGGTGCTGCCTCCATCAGATTTACTGCTGCCTCTCTGCTCCCACTGAGCAGACTGTCCATTTTGTTGTTTGTTTTTTTTCCTCCTTTTACTTTTTTTTTTTTTTTTTGTGTGTGTGTGTTTTGTTCTCTTTCAGAAGGCATCCCTCCAGCAAGGAAAGGCTCCTTGTCGCTTGCCTACTGGAATAATGCTTTATAATGGGCTGTTAGGCACTTCACCATAAAGTTTCGTTGCATTTCCAATATCATCTGGCGGTTGAATCTTCTGGAGAGGAGCAGGCTCCCAGACGTTGGGATTGATCAGCTAAGTGACCAGTTGGCTGAATCCAGCATTAAATGTTTCCACTGTGTGGAGTAAAGCCCTCTGCCCTACACTCCAGTTCCCTCCACAAGATGAGAACGCCTTCCCCGGGCTTTGGTCCGGAGCTTGCTGCTCCCGTTTGGAGATGCTGGGGTGCTGCCAAGGACTGGGGGACGCAGAGGAGGGAGAAGAACGAGCAGTAACGTGCGAAAAGCAAGTGAGACTCTCTGATGAGGCTCATCTCCTTAAGACAACTTTTATTGTGCAATGACAAACGGTTCCGGGCTTGTTGTCTGAATGGCAGATGAGAAGCGAGGGGGAGAGGGCGAGGCGCTGGGTCAGCCCCCGTGACCACAGAGCAGACTGAGGGTGGGTTCCGAAGCTGTTGTGGTTAGAGTATATCGAACACGTGGTCTCTGCAGCAGTGTTTATTTTGTAACCTAGCTATAGTAAACAGCTGTTTGAGTATTATAGACCTAGCCATGTGTATTTTTCTTGTGGCAGAATATGCCAGAGATTAAAACGTGTTGAGTAAGAGACTTGGTTGCTAGGTCAGCTGCCTGGCTTGAAATGGACGTGGTTTAACTAGGCTTTTGGTAGGTTTTTGTGTGTCAGATATGCGTGTGTTTCTTACTCCAAAAAGGACAACATCCATTTATGACCTTATATTTATGTCTGCTCAGACCAGGGGAGGTGGGAGGGTAGTGGGAGAGGAGCTGAGAACAATTAAGTGAACGATGTTTCACTTAAGGTATAAAAGCACTGTCGCAGAAAGGACAAAATTTGGTCATTGCTGGACTGAATACAAAAGCTGCATCAGTGTCATCAGGTTTTGGGAGTGGTGTGTTTCCCATGATCGGAAACCATGTTAATGTGTTAGTGTTAAAGGACAAACCCATCAGTCAGTGCTGCTGGAATGGGTCACAGCTGTAAGCACAGGGAGAGAGTAAGTTGTAATTGCTACAGTACTGGTGGTCCACTCAATTTTTGAGTCCTACATAATCAGCGTTGGTGAACACTTGCAGTTCATTTTAAATCATACTGTGTTGTTATTCAGTTGATGGAGCTTAGCATGTCCTGTATATCCCGTTTGTTCCAGTTCTGATCTGTATTAGTCCCAGCTGCATTAAAATCCTATGTCTCAAAACAAACCAGCCCCTTCCCCCAAACCAAAGCCCGTGCGTGCTCAATTGTCTGAAGCTAACAAATTAAAAATGACACGCTGACTCCCTGATGCATGTCTCACAGCTCAGCATCTGCATCTAGTGAAACCAGCTTGCTGTGGGAGCCCTTTCCTGCCAGCCTCTTCACTTGCAGCCACTTCAAGGGGTTAATGTGCTTAGCACTTTCTCCAGCCAGGGGTTCAGTGCCACAGGTCTCCATTATGTGAGGCAGGCTGCTCTAAGAGGCTTTCAGGACTGAGCTCCACGAGAGCTCACCAAGCGGTTTATGGGGATTGGCACGGGCAGGATGAGGTTGGTCAGGTCTGTTAGCCCTATTACGTGAATGGCCATGGCTTTTCTGCTGTGATCTGTCAGCGTGTCAGAGGTGGAGAGGGAGACTCCTAGGACAGGGATTTCCTCGGAGGCTGCCAGCACCGTGCCAGCCACCGAACGGGCACCGTTCAGTCTGGGCTTGAGAGTGTTGATGTGGGTGGGTGGGTGGGGGTGAGTGGCAATAGGGTCTTAGTGGAGTCTACTAAGACTCCAGGGATCTCGGTCTCCACTTGAAAGAAATGGACTGAAAGTCAGGAATTTTGGACTAGGGAGAGAAAAGCACCCTAGTAACGTCAGTTAAGAAAAAAGTGCCAGAATCTTTAAGCTATGCCCTGCCTGGGTTTTTCACCAGTTTGCAATATAAATATGCTGCAGCTTAAAGCTCCTTCTAGGAGCTGTGTTTATGTAAAAACTGAGTTGAGCTTGTAATGGTTAAAACTGTATTTAATTCTTGTTTTATAAATGAAAACAAAAATGAAGAAATGCTTTAATGTAATTATTTTATAGGTCTACTATTAAATTATAGATTAAATAATAAAGCTACTCTAGGGTTATATGGCATCCAGGTGTACGGGCTTTGCTTCAACACCTTGTGTCCAACTGCTCTGTAATCAGTATATTTTCTGACCCTACCAGACACATGTAAATGATGGCTCACCTTGAAAGCTTGGGAAAGCCTAGCTACTTCTTTCCTTGTCCCCCACCCCCTCTAAAAGTACCTGCAAGGCAAGCGGTGTGAGAACCCAGGGGGAAAAAAAAATTGCACTAATCCTAGATTCTGAAATAGATTCTGCATTCACAAATTCTGTCTTTTTGGGTAACTGACACGACAACAACCAAAGCTCCACTGACTGAACTGCTGGGATTGTTTGAGGTCAGGGAAGTAACTATTACCGTGACCTAAGTGTTTTTGCCTAACATATGGCTAGATCCTTATGTCATAGGCACCAAACTACTCATAGGGTTAAAAATATAAAAAAATATTAAAAAAGATTATCTCTTAAGATATAGGTGAGCTTTAGTTGTTGCTATCAGCTCTTGACTGAGTACACTGTATGTCTCTCAAGAAGTAAGGTAGCATTTTGTTGGGTGTTTTCTTTTTTCTTCCCAACCCAGAGAAAACATGGTCGCAAAACAATCTTGAAGGAAAAGTTTAGCAAGGAAAGAGAGTTCTTACACTGAGGAACGAGCCTCCACTTAACCAGAAGAGATGTCTGTTGTGAGTCTTGAAAGAAGCAGAAACAACTAGACCACAACTAGCAAGAGAGGGCTATGTCTTTTATGGCAGTACAGCCTGGAGGTGGTCTCTGCTCTCTTCCCTATCTCTTGCCTAAAGCCTCTCATAGTTCAGCAATTTAATGAATTTGGAGATGATAAAGATTTTTATTTTTTTTCAGTAGCTGTTGGTTTTGAGAATTAATGTTTTGCTGTGCTTTAGCTACCTAAGCATGGTCAGGGCCCTCTGCTCAGAACTTGCAAGTGCCTCTGTCAGCTGGATCAAAAGGAGCACAGGCAACCATCTCATAGAATCATAGAATCAGTCGGGTTGGAAAAGACCCTTGGGATCATCGAGTCCAACCATCAGCCCTACTCTACAAAGTTCTCCCCTACACCATATCCCCCAACACCACATCTAAACGACTCTTAAACACATGCAGGGATGGTGACTCAACCACCTCCCTAGGCAGCCTATTCTACTCTGTCTCCTCCAACACCCCTCTCTCTTTCCCGCCTGTCTCTAAGCCACTATCCTGCTTTGCAGGTAGTATCATCACCCAGCACCCACCTGAACTTCTACCTTTTGTGGTACAGCCTAGACTCCAGCTCCAGCTCTCCCAGCCTCTTGCTGCCCAACTGCTGAACTGCGGTGTCAGAGGCATATGCTGTAATCCAAACATCTCCTCCTTGTGGGAGCAATCCAAGGGTAGATAAAATCTTCAGGACAGATAGATCCTGTATTTTTTAAGGGAATGTGGTGGGACAGGGGAAGGAGAGGCACAGTAAATGTTAAGCTCTATCTCTGTGGAACTGTCAAGTTGGCAGGGCCCCAATTTGGGATGAGTGACAAATGAAGATTCCCAGTTTCTAACAGCTTAAATTTGAGCTGCAGCTGGGAATAAATGAGAAAACAG
Organism: Tringa tobata; assembly: GCA_033628505.1. NCBI lineage: Eukaryota > Metazoa > Chordata > Aves > Charadriiformes > Scolopacidae > Tringa > Tringa tobata. The sequence continues at coordinate 2,498,008 of JAHREE010000183.1, forward strand.
TGCTGACTCAACAGGGATCCTTTACCTTCAGTAAGACACCATCTTTTTGAGGCAATAGACTTGCCACTGGATGTCTCCACAAGCAGGCTGGATGAATGTCAGGTACAGCATAGGCACAGGTGGGTCTGCCATAAGTAAGAGAATGGCCTAGAAAACCTGTTCTGTAATGTGACTCTCATTTTATTGATGGTAGCAGACATCAATGGTGCTGGGCATCATTTTCTGACTTCTCCCTTTGCTGTTGCTCACGCTATCTTCAGAAAAACTCAGCTCGATCAGTTTCCAGTTATTCTGTCCATACCATCTTAAAACTGATGTAACTTAAATAAGTGATATAATGAACATGGCATACACTCGGCTCTGCTTATTAACCTAGAGTATGCAACAAAATAATTGCAATACAAAGGCTTGCTCCGTCTTCTCTCAGTAAAATTAATAACTGCTTCCAACTTCTTAAGCCAATCACTGAAAAATCAGACAAGAAAAAATAAATGTCAACCTATGGAAGATATTACACTCCCACTGCCCCTGTAGGTTAATACTTAACTGACTTTTGGAAGTGCTTTGGCACGATGAAAGGTACTACAGAAAAGCTAACCAATACTACGTCATTACACGTGACAAAGTACCATGTGTCTGAGAGGCTTCAATTTGCAAGCGAAACCATGAATTGTCCTAGCTCCCCATAAAAACCAGACTGTTATTCTCAGTAAGTCACATCTGCTGCTCAGGTATGAAAGTCCTTATTTAGCTGCTGCATTTATTTAAGTGACCATGAGCAATATGTGGTCTTGGTGATCAAAAAAAGACGCAGAATTTTCTCTGTGAGAACTCTTGATGGACTACAAGCCAACTCTAAATGCAGTATGCCTGATGTTGCAGTAAATGGAGGAGGGGGGAACAACAGAGCATTCAGTGTCTTTAAAACACACACAAACAAACAATATAACATTAGTCTAGAATTCTGTAAAAAGCTGAGTGTGCCACTGAAAGCAGCGGTGAAATTTATGCTGGGAATCCATTCTGGGAGCTAGCTTTGGTGCTAGCTTTAGTTTGCATGGACGTTTAAAAACAGGCTGGAGAGAAGCTATGTGAGAGAGACATGTTCAACCAAGTAGGTTAAGCCTGAGTAAAATGAAGGAGGAAAAATCTATGTAGCAGCTTGCATCTTAAGATCATAACGTTGTACCACCAGCTGCAGTCAGCCTTTGACATTGTTCTTCAGAGAGGTTTGCAAATAACTTTCAGCATCCATGCTGCAGATCCAGTGAAAAGGGTAGAATGTAGTCATGTGACAGGCCTGCCAGCTGCTGGACAGCACTTTCATCATGTAAAACATATATATAAATACATTATTATATGCAGATAATAGTTTTAAATGCATGTTTTTGTCCTAATAGCAGTTTCTTGAAACTGTTATGTAGGCAGTGTTAGTAGGAAGAGGTTGCAGTAAGGCATGCACAAGCTGGAGAAGTGAGTGGTACGTAGTCTGACTGGGTAAAGAACTGTGAAGCTCCTTCCTACCACCACCTGGGGAAGATGGAATGATGCACATAACTGGAAATTACTGTCACTGTGCTTCCAAAAGGCAAGGAAAGAGAAGGCCTCTTTCTACCAATCCCTTCACAAAGGTTTTTCCTGGATCACAGGAGCTTGAATGGGATGTGGTGCTTTGGGATCAAACGGTTGCTAGCAAACTACAGCACAGCCTGACAGTGAAGAGAGAAGGCAATTATTTAATTATTATTCCTTTAATTTTCATATAAATTAACATTCTAAAAAAATTGAAATAGAAACACTAAATACAGTATTGCACATAGTGATCTTTGTTAGATGATCTATTATTTCATTTAGTATAGTAATATACATACCGTAGGTACTGAAGGAAACAGGAAGGCTACAAATGAAAACATGCTACTGTATCCTCGCACTTAGGAGCAAAGTTAAGAGGAAAAGACTATTGTTTACATAAATACAAACATGGATTTGAATCAGTGCCATTAAAATAGCTTTATTTTTTAAAGTTTTTTCTATAAGTTAGTTGTAACACCAAATAATGTCTTCTTTTCACTTCCCCAAATAGTAATGTTACTCCCATCAACACAAAATTTTAGAACTCCATTCCTGGTAATTTATATCCCTGCCAGAAATTATTACGAGTACAGATTTTCACATAGGTTTGTCAGCAACAGGAGACTTGCTTTTCACATAGTGAAAAAAACATCTTTTCTAGTGCTTGGTATATGTGAAGAATAACAGATTCCTGAGGTCATATTTCGCACTCCCTTTTACGACACCCTGTAGGGTATATTAGCCTCTGGACAGCTAGGAATGTCTCTTGATGTGCTAGATTAGACAGGGAATAACCCAACTCAGCAGGTTAGAGCTCATTTGCATTACTCCAGTGTCTTTCAGGCTCCAAGGTTGTGAGCACGTGTGTCCAATTCAGTTGCACACACTGCTTTCAGGAAAAGTGCGCTTTGAAAGAAAAATGTTATCAATCAGGCTGATTGGTTTGGGGCTCTTTAATTAGGACTGGAGGAAGAGGGTGTTATCAGTTGAGCAGATCAAAACTGATATAGTAAATTCTGGATTGCAAATAGGAATTAAGCCTATGGTCTAAAATGGAAGCCCTAAGTCATAGGTTTCAATCATTAACCTCCGAGTCAGGGACACTGAAAGCCTGGAGGAAAAGTCTGCAGTTCTGTTAAGTGTGAAATTGATGTCAACTAGTTGGTAGTCTATGTTCTGACACTAGAATTGGCTAGAATTAATTCCATAAATGTTAATCCCCCTGTGCATCTTTTAATGGCTCTCTAAAGGAGTTTTAAATTAACTGTAAAGCTAATTCCAAAAGGGAAGTCACGTTCATGTGGCCAAACGCCTGTCTGACCTAAGTGATCAGCAGTTAAAACTATACTATACCTTCTAAAGTTCATGTAAAAGTATTAGCTGCTTTATATATTAACAAACTATAATAGCCAAATCTCTCTCATACTCTCTATCATATTTCTGTGCTTTTCTGTGTTTTCCTGCATTTCACATACTCTTTTTCTTTTTTTTCTTTTTTAATGCTGGATTTCTGACCCCCATACCACCTGGCATTCACTATCTGGCAAAAGATGAAGTAAAAGTATGCTGCCTTATCGATTTTAAAGATAGTTACAGTAAACATCTTGTTCCACAAATATTTAGTCATGGAGGGCAACCAAACAAGTTGGGAAAGCATTGATTATACTGTATAAACAGCACTTAACGATTCAAAATACAAACTACAAATGCCAACATGAAACGGATACAAACAATTCACTAGGAGTAACATTTCTTTCCCTAATCTAAGTGCAGCGCCATGAAGTATTTGTGTTAGACAGATGTTGCCAGTAGGAATGGAAATGTTTTACTGTATCAAGTAGCATTCTTATGAAGTTCAACTTAATGCAATTTTCAGCATGTTCAGAACTGATACAGATGCCGCTTTTTACGCATGCTGACTTGGCCTATTTTTAATATACCATACACTTTACAAATATATCATTTTTGAGTGGCAAAGAAGATAACAGAGTACAGGGAAGGTGTTTCAAGTCCATACCTAGTCTATTGCTGGGCACTCCATTAAAGTGATTACATTCATGAATGAATTTACAGTAACACATCAAGTGGTGGAAAACTCTCGAGAACAAAAAGCGAATTCAAAAAGGTCAAGAAAGCAAATGATCAGGATGATGTAGTTTCCTTCCCCCTCATTTCTCACCCACAGGCATGTTGCATTTTGGTAACCAGGTAACAATGGCTTTTGCTTTTCTTCTCTCAGATTTTCATACTTATCTTTGCTTTCTGAAAAATAAAATAAATTTTAAAAAAAAGCAGAAAATTGAGTATACATAAAACCACATCACACAAATATGAGAAGTGCAGGCTACATAGGCTAATGTTCAATTATAGTTACTGTAGAATTGACTGCACAAATAAATTTCCTTTGAAGCTAGAACTGAGCTAGAATGTAGCTAACACTGCTTGTGAAATATTTTTGTTTACTTTCCTTTTCACTTTATCAAATTTTCAGTGACACTGAAAGTTCCAGTTTCAGTACAAATGATAATGATTCAGGAATAACTAAACCTATAGTTATTTCTTAAAAAAAAATTATAATCTCTCAGTGTCTTTACATATGGCAAGATATAGGTAAGATGGAGAAATCCAAATCAATGTTGGTGGTTTTTTCGTGGTTTTCTTTTGTTTGTTTGTTTTGGTTTTTTTTTTTTTTTTAATTTTAAATAACATCTTGATCTGGTTTCAAATAAAAATTGATGAAATAAAATATAGTTTATTATTCCTAATTAAACTGTTACTCCATTTACATTTCTTGTGGCATTAACCACGGCCAACTCTCCCTAAACATTCAGAATGAGAAAAAAAATAAATGCAACATTATTTCTTCCTGTGTCAGATTACGTTAATTAGAATATAGTAAGAGTACCACCTGCTTCATTTCAAGGATGTGTCACAATAACAGCCATAACCACAAAAGATATAAATCATGTCTGGAAGGGGACGGGCAGGTACACAGACACATGAAAAAGATCTTCTGTTATATTATTTTACAAATAATATTTGATGACCAGTAGCTACAGGTATAATTTTCATGTGAGGTGCCAGATTAAGTTTTCTATAGAGGGATATTTATTTTCTGTAAATCAGTCATTATCCTGGCAATGTTTAGGTAACTGTAGTGGAAAAGTTTCACTGAATGACTAGAATTACTCCTTTACTAGCTTTAAAGTTATTTATCTGTTTTCAGAAGAATGGTCAGAGCACTGTATTCTTTTCCTAGGGATGTTATTCCAAACAAATCCAGGTCAGTGGAACAGAAGCCACTAGTATTTGATACAGGTATCCAACTTGAAAAAATGTGTGTCTACGACAATTCTTCCTTATATTTTTTAACTGTAGAAAAGAGCGAATACAGACTGAATAACCTTGAAGACTGACACTGCCTTTCTGCTTTCTAAGTGCATCTCGCACCAAGAATGGAACAGTCAGACTGGCAGGGTGGGGCAATAATATGCTGCTCTTGCTTGTGCTACAGCTGTTACGTGGAGTAACATTCACAATCAGCATTCAAGTTTGTTAATCTAATACCTTTTATGAAAATGTAATCATTAGGGGAAGAAAAACAGAACAAAGTACTTCAAGAATAACTTATCTATAAAAGGCAAAAAGAAAACGGTAGAAGGAGGGATGGGAACAGAAGTATAGCTACAATTTTTACTTACAATTCCGGAGTCATGTTTTGGTCTTATATTGTATAGCGACTTCCCCTTTTTCTGCCTGCAGACTTCCTCTGCTTCTTTAACTCTGAAGTGAGACATAAATTATAAATATTTCTCTAGACCAAAACCATTTCCAAAGACAGTGCAGTATATAAATTACAAATTTAGGCCTGAGGACACAAGTGGATAACTTTATTCCCTATATTTTCATTAGTGCAATCTGCAAAATAAGACTTGCATACCATAATCAATGGTATAATCAAGCCTAGTTACAAAAGCAATCAGTATTTACTATGCTTGAAGATTCAAATGTATCAGGATTTAAAATACACTAGATGACACGAGCATCCATATCAAACACTGCAAAGAAAACTCCTTTTCTCTTTATGACTGTTTAAAAAACATTCTTCATCCATTTCCAACTGCAATACTTCAACCAGAGTTTAACAAAGGTTCCTAATTTTGTTTGTGTCTAAAATGGCAAAACCAGCTTAAACTAAATTTACAGTCTTCACCTTCTAACTTGAAATAAAAATGGAAAATTGCAGAATTGTTATTAAAGAACATAACATTTACAACCAAGGTGGTGCACATCACTTTGCACATCTCTTTCTTTGCAAAGCTGAAGGTGAGCAGCAGGGCTTACATCAGCCCTGGAGATGAAAACACTTTGAGTACTTGGATGTAAAGAGAGAAGCAGATTCCAGAAGTTAGGGGCACCTTCTTAGTGCTTCCTGACTTGGCAATTGGTACCACATAAGGCCATGTGAAATACCACCAAATGCCACATTTTTGATGCGATAAATGTCCTTTTTGTCATGGAAATAGGGAACAAACTATGGAAGGCAGAAGGCTATAGTCTGACTAGGAGTCTGCCAGAATCAGTCTGGTGGGTTCAATGGCAGGCTATAAAATGTTTCTTACCATTTTTACTCATTTTGTAATTCAATCTTAAAAACACACATGGTTACTGAAACACTGATTATACAGATTTAAGTTATGAATTCTCTGAGCTTCAAAGACTTTCTGTATGATGGCATTAAATGGTGCGAGATGTGTAATTTTTTTTTTTTTGAGATGAGAATATTATTTATAAATAAGAAAGTACAAAATAAAAATGTAAATCCTATATTGGCTTGCTATTGCCAACAATACAGACTTTAGATGGCACTTACTCTGCCTTTTCATCATTATCCAACAGTGAAAAAAAAGAAACAACAGTAAAATTATATTAAAGAAATGATATGTCCTTGGCTGGTTCATCTCCAGACCACTTGCATGTCTGCTATTTCACTGAGGCTACACAGGGCAGTGTGAGAATCAGACTTTGTGTTAGTATTATTTTTAAATATTTTTTGTGTGTGTGGTAAGGGCCAGATTTTGAAAATATGACTCCAGCTGGGTCTGCTAAGCACATTAAAAAAACTGCCTTCGCATTCATCTCTCCTTTATCCAACTTCACCAGACACACCTCGTTCTTTTCATAAGTTTCAAATTTATACTTTGAAAAATTAATTTAAACGTTAGATCTTTTTCAGCACTTCCAACAAGCTGTTCTCTTCATTTGCTGGCCTTATATTTTATTAACGTAGGAAGACCTTTAGGTGCACAGGTGGGGGAAAAAAAGGCTTTGAAACCTATTATTTTCAAGCTGTAACACTTTCTATATGACTGCAAATCAGACAGATTACTGCAGCATAATATAGAACAAAAATGTCAAACTGCCAAGTAATTCACCTTTAAAACGTATTTAGATAGATTCAGTAAAAGTGGCAGCCAAAACGTGGTGATAGCTTTAAATAGAAACTTATGGGAACGATACAGAATGCAGTAAAATTCAAAGACATTTTCTTTTTCCTAAAATGCCACTTTTTCTTCTACTTCATGTTCTACTTACATCCAAAGGAGGAAAAGTATCTGTGACATTGATCTTCCCATGATCTTTTCCAAACAGTCAGACACATTCCAACCCATCAAAAACCACTCTTACAAAGTCAGATATAAAATAGCCCATCTATCATATAATTTCCTTTTTTTCAAACATAACTATAGCTGGCTCTCTTCATTGATAGACATCATTTAAATAAGAAAATGAAATGTTACTTCGGAATAAATTAGTATCAAATCCCAGGAACTACTGAGGTTATCGAAATAACTGTTTTATAGAAGCAATGTAATATATGCAGGTATTCAGACTACTCATCATGCAAATGACAGCATATGTAACGTACAAAAATATTTACCAAACCAGTTCACACAGATCCAGATGTTATTCTCAGGAAATGTCAGGGAATCTTTAGTTCCAGTCTTTGTCCCATTTAAATATCCCCCTTCCAGGACAAATTGCCCACTGCTTGCCTAACATACCAGGTCATAAGATAGCAGAGCTCTCTGTGGGTCCCACATTAATTCAAAACAAAATCATCATACGGAATGGAACCATTGATAACGCAGTGATAGCAGTTATTTTCTAAAAAGCAGGTCCCGTTCAGTGTCACTGTCAGCGTAATACGTCTAAATGTTCTGCTTCTGTTAGAGAAATAGCTATTTGGAGAAAGGCTGTCTCTGCTTGAAACAGCAAAACGCTGTTTTTTAACAACAATAAGAATGCCACTCTGTGAGCGAGGAAGTCAGAACTTCTCCGACCTTTATATTGTGCTTGAAAAAATGATCCACAACCTCTAGACTGAAAAATGACAACCTTAAGCTTGTGCTACCCATTTTTCTAGGATTATGTAAGAACTTCTGGTCTCACTAATATGGTTATGGTCCTCAAGTTTTTGGGAGCTTTTGTGAAATTCCTTGGAGTTTGAGCCTGTTTATTCATAGCAACAGGAATGCAGAAGATGAGAAGCTTACTCTCTAATGCACTTAAGAAAAAGCTGAGAGCTAGCAGCCGCTCAGTTCCAGTTCCAACCATATCACTGACTCACTGTGTGGGTTTGGGACAGCTCACTGTCTCTTGGCCCCCATCCTGCTCTCTATGCAGGAAGATTCAAAAGGTTGGATACAGCCTCACTGAAGCCAATATGACCTATACGTATGCTTCTTCAGCAAGAAATGTCCTTAGAAATGTAAAGACAGCACACCAAAGGCTCATTGTTAGGAGGCTTAGTTTATGACCATGTTAAACCTGGAAGCATGGAGAACTGTGTAAATCTACAGCTGTATCTATAAAAGAAAAGTTGGCAGACTGGTGAAACATAGAGACAAAGGTCTTTAGCTTTCCACAGTGCTAAACCATAAACCAGTGGAAGTTGTATAAATTTTCTGTATGCAAGTATGTTTTCCGAAAACATGTAAAATTAAAAATGTAAAATTAAAATAACCCAAACCTTCTGGAAGAGCAAAAGGATATATTTTGATATGAACATCAGTGCCATTTAAACTGCAACATCTAGAAAAGCAGATAAAAGGTTAACTTTGAAGTAAGGGCAATAGACTTAATTCAGTTGGAAAATAACTTCTAATTGCCACTGGCAATTTTTTGTCAGTTTCTTAGGTTTCTTCACTGGCCCTGAATGATTCTTCATCTCCCCATCCATGAAACTAACAAGATTTAGGCACAACCATTTTTTTTCTGTCAACTCATGCCTGGTTCAAGTCATATTTCTTACCATGGCAAATTCCTGCATACCTTCCTCTTGCTCAAGCTTTTCCTACACTACTTCTCACTGACTTTTGTGACACCTTGGTCAGTGTGGAAGTGTAAGATGATAACTTAAGAACAAAATGTGCAAAAATTGTATGAACACTAGTGGTTATATCAAGAAGACTGGGTTAACTATTCAACTATGGTGGGTGGTTAGAGCTTCCTGAAGAAATTAATGGATCTAATTCAACACTGGGAGGAGCGAAGAGGATATTTGGAGAAAACAACATAAGAACTATGAATCTGTGAGCCTCCCAACAGTCACAGAAGGGGAAGCAATTGCAGACAATGACATACTTCCAGGCTCCAGGCCAAAGTGACATTGCTGCTCTGCCAATGTAGAGCACAAAGAACTCAAAGAGCATGCAACAGTTAAAAAGACATTCCTAGGAAAGGAGTGGAGATTCAATTGTCAGGCCCTATGTGGAAAGATAGGCTGCCACAGGGGGAGGCTGTGGAAAAAGAGTCTGAGGAAGGTGGGTGTTCCCCGGTTCCTGAGAATTATGACCCTTAGCAGTATGCGTATAGATTGATTTATTGTTCTGAAGATCTGTTTTTACTTAAACTATTTAGTTCTACGCTACTAATACTTTCTGTTGTAGAGGCTATTCGGTCCCTTTATACAGAGCAATTGCTCTCAAGTGCAACCAAGTACTCACAAGCAGCTCAAGGCATGATCTGAGAATGGGCAAGTAAGATGGAGGTGTCAAGGGACGTGGTGAGTTCCTAAAGAAGCCAGATGGTACAATCAACTTGGTAAGTGTGATGGGAATGATTTGCAAGCTTACAGCATGCTAAACTTCTTTACTGGGCTGATGCTGGCTGATCTCACTTCATACTTTTCAACTTCTTCTCAAATTCACTTTCTTTGAGTAAACTGACTTTAGTTCATTTGCTATCAACCCCTGTCCCATATCATGTCAATTCTGGCTTAAAAGTCAGAGTATTGCTTTGATAGGAAAGGTAACATCAGCTGCATTGGCTTTTGCAATTTTTGCCTGTTACTTCTTTTCCCAAATAATTTCTTGATTGTATCTTCATGAGAACATAATCCTACAAAAACTAGTCTTCTCAGCCTAGACAACCAGAGGATTGCCTAACTCTCACTGTAGTAATCTGAAGGGCAAAGGTGTTAACAGCAGTGGACCCCAGTATCAGGCCCAGGGTGGATTCTGTAAATACTTAATAGGAGTCTTCATAATTCCAATCTGGACATGTATATCTCCTTAAATATTAAATTTAGCTAAAGTATTGCTTGCGTTATTTCAGAAGGGATATACTTCCAAACAGCCTTAACAATAAGAAAGCATGTAGAGAAAGTACAACAGTAGGCGATCCATGGATCAGTTAAAAAAAATAATAATCTGCAAGTGAAGGAACAGTCAGTCTTTACAGAGCCCAAGAATTAAGGTCTCAAAACCTGATACTTAATAAGGAGAGCCTAATAGTTGTCACCCATAACAAAGGAAGGAGTTTCTTATTTCCATCATAATAAAAACCCTTCCCTGGCACTCTCACCTCGTTCTACGTCATATTTATTGTGAGACAAACGTATACAAACTATGATTAAGTTTAAAGACAGTCTCTAAAATGAATAAGCAAGTTACACTTTGGCATGCATGCAGGAAAAAGAAACCAGACATCCTTACAAATCCAAAAGACACAGTATCTTTATCTACCTTCTAGACCAAAAGCCAGCCTGGCCACAACCTTATCAAGGCTTAGAGACTTTCTATCATCATTCAATCCATTGAGGGGGGAGCCACTTTCCTGCCACTAAACATTAACAATTTTGTCTGAAGTATCTGTGGCAGACAGATTCATTTCCTACTGGCTCCATCTAGGCTTGGTAGCCTTACACTTCACTAGAGAGTACTGCGGCATGACAAACGTAAGCACAGAGAGAAAGCTGTGAGGTTACGTGCCTTAGACAGTAGAGCTGCTCACAAAAACTTCCACAGTAAACTCAGACAGACATTACTTTTACAGTTTGACAGTATAGTTCATCAAACCCAAAAGACATTTTTCTGAAGATATTCTGTATTTTTAATCTAAAACAAAGCTGAGCCCAATACTCTTTATACTACTAAGTGCTTATTATCAGATAAATAAAAGGGTTGTTGCCAAAATATTTTATGTAGGTTTGTCTGGTTGTTTATAATAATAAGAGTACCTTTACAAATAAAAATGAATAAAAAAATCCTCAGCAAAATATCAGGAGCCAGATGTCTTTAAGACTTCAAGGGCAGAAAACAGTAAAACTCTTTCTTTGAAAACTATTCCAGAGCAATGTGCCTATATTTTATTCTATGACCTAGTTGCTAGAATATTGAAATGATTTTTTGCTAAGAAGTCTTTCTTTAGTGAAAAAAAAAAAAACAAAAAGGAATATTACAATTCCCAATATAAAAGTAGAGTAAAAAATGTAGAGCTTTTACTTTTACGCCAATAGGGTTGAAGTGATGACACAGATATGATTCAGTAACTGACTGCAAAGACTTTATACAGATAAGAAGCACATTGTAATGTACCTGGTCCCATCAAACTGATGGATGAAACCTAACCTCTGCCTACCAACAAAGAGATTATGTATTAGACTATCTTGACATCCCTGCCAGCTCCTTGCATGGTTACTTCAAGGACCAAGAGGCAGACAATGGCTGGCTGAAAGACACAGTGATTAATCATACTTTGTCTCAGAGGACCAAGGACAAATAGATTAAAATGTTTTAATCTGGCCACTTAACACAGAGACTAACCTGTAGCAGGACCCTGTATAAGAACCCTCCCCTGTCAACAGTGTAGAATACACTTTGGGGAATACATTTCAGATTTTCTTCAGTGTGAATCATGTCAAATGGACCTAAAATAAGGCTTTAAGGCAAACTGAAATTGAGGCCAACTAAAATGAAAATAAGACCTTCCCATTTGCAGAGTCTTACTGTAATCCACAACACACGTAAAAATATTCTGAAATAATTTCAATTCCGAAGTATTCAGTTTCACTGTCTGGCAAAGAGGACATTGGTGATATAGGGATTCTGCTCCTATCTGTGCAGAGATACACAGATATATGAAAATACAAAAAAAGGATACTATATTGAAATATGTTTTAAAGATGACAACTTTAGCATTAAAGACAACTTCACCTTGAAAATGTAATGATATCAAAAAATAAACTGTTAAGGATGATGATGATTCTAATAAAATGCAAAAACGCATATAATCACTTAAATCCATTTCCTGACTTCTGCCATCAAATTACTATCTTTCTTTCTTATAAAAGTGGACAATATTTCATACTATACCTGGCTACCTTCAGGTGAGATTGAAATCACTTTCCTACGGACTTTGCATATGAAAATTGAAGCTGTTCTAAGAAAAGATACTCATCACCTTACATTGATTTTCTTGGAACTGAAGCTGGATTGCTCTCAAAGCTGGTTGCATTCTGGGCCATTTGGTTAGGAAATTCAACAGGAAATGATAAGGGAAGGGAACAAGACTGGAGGTGAGTTAAAACTGGTTACATAATCAGCAAGCAAAAGAAAGGAAACTCACAAGTGAACAGAAATGTGAAGCTATGTGTTTGCTGTAAAACATTTTTAAGCAGCAGATGTGGTAAAAGAAGGAAAAAATGTGATGTGTAAAGATGAATGATGTGGTGAAGAAACTACATGGAGAAGACTGTCTTAAAGAGGACATGGAGACATATCCTGGACAGATAAGTTGCTACATTGGGTATCCTGGGGCTACTACACTTGATAATTGAAAGCTAGAAGACTGGCAATACAAGCAAAGATGAGAACTGAGTGAACAAAAGAGATCACTGGAAAGAAAAGAAAAAAAAGAAATAGTCAGCTGGAGAGCCACAGAATTTGAGATCTCCAGTGAAGTAGATGGGAAAATAAGAGGCCTCCAATTTTGCACCATCAGGTGAAAATAATTATATCAAAAGGTGCCCGTTCATAATTATGTAATGACTCAAAATGACTGCAGACACATCAGGGCTTTTCCCAAAAATATAAAAAAATCCCCGTAATGTTAGAGTATTCTCTGTACTCCTGCCATAAAACACATGCACGCAGCCATGCACTTACACTTAATTTATGTTGTCATTATTATGCCAACTCCATGCACTCATTTGGCAAAATCTCGGTAACCAAGGAATCTAACATCTTCAGCAGCTCAGGATCAGTCTGGGTTACAGAAGATTTTAAGTCTTTGTGAGTGCCTCGAACTTTTGGGGACTATATTTTAATGAGAAATGCTGCTCATTTGTAAAACATTGCAACATGTTATTGCACCTCAAATGTCTATGTAATCACTTTGCCTGGGAATGAAAATGTTTCTCAAGTATAGAAAGCAAAGCACCTCTTGTCAAAAACTCTGTTTAAAATTTTAAGTGGTGTAATATTTTCCACCAATATGTAAATATCTATTGACTATGTTGGGCTAATTTTTCTCTTAGGCAAATATTCTTTTTTCAAGATGTGGTGAACACAAAAGGCTTAAAAAACCTGGAAAGATCACTATATGGTAGGAATCATGGTATCCCATCTCACTGTAACCTAAACTGTCACACCCAGTCTGACATTACAGCCATGAAAGCAGGCTTCAAACTTCATTATGAGATGATGATTGGTATCTATATCCTTTTAAGCACAAAATACACCACCATCACCAGGTAAATAAAAAAGAGACTGCTGAAAATCCCTTCTCCTCTTTATGTGGGGGCATTCTGGAATCTGGCCTCATGCAAGTCACAAAAATTAGGAGAGATCACAGATTTGGAATTAGTTTTTTACTAGATCCTTCATTTTGTTCAAGTTTACTGTTTGTATGTACCAGCTGGCTTACAGTTGCAAGTGAAAATATTTGTTCCTGCCTTACAAAACTCAGAGTTACTAAAAAATGTTAAACTAAGGTATTTAAAAGTAATTTCTATACCAAAGATCCAGATTGAGAAACTTATGTCCAAATACTTTTATTTTTCACAAACTTTTCCCTCAAAAGCAATGCTAAAACGGAAAATTACTGCTCTCTTTCCCTAACCAAAAAATAATGGTGTTCTCATTGAAAAAAGGATTAATTGCTGAAAGTGCACAAGGAAGAAAAAAAAAAGTACTGAAATGTCTCTCAGCTGGACAGCAAATTGTCTCTTTGTGAGGCACTGCCTCAAAGGACTGTTCCTAGCTTCTGAATCTTTGGTGTGTTTGGGATTCTTTTAAGTAGATTTTCCAATGTCAGCACAGTATTTTCTGATCAGAAAGCCATTTTATTCAAGTTAAAATTTTGAAATACTCTCAAAAACTGAAGATCCCTTTAATTATTCAATTCAAAGTCACGTAAGTTACATTCTGTTTTGAAATGTCATTGTAACCATGAGCTGTAAAACCAAGCCTACCAGCTTTGTTGATTACAGAGCAGTAAAGAGATTCAGATTAAAGTTCTCAAGTAAGAAAATGTATCTACCCAGTAACAACTAACGAACATAACACTTGGAGGTTTTAGTTAGCATTACACCACCACACCAAGCAAAATGTGATCCCACTAAACATACTCCACATTTCCATCATTTCCCTCTCACGTTGCCACTCCATGTACATTTTTCTTCTCTTTCCTTCCATCTCCACGTTTCCTTGCAAGTGCATACTCCCTTGTTCCCCGATTTCTCACTCTCAAGTCTGACTCACTGTTTCCTATTATAACTGTTGACAAAATATCCCTTAAATTACTCTGAGAGGACATTGCTCGTGCTATGGGATTTAATGCCCTTCTCTGCAAGCAGAAGTGGCAGCTTACCAATATGATCCTCACTGTGCAACGTACAGATATCCAATGCCAGACTTTAAATTGCTCAACAGCAAGTTTTAAATCATCCTGCCGAGAAGTCTGTAGGGAGACATACCAGTCTTTCTGCAGAGGGAGATCAATGAGCTGTGGAGACATGCTGGCCAGGAATCTCCCTTTCATCTAGATATACACAGTGTGACACACCAGGTGCCAGCTTAACTGCTATTCTTATGGGAATGGGCAACTTTTACATTTGAGAGACGAGTGCATTTTTTTGAGTTTATAGATTATTTTTAATGTGCCAAAGATTTATCGTGGGAGTTAAAGGGTTGAATAAAGTCAGCCAAAAGAAATTCTCAAGCTTAGTGTGATGCAAGATATGAGGGACTTACAGAATTTTACCATCACGTTGATCCTGCTTATGAACTCTCCTCTGCTGGCATCTCTGCCACAGCTAGTCTCTGTTCCATGACGTGCTTTTTCATAAAGGCAAGGGCCACACTGAGCTTATGACCAATATTTACTTTATGTACACACTTAGAGGGCACCTATATCTGTCCCTTTCTCTCTCTTACGGATGTGATCTAAGAGTTTTCCTAAGAAGGTGAGATTTTCGCATAGTTGCCACTGCGGCTGGGCATTATCTGATGATATATATTCAGGATAATGCATGCAAACATGCATTTCTGGGTATGCAGCAACTGAAATACATATAGAGATAATGAGGATGATGAACAGGAGGTTTGCAAGGTTCATATTTTTTTCAAACAACATTGAAAAAGAATTAGGGAAAATATGCCAGATCTTCTTGACTTTCTTGCTCATAACATGGACAAGTTATACTGACAGATACCTTTCAAGAATACAAATACAATTTCAATGTACAAATACAATCACAGACTACCAATGACATATTAAATATGCAATGCAAGGACAACGATAACAACAACATCTAAAAACTTGAAATATGCCTCATTAAGTTTGATTGGCTTCCCTTTTTGTTTTTTAAAGTTGCTTAATCAGAAAGCATTTATATTACTTTGAAGACTTTCACTTAAAAGGATACATCATTAGCTCAGACATACCATCAGAACCTTCATGAAATATTTTTGAGAATTTTATAAATAACCCAGATAAAAATTTTTATTTGAATGCTCCAGTTAGCCATGCCTGCAGTGTGACTCCCAAAAAATAGTACTGTTCAGAAAACCTTTTGGCAGGCTTATGTGTTCACTGTAATTTTCAGGTGCGTTTTCCTTTTTATTGCTACTGTGTTTAAGTTTATCCTGCATAATTTTTCTAAAGCTGGTATTTTCCAGTTCTGCTTTATTTCAAGTGAGAGAACTGAATGAAAGTAGTAGAAAACTTCAGGAAAAATAATTTGTTTTTAACCTTGCCCCATTTTTCTTCTTTGTTTTTTTTTCCTCATTTTCTTGTAAGGAAATACGAAGTCTGACACTTCAATGTTTATCTTTTGCACATAAATGCCTGGCAAACCAATACACAAATTGAAATGCTGAGCAAAAAGTGTTTAAAATAAGAACTGGCTGACTGCTTTCTTTAAAACATACACTTTTAATCTATCGGTAACAAAAAGTAGTGCCACCTTAGAAAATACAATCTATGAAAAGCCTTTGGGTAAATTATTGTACAACAGTGTGACTCACATTTGCAGAGACTAAATAAGGAACAGCCTGTATTAACAAGTAATTCCTTTCCCTATACAGCCTATATGGAAACTGGGATATAAAATATTCTGGAAACACTGCTCACAGCATAAAAGTTTATTAAACTAAAGTGGAGGAAGAAGAGACAAAAAAATCCCGAAACCAGTAAGTGAGAAAGAGAGATGATAAAACTAAAAAAGAAAAGGGACTGAAGTTACTCATTTTGTAATTAATGATCATAATTAAAGTACATTTCATGACACAGCAACATAGTAAATAACCCATCAAAGGTGGCATACTGTAATACTTTAAAAAAAGGAAGTCTCACCATATCTGTCACAGGACTAAGCTGCCAATGAAAAACTATAAGAAGTCACATTGACCATTAATGGTCTAGCCTGTTCTTCAATTTTAGCAGCAGAAAAACTGTCAAGAACATCCGCTAATGAGTAAAATCTAGTTTCTTGAAATAATCATTTTTATTTCAATGGCAATGATGAGATTTCAGATTTCTGTTGCCTACGCATCTGTTGATCTAGGCTGAGATTTTGAAAGCCATTATGTTGTACATTCTTACACCTTTGGGCAACACTTATTTTTTCCTGAAGATTTTTCTCCCTTGACTTCTCAATACCAAGACACTTTTACATCACAGCTTCTGTAAAATCAAGAAAAAAAGCCTAAAGAACAACTTCAGATATCAGGTTGAATGATGATTGGAGACAAAGTATTTTCCATGTAAATGTTTTGATAAGCCAGTTGTTTTACCAAAGAAGAATCTTCAATAAGGAGAAAATAATTTATTTTACTTGGCAAATTGTTATTCCTACTGCCAAGTTGACCAAAATGTTTTAATTCCTTAAAAGCAACGAGGAGAGCTTGATTTTGCCAGACCTGAAACAGCACAGTGCAAGCTTTCCTGAGGTGAGCACAAAACAAGACATGAAAGACTTCTGAAGTCTAGACCCTGCCTCAGCTGAGCAAACAAAATCTACAAAGAGGAAGATTTAAACTTGATGAGACAGATCAAAATTAAAATTCAAAACAAAAATCTACCTGCGATTTTCAGGATGGATCGTTTTCAGTCTTAATCTCAGAGACTTCCTGAACTGCAGTTACACAGCCCTGTCCCCCTGTGAAAGCCTCCTTCATCCCATCAGCTCCGAGTCTGGTTTTAGGTCTCTTTGCCGTACTTCTAGAGATCTCCCAGTTTCCTTTCCCACTGCAGGCCCTTTCTCACTGTCCTTTTCCTTCCCTGTTGCATCCTGCGCTTTGAGCCATATTGTAGGTTATACACGTTCACTTCCTTTCAGGCTAAAACCACCTCTGCCCTAGAAGGGACCAGCTGACAGCCACTTTTCTTTTTTCTCTGCTGTTTCAACACATTCCCTTAGCATACTCGTACATTGAACCGAAAGAGAATTAAATGATTGTTTAACAATCCCATTCTTCTCTTAAGCTTTAGGTATGTAAGAAAAATAGGACAAAGAGTTTTTGTGCTCATTTACTTTTAAAGAAAAATATTTTGCAGCGAAGACCCTCTGGAGCGTTTTTTTTGTTTGCTTTAGAAAAATAGCCTAGTATTTCGGAAAGGAAAGGATATTTTTCTTAAATCCTGTTCTATAAAAAACTACAAGATGAAATCGACCTGTATTCAGTTGGCAGCTAAATCCTTGCATAGGAAACCAAAGATAGTATTTAACTGTCAACTCAATTCCAAAAAGATATACTTAATTACATAAAATTAAGTCAGACAGTCAGTAAAATGAAATAGATCCTCAGAGAGCTGCTGTACTGTGATAACATTTGCACCACGCTCTTGCAATAGGAGCAGAAGCCAGTTTTCTTAACTGTGTGACTGCTCCAGAATATCTTCTTACACTAAGCATAAACATGACATTGATCATATAGGTGCCCAAGAAAGTTTTCCGTGACTTCCTAAACCAGTAATCTGATGTCTGTGACAATTACACAGGGTGAGTACTCTTGAAAAAGAGGCCTGTTCTTGTCAAATTACCTAAATATAGACTGATATCAATCATATAATAAACATAAAGCTTCAATCCTGTTAATGTTAAGGCTCAGAAGTAGCTTCATTATTTGTATATCAAGGTCACTCAAGTTGCTAACAAATGCAAGGTTGTAACGTGTTTACAGTTTTCACATTTGCATTTGTTTAATTTGCCCTTATACAGCATTTATTACTTTTTAAACAACTGATTAATTCTTGGCATCTTAACATAAACAAAAGGTGACCACAATGCAGTATCTGCATGCAGATGAAAGCAAAGTTCATAGCTCTCCTAACACATGGACTAGATAATATGGGTAATTCTTCAAAACTACAATCTTGTTACTTTATGCCATGTATACCACACGTACTCACGTCCATGTGCTGTGATTTGCAATATGGATCAGTCTGAGTCTTTTCTTACTGTGGGGCCAATTGACATTTTCCTTCTGTCTTCCTACTTCCCTTCATTTTACCCAGCTTCATTGGACAAACATTTACACTATGTCATGTCTTTATGCGTTAACTTGTTTTCACTAAATACGCTAATAGGAAAACTTTAATCAATTTTCAGACCTGAAAAAACTCTCCCATTGTTTGGATTTGTAGTGGCATAAGAGTTACATGCTCTACCAAAATGTTGTTCAGGTAATGGACCTGAAAAACTTTAGCACAAATTGATATTAAGGTGCCATTACAAAATTAGACTAATTAGGAAAAAAAATATTGTTTTTTTTTTTTAAAAAAAAAGACTGAGAAAAATTGAAAAAGGCATTCAATATGTTGTGTGCTGATGAAGTGAAGCTGACTGGTTTCTGTGTGATTGCTCCCAATAACATTCTCTGAGAAAAGCCTTTGAACAAACAAACAAATGTACCTTTCTTGAAGTAGAAGTTTGTTTTCCTTCTTCCAGAAGTCTTTGAAGTCAGAACTGAATTCATGCCAAATGCTGAAGAAAGAATGTGGGGACACCTCTTTCTCTCCCATTTTTGGTTTCATACAGAAATAGGCTGCAGTTTCCAAAAAGCTGTTAAAGAAAGGAAAACCAGCAAATGTTTCATTACCCACTGATCCAGATTTTTTTTTCTTACTTTATATTGACATGGTATTTAATTATTCTTGTTAGCACACCTAAAATTAAAGAATATTACAATATGACAGTTCTGTGCTCTTCGTATAGAGATAGATACACGATGTAAGACCTCTCTTCAGCAAAGTTGAGATCCAGCATTTATCACAGGTTCTGGTTTTGACCAGAGTATTTTACATTTCAAAAGCTAAAATGAAAGCAGTGTCCAGATCCCTGCAAATCCAAACATCCACACCTGCCCATATACTCCTTTTCTGTTGTGTTTAAAACTATTTTCAAAACATAGAGTCAAAGCATGTAAAGGACTGTAAACAAAGGTCTTCAGGTTCTGTTGCATCTATACTATGACACAATAGGTTCAGGCTTAGGTTGAAGCCTGAACAGAAATGTTAAAACCCAAACCTTCTGTGTACTAAACAAGAAATGACACAACAGAAAACTGGGCCAGGAGCAACTGTGCTGGAAAACAGGTGTCCGTCATGACTCTAACAGAATGATCCAACAACCTCTTCAGAGAACAGCAAAAGTAAAGTAGCTCATTAAACACAAAAGCTATGCCTCAAGTAAGAGCTGCTGCTGAAATGCAAAGGTTGTATTTGCAATACTGAATGAGGACTGTGACTGCAAATAAATTTTAAAAATTTCTTACTTTTAATTTCTTCTATTTTATTTCAAATTTTAAAATATGTAGGAATGTTATAAAAAGCCACAGAAGAATTATTTTGAAAGTTAATTGCTTGGTTAACTATTATTCCATTTTATTTTTGGTCTTAATGTTTTGTAAATACTGAAGCTTTTAAGAACATTTTTTTCATCTGAAGCTCAAATGGAAGCTGGAGAACTGATTATTTTATGAAAAATTCTATGGAAAGAATTTTGAAAGATAATTATAGATGCTTTTCTCACTGATCTATTACCTCTTATCAACCCCTAAGATAACTTTCTATGAAATAAACATCACGGTTTTATTCATGTTAATTATGGGGAAAAATGCAATTTCAGTTAAATGGATGGAAATGTCATTTTAGTCATAGAAGTTGTCTCTTTTATGGACTATTGTAACTGGGGATTGAGTGCTTTCACACGTTATAATGTAAAGTATTTAATGGTGACAATGATATACAAAGATTCAGCCATTTAGAAGGCTCAGTTTACAAAGTGTCTGTGAAACTGGTTGTCCTACTTCTCAAAATTCAATACTCCAGTTGTTTTCCCCAACATAAAAACAAATGTCTATATAAATTTTCCATTTTCTGAATAAAAAAAGCATACAGCTTAAAAATTTAACATCAGCTTACCAATCAAATTCTACACACTTTTTCTCCTAATTTCTAATTCATTTATCCATCTGCTGAAGCAAAATGAAGCTGTTGAGCAACAAAGATGCAGCATAGAAAAATACAGAGGACAAAAACATCGTCACTTTTTAAGCTATTGCGTCGATACTGAAATACCACCGTACCCGAGTATACCTTTCTTCAGCTCTCTGTTAGCCTACCATGGCATGCTGTTCTGTAAGTCAGTGCATAGTTAATAAATAGAATGTTTTTTGTGACGGGGTTTGGTTGTGTTTTTTCAAATGATTTATAGATAAGTGTTACTACCAAGTAAACTAAAAAATTCTATTTTACTTACCTATTAAATATTTTCCCTGGTATAAAACTGGGAAAATGTAATCATCTACCCTGTGGTCACACAGAACCACTCAAAAAGAATATCCCTGACTTTCAGCATTCAGCTGCATTATATTTTAAACTTTTTGCCTACTTTCAAATATTTCCAACTTTCTGCAAGACTGCAAATATATTGGGAGATCCTTTGGTTTTCCTCCCAGCACCTTCCCTGAGACTTCCAGCTCTGGACCTCGCTAGCGGGGATGTAACATATAAGGCTTATTTGATTTTTCAGAATGAACTGGCAACATTTTTGAAAGAATGTGAGGAATACAGGACAAGAGAGAAATCTGGAGGCACCTGCAGAGTAAATGGCTTATTTTTAAGGAAGCTCTTTGAATGAAGGCCATTAATGATTTACAGAACATAGAAAAATCACAAGTTCAAATAAGAAGCCTTGTTCTGAGAAATGTGTCTTCAAATCATTCTGCAAATGACAATAATGTGAAAAAAAATCGACAGTGAATGGCCATCTTAAGTAACGCTTTTAAATTTGAGGTAACAAGGTAGAATTCCCTCACAGCAAAACATCCCAAGAAACAGGAAGCCAAGACAAAATACAATTTATACTGTACAGGAGAACGCTCAAAAAACTTGATAAACAGTGTTAACATCTGTTGGAGATGCGAAGGCTTCCATTACTCTTTAATTATTTCAAGTATCCTCTGGGAGTAGGAATCACCCAATGTCTTTTCTCTGGTGACTGAAATTCTCTCTGAGGACCAACGACGTACATAGTCAGTACAACCTTACACATGCATACAGATGTGTCTAAAAGCTGTAACTTCATTTCTAGGCTTATAGAGAAAAGAGAAATGCTCAGCCAGGTTGCTTGCCTCCCTGGCAGTTACTTTGGGAAGTAAGGGAAATAAGCTGTTTGTGAAATGTGAAACAGCAGCAGAGTACCAGGTTGTCATTGTTAATACATCACACCTTCCTAAAGACCGGTAACAACGCACAAGACATCAGCTGCAACACAGTAAGGCTTCAGGGCACAAATCTCCGTGAATCAAATATTGCAGATCAAACAGTCAAGACAGTTACCACATTTTTTTTCAACTAGAGAGATCTCCCCTTATTTAGCAGTTAGGTCTCTTAGACTACATTCAGAAGACATATGGAAACCTGCTTGCTGTACATTTGATGCTGTCATTTTTGTAGTACAAGACAAAGTGGCATAATTCACACATGAAATGCAAAGCAAATAAAGTGAATCCAAATGCATCAAATAAAACATGCACAGCAATAAATCCTCTATATTACCACGCTCTTTAAATATCTGATTTGGAAATGTTTACATATGTCAAACTAGACATATGCCAAAGCTGACTCCAGGAGGGGACACACATTTTAAATACAAAGAGAAATTTGGATGACATCACTGTAACCCCAAGAATAGATATTATTCTTTCAGATTTCAGCCAGGCAGCAAATACCTTTTTCTCTGGCGCTTTTCAGGGGGCCAGCCCATTCAAGTTTTGCTGTTGATCCTTCAGAAGATTTTAAAACAAAGTATCTGCAAATACCATTGATAGTTTTCCTGACTATATGTGGAGGCACACAGAAATTTTGAATCAGAAGAGACACTAGAGTTCAGAAGGCTTTTGTTTCCGTACCCAAATTATTTTCTGCTTCACACAACTTTGGGAATCTCATCTGACCTGTCAGGCTTTCATTTGACCTATGAAACATTTATTACCAAACAGGTATTTCAAACCTTGTTCAGTGTCCACTTCTCAAGTGAAAAGATTCTTAGTTTTCTGTACTCTTAGTGAGCGTCTAAGAAAACAAGAATGTGAACTGGAGAAAAGATAACAGTAATGGAAGAGGGAATGAAGGGCACGTGAGTTATTTTCAGGGATTAAAAGAGGTAAAGGAGGTCACTGGTTTTGCTTCAAACAGACTGACTTTTCAATCATGATTAAAACAAGGCAGTGATGTTCACACCACTGTTTTATCCTGACATGGCAAAAGCCGGAATTCTTTAAACAGATTTCAGGCTGGGTTTCATATTCCTTATGCTGGCCCTGAAGGACAAATAAATATTCAGTCTCTCAAAACAATGGAAGACTTGCTCATCCCTGACAAGTAAATAAGGAAATAAGACCAAGAAAGATGGTTAGTTCCTTTTCTCCTTTTCTCATCTTCTAATTTCCTTGGTTCAAGTGTTTCTGTAATTCAGAAAAATCACTGCAGATTAAGAAAACTGAACTCACTGCTTATTCAAATGTGGAAGTCTGATGACTGAATCACTGGACTTTTCTGTGTGCTTCCTTGTGTACAACTATGAGACTATGTAAATGATTTTTCTATTTGGAGGGAAGGAAGGAATGGGTGCACTAACAACCAAATCAAATTTAATCACATCAGAGAGTAAAGAAGCTATTCACATTGCAAATGGCTCATTGACAGGATTTCTAGTTAATAGATATGATCCATAGGAATATTTTAAGAGCAGCTATAGATTTTTTGTTTTCCCGTTCTATTGCAAAGCCAGTTAGCAAGCTGCTGCAGACAACAATTCAGATTCAAGTCTGCTGTGTACAATGCATTGGCCAGTTTATAAAAATGTACAACCTATGTTTCCACACACGCATGTATGTATGTGAATGTATGCAGAAGCCAAAAGAGAGGGAGAGGAGACAGAGCCTGTCT
>JAHREE010000183.1:2521862-2580381 GCA_033628505.1 Tringa tobata
AAAACCCAAACAAACCAAAACACAAAACCAAAATCAATAAAGAGACAAAAGAACAATACTGAGCAATGGACTGCAGTCATTTCATCGCAGCATCATTTGATCAGGCTTCTGTGACCAAACAAATAACAAAGTAACCATAGGTAGAGACGTGCCCTGGCTAACCTTACTGGCAAATAACAAACACACACACACACCCCTGGTTTCCACATACAGCAAATGAAATCACCTGCAAGAGTAAAGATTTGTTTCAATGTGGATTTAAAAGAAGGAAAGAAAGTATTCTACAATTCTGCAAGAGAGATTCTGTTTAACAGATTATATATTTTGGCTGAAGTCTGAACTTGGATTTTCTTGACTACTTGGGTTTGGCTTTATAAATTGTTAAGCATCATTTATGTACATTTAAGATTAAGAACAGGTAGTCTTACTGGTGGTACTGTTAGTTTTGTGAAGCAGTTGTGTTTTCAGAAGCAGTTCTGAGTTAGGCAAGAGCTGCTAAGGTACATTTTCGTTTGGTTAAAATCCAAGTAAAATTTAGAACTAAGCACAGCCTACGAAAAGAAAGAAGGTAAAAAGTGGAGAAAAGACTATATGTGCCTCTTTAATACTTTAAATCTGACATGAGCTACATTTAAAGCCAAACGAGTTGGCAGGCATATAAGCCTATTAAGAGTGTTGATCCTGAGTTGATGATTACATAGGGAAGATGAGTACAGTATATAAGTAACAGTACTTGCTTCCTGGAAAAGCTAATCATATGAATTGCCGTATTCCCTCTTGTTTTATTTTATAAAGAGAAAAAGGCTTTGTACGTATTTTCTTTGTGTTTTCAACATCTGAAAGCATTAATGAGAGTTAGTCTTAAGACGGAACACCAAGCAGTTCAACAGAGTCACAAAAAAAAATAAAAATTGAAACAGAACCACCATCCTTGTAATTGAGATAGGACAAAGCTGTAAGGAAACTTAATATGCACAACAGCATAAAAAGCCTCTCATCTTCTGTTGAGATATTTTGTTGTCTTCACTATAACTTTACATCACTTTCTTCACCTGCTTTTCTTTTTTGTTTAAAAAGTATAATTGTCTCTCATCAGCGCTTTCCCCTCTCGCATATAATTGGAAGTGATTAAATATGAAAATAAACATAGATTCATTCAAAATATCAAGTCCTTAAATAATGGTAAGAAATTTCTTGGGGTCTTCTTTTTTTTCTCCTTTACTTTTAAGCAAGAAAAGTATTTTTCTTATATTAAAAGGAAAATTGAGATAATATGCCAGCTTAAATTGGCTGCCAGAATCATTAATCTCTTCTTTCATTTGCCAATTTATATTGTGTAACTATGGATTTTGTAATATTGTTCCTTAGAAAACAAAGGTCTCAAGAGATTTTTCCTTTCCTCTAAAAAAAACCTGCCAAACGTTTGCAATATTTTGAATCCTATGTCATCTCCCTCATCTCTAGTCCCTTGCTTCCTATAAATTCATATTTTTATTGCTCCAACTAGAAGAAAATTAACAGCTTCAACAGCAACAAAAAAAATCACTATACCTTTGAGGTACCATTTTTTCCCACAGCAAATGTCCAACAAAAAGGATTCAATGTGAAGAACTGGAAATTATTTTTTGACAGGCAGTCTGCCTTGTTCATGTGAATTTTGATTCCATACCCCCCACCAATACTAGGAATGCTTTACAGTTTTAATATTCACAGAATCACAGAATCTTCTATGTTGGAAGGGACCTTAAAGATCATCTTGTCCAACCGTCAACCTAATTCTGACGAAAAATAAACACCCACAACAAACAAAAAGCAACACTAAACCATATCTCCCAGCACCACATCAACCCGTCTTTTGAACACCTCCAGGGATGGTGCCTCAACCACCTCCCTGGGCAGCCCATTCCAATGTCTGATAACCCTTTTGGTGAAAAAAATTTTCCTAATATCCAGCCTGCACCTCCCCTGGTGCAATTTGAGGCCATGATATTCATCAACAATGATCAATATTATCAGTTGTACACATTGATTAGTAACACAAACGTACAGCTTAAATATTTCATACTTCATGCCACATGTTGAAGACAGTGGACCCAGTAACTGAAGCAGAGCATATACTGTGACTGATTAATTCAATAGGTATTATGAATAGGATCTTGCACTTAAATATTTTAGAAAAATGAAAATTTTTAGAGAACTGATGAACTCATGGAATTAGCAATGAATAAAACCTTCACATCTCAGATTGCTTTTTCAACCTCAGTTCAAACTGTTATTCCAGGCCCTTATATTTACATTATTCAATGGGCAAGTATTTCTTCAGTCCTGTCTTTCAGGAACAAAGTCCCTCATAACAGGGATAGCAAAGTAGCAAAATAGCATGGCCGTAACTAATTTAAACTATAATTTTGTTGGAAGGTAAATTTGAGCACTGAGATTTTCACAATCTGTTTATTTTAGGAATTAATTTTATCACATGCAGATTAAGGTATGACAAAGAAATTTGCCAAATCACTTGTTCCTTATATCTTCTGGAATCATTAGGTTATCAGGAATCACAGTTACCTTTACATCTTACAAGTAGCATTGCTCAAGATTTCCTTCTCTAGTTTTATTATTTTTTTTCTTCCTATTTTTATTCTCATTCTTCTCTAAACCTCTAGGATACAACCTGGTCCCTCTGTATGTTTGGGTTTGTTTCATTTGGGGCCTTTTTTTTTTTTTTTTTTGCATTGCTCTGATGTAAGCAAATGCTCTGCTGATGCAACAATGCCTTCTTTTATCATGCTTTCTGTCATCATAGGATGATGACAGAAAATCCAGTGTTTAAAAAGCCATTCTGCACAGACTGAGTCACTCTACAGCAATTTGAAAATCAAAGGTCAGGAAATGTAGGTTAGAAATATTTTTGCTACCTTTACTGTATCACGTACAAAATATTAAACAGCCACATATCACTCAGTAATTGGTGTTTATGCGAACCTAAATTCTCTTATGCATATTTAAAGGTTATATCTCTGTTCAATAATATTATTCAGATTAAAATATGAATTGAGACAATACATTAGAAACAGAGCACACCTTTGATTCTTTTTTGTCTCTGACAATTGTATTCTAACAGTCAACCCAGAGAAAAAGGCAAACACTTTTAGCATGACTCTCTAATGCATTTTTAATTTGCATGTGCTTTCTCTTGTCATTTTAAAATGACAATTTTAAACAGGTTCAAACTTTCTGTCAAAAACTTGGCTTGAGGTATTTACAGTTCCCTAGCTGCACTGGTGTTAGCTGTAACCCACCGTAATCTGCATACTATGCAGGAACACGTAGGTTCTCTTTCTGAGTTTAATGTTTTTAACTTTATGTTAGTGTGGATATCATGCCCACACATGTTAACTAAGCTGTTATGCAGACACGTGGATAGCTCTGTGATAAACTGGGTATATACAATATGAGCATGCATAAAACAAGGTCACGTAATAGAGTGCACTGGAAAGTCAGGCCTGGTAACATATCCAAGAGAAAAGTATTTTTCTCTCCTAAAAAGACTAACGTATCAGCTTCAAACATATTAAATAACCCTTGTCCAGTTGAACTCAAAGAAATAGTAAGGTGCCAGTAGACACAGAATACGGTGGTAGAATGAATTTCAAGAGCAGTGATCTGACACATAAGCTGCTAGTCTAAGTGCTGTAAGAAACAGCTACATGCCTCATGTTAAAGCCCAACTTGTCTCTAGATGTTTCTATTAATGCACCTTGTCTTCACTGTCTAGTTCAACGGAGGCCTTCTGAGCAATAATTACTACTTAAAGAGGTTATAATTACATATGAGGGTAGTGCAACTGCTGTGTACTAAATATTGTGTTAAATTTTATTATGGTTTTTTGATCTATTGATTTCAACCTCAGCCTTGTAATCTGCCTGCTCCCATGGTATGGTTCACTTTTATAACTGAAATTCATGCAGGGTAAAGGTCAAATTTATCTAACAAAATAAGAAGTAATTTGCCTTAAACCTAGAGAGGATTATTTAGGTATCTAGAGAGAAACCACACAGATACTTTACCAGATTCCATGAACATATAACATTAATCCACGTTCTAAGAATATAACCCAGCATAGATTATATTTTATACATGGTCATTTGCAAAAACACACTCTAAAAATAACAAGAGACATAAATCTACAGGTCTGATTGTGAGTACTGTCATGTGCTCTCTCTACTTTGGTTCTCAAGTCAAACTGAGGTTTCAGTTTCTGTTCTTTGAAAATTATAGAATAAAAATGCTCTGAAGTACTTGTGTATTATAGAACCTCCTAGAATTTTAAATGTTTTGTGATGCAGTTTCATCTTAACCCTTCAGGTTTGCTCTGAAGAGTGTTCTTAATTCAATGCACAAGAGCTCTCTCTTTAAGATGCATGAACACAGCATTCCCTAATATCACCCAAAGCCAGCACAACTGTGAAGGAAAGAAATCCAGCCTTTGGAGAAAACAGAGATGTTCATGAGGGCTCTCATATTCTTAGAGTCAATTACAACAAAATCCCATGAAAGTAAATTGAAAGACTTCAGAATGTGGGTAGTTGAGTGTCAGATTGAAAAGGCCTTTACATGCATTTTTAAGACGTTAAGCATTTGTGACTGAACTCCTGACTTATCCCAATACATTCTCTTCATAGTAGTGACAGTATATTTGTTTCAATAAGTAGAGAAAACTGGGTAGCATTTTCTGTAAGGATCAAGTTTAAATGAAAAAGTGGCAGCCACTGGAATTGATGGAAAGATTGTAACAAATCACTGTATCACTCTGGATATGCGGATCATCAGTATTCACACTTCCAAGCAAAACTAAATAAAATGTACTCTTTTGGCCTAAGAACACTCATGTCTGGAGGAGCTGAGGATTCCAAGGACTGAATGAAGACTTCCGTGGCATTTCTGGTCTGGGGTGACCATTGCCCTAGCTGTTTCCTTTGGGGGGGAGAAGGAACTTTTACCTCCTCAGACTGATTAAGGTAGAACCATCTTTCAAGGCAGCAGTTGAGAAAAGAAGGGAGTGCAAGTTATCCTGTGAGAAGCATTTGTTTAAGACACAGTGCAGAAGGGATCTAACTTGTTAAGGTAGACAACAAACAAGGCAACAAGGCCAAGGAACAAACTGAGGAAGAGTAAGGAGGCAACATTTTTCATAGGCACTTAATCTCCATATATAAGAAGCACAGTGGGGTTTCAGCAGTAGGCTAAGGCAAGCCCTGTGCTGTGGAGGGGCTGATGGCTGCCTTCCATCAGCTGGAAGTTATTATGAAAGGAATGACCTATATTGTACAAGTTATTACTGGATAGTTCTCAGATGAGTTAATGCAATTGTGACCTCATTAAACCATATCCCTGACATTCTGCTCTTCTATTTGCATATACATGACAACAGCAATATAATGTAATAATCCTTAAAGTAAATCTTAACATACGGCAAGAAAAAAAAGCAACAACTGTAGTGGCAAATCACTGTAAGAGAGTAAAACCAGAAGTGATATCCACATTGAAGTCACAGTCATTGCAAATGTTAACACTATACCATGAAGGTCTTGGGAAACCATCTAACTAAATGGCTCAAGTAGACAATACGAAGTAAAATAAAAAAAACCTACTGAACATAATCAGAAGCTGATGCACAATGGTGAGGTACTGCAGCTAATCACACATTCACACATTTTAATTCAGCTGTACCAGCTCAAGGGGAATATCTTGAATTTTTGAGGACCACTCAGTGAAAACACCTGCTGGACATATACTGGAGGTCAAAACAATGTGTCGCATTTAAAGATTTTAGTTTCTGTAAGGTTTTCATTAATTTTATTAGCTACATGATTCTTCTCTTATTTTTTTTTAATCCCAAATTTAATGCTATAGTATTAGTTTTGTGTAGGATGAGACCCTGGTTCTTTTATTTATATTATCATGAGGGTGTTTCTTAGCTGTATTGTTATTAATGCTACTTAGCTGTGCAACTGTATTTGCACCTTAAACTAATATCCTTTCTCTTTTACTGTAAGATCTAAGAATAGGTCCTTTACATAAGATGTAGAATAAATTGCAAGATGAGTTTATGTTGCAGAATATTAAACTCTGAATCGTACTCTGGTCTCTTAAAAGTTGTATTACCATTTGTTCATAGTAGCACTAAATGTCATTAAATTAAAATAAATTTAAAACCAATAAAATATTAATATTTTTTAAGCAAGCAGACCAACATCTTTAAAAGAAAATATAATGCTCTTACAGACAAAAGTCAATCATGCAAATGGTTAAGGACTTGCAGTCATTTATTTTCAGAAAAGGACAAAGACTTCATCTTTCAGGGAAAGATCTTAATTACCTGTATTTCAGAAGAGACTTTCTGACATAACTAAACTGCCAGCATATTTACAGGCCCTGATACTTTGTCAGAGACAGGACACTAAACTAGAATGATCCAATCTGTTTAATAGTCTGTAAGCTACTTCTATACACATGTCCTTTGCTTACCAAGTATTTACTTTTTGCTGATGAAACTAATGTATACCGAGGGTCTGAAATGTATTACCGTGAGCAATTCACATCTATGTGCTGGGAGCTACACAGTGACAAAAGACACCCAACAGTACAGGAACCAACAAAGGATGAGTGGCTGAAGAGTAGTGAAAGATGTCCAACAGCATATTCTTGCCTTTCAGTTAAAAGTGTTGTGCTGGGTTTTTTTTTTTTAAACTACATACCTCTCTCCATTCTGAGCTTTTCATCACTTTATTTCAATCATTAACTCAATTTTCACTTTAACTTTATGGTTCACTTTTGGAAACAATCCAAACCATTGTGTGGAAGGTAGAGAGGCGGGAGGAACATTTACTCTTTTAAAGGATTACTAGACTTAGGTGATACATTTCTACTTGTTGCTTTTCAGCAGTGCCATTGTACCATACTGTCTGCTATTTCTCTAAGTGTCATCAACTTGTCAGCTCATATGCAGGTGTAAAGCTTTGTTTCTCCCCAAGTCTCATGTTCAGTGAAGCCAATGGAAGTCTGCGAAGAGTGTTGTGTCAGAAGTACTTTCTTTGCAGGGAATTTAAAAGTAAACATTTGTCTTCAAAATTAATGCCATTTGTTGCTACAGCAAAGAAAGCAACAACACATTGCTAAATGGATTATTAAAAGTCCCAAAAACAGAAGAGATGCCTGGGAGGCTGCACTCAGGAAGCACTTAAAGGCCTAAAAATCACTGGAATGTGCAAGTAATGGGAGCAAATTATAAAATAAACCAAATAAAAATATCCTGACACAGGAAGATGAGTGTTCCATAACCAGCCACAAGCATCCTAAATTCCCCAGTAGATGCTTATGTCAGAAGGCAGAAAGCCCTCTGTTTGACTTCTTATAAAGCAAATATGTATTCTCATAATGTATTGAGACTTACTAAAGAACAGATTAAACTCTCAGATTTGCTAATATTAGTGACGCACACAAAGCCATGATAGCAAGTGGCATTTCTGTCTATCCAGCCCTTATCAGGCATCAGAACAAGAAAAGTAGGTGAACAGTTTCACCCCAAATCAAGCAAGCATTATACGGGACTGTTGTCTTAGTGACCTATGTTGTCACTTCAAGTAGGGTTATACTATCTGAAATATTAGAAATAAAAGGATCTGTAGTGTTCTTAAGAGGTTTTCAGCATACGTCGCCTCATACATGAGTGCAGTATGAGTGAAATGAGCAATGTTCAGTGCTAGGACACTGAATTTAGATTCAGATGCTTCATTATTTGACTGAGAGACAGCAAAAAGAATTGAACATCATCTGACTGTGTCTCAGGTCTAAAGCAAACATCTCCAGTTCAATTTGTGAATGACTCCTGAGGTGTTATTCTAAGAAGAGATGAATCATTGCAGGTAGAGGGGAAGAAAAAGATCATCCTATTTCAATGGAAGCGAGATCAGTGTTACAGTCTGGATTTATTTTTTTTCATTAAAAAAGACCCTAATCTGGAAACCTTCCAAAGAGATCAGAACTCAATACTGGGTAAGGTATTATAAGAAAGTAATAAAGCTACATGCTATTCCTACATAACTATTCAGTTGAATAGAGGTAGCAAGGCCAAGAATTAGGATCTTCAGCTTCACTGAATGCTGTTTCTGGTAATTGTAGTCAGACTGTTTAGCTGTTGCTTCTTCAAGATTTAAGTGCAAGAGGAGTAGTAACTACCTCATTTCTGACTATAATACAGCAAGATTATATTGCTGCTGTTGCTATTGCCTTTTATCCTGGTATGGTAAAGAAGACATGAGCTATCATATTGTTTTGACAATAACTTAAAATTACTTGCTATGGATACTGTGATCAAAGTCTATCTTACTCTAAAATTGTATTAAGCACACCTGGAAACAATAGCACTTCTACTTTTTTCTTCCTGCTTACATCTTGAAATATTAGAGACATTTAAAGCTAAGTAAATGAAAATACAGAAAACAGAGAACATATTTGTTGCTTGGTGGGAAGTGTATCTCACAGTTTTCAAAGATGTTAAATTTTAATTATAATTTTTTTTAAATGTTATATACAGCTGTGTGAATTGAGCACATAGCTATGGACCTTGGGTCAGACGACCTAATCTAAAACTTTAAAAAAAAAAAAAAGAAAAAAAAAAAAGAGGCACCAAATTGTGGACTCCTAAAATATAGAAGCACCTCTCTCTCCCTCCTCTCCTCTTTTACTTCTTTCTTCTCCCCCCAAAACAGTGATTTTTACTTTAACTTGTCAAGTATTTCACAGTTTCTCAAGTATTCAGCAATGAGTATCTAATTGGAAAGTGCCAGGTTCTTTTTTATTACACTTTATCAATATTGTTAAGGGAATGATGTAATTGTTTGGGGTTTGGTGAAGACATTCCATGTCACTTCAGTGTTAATACCAGGCTGGAGCCTTCCTTGTCTGCCTGCGTAAGCTAGATAAACACAGACCTGTGTGCTTTCTTCTCATCTCAGGATACTTACTCAGAGAGATCTTGGAACATATGCCTGTTGCGAGCTAAACATTTCACTTTTCATTTTATCCATGTGCCAGAAATCCATTCCTTGGATAAACACTTTACATACTGACACTCTTAAAGTCACTAAACACGATAAATAAAGAGAGAATACATCATTTCAAAACCGATTAAACATTTTCTCACTTGTGACAAATGAACAGCTATACAGTGTATGGAATCCCTGGAGCAGACATTCCATTTTCTTTGTCTTTATTTTGTGTGGAAGATTAACTTTCCATTTCAGCTCATCTATTGCACAACTGAGCTTTTCTAAAATACACATTGCTGCATTTTCCCCAAATCATTATTCATTTTAGGAACTTTTTTGTTGTTATTGTTGTAAGAACTTTTCTTTTAGACTTTTGTATTTTTATGGAGATATCAGCTTTAATATTTTCTGCCCAAACTAACAAAACCATGCAGTTTTTTTTGTGGAGTAGACCTGAACTTATACATGGTTGAAGTTATCCACTTCAAAAAAGAAAAACCAAGCACATTAATCACATTAATTTTGCTCCATCTAATCCATCACTTTTCCTTGCTCTACTTGCTTGTCTAGTCATTCTGTGCATTGCTGATCTACCTATGATTAGCCAAATGTAACTAATCTTTATTTAGATTTTGAAGCTCTCACCTTCTTTTTCACCCATCCCCCACCAAAAAAGATCCCAAGCATTTTATTTCTAAGCCAAAATAAAAATCTTAGTGGAACACTAAAACTATACCATTCCTCAATATTTTAACACTAACACTATCTTAACAATATTTACCACTAATCTGATTGAGAATTTCAACGAGAAGGCAAAAGGAAGAAAGAAAGAGAAATGTAGCCCAGATTATAGTAAAAAATAACTTTGCCCTAATGTTGTCCTCGCATAATTCCTCATATGTTCCACAAAATATTTTGCACTTGATCTTATCCTTGCTAGATATTTGCAGCAAAGAGTAAACTACTATGTAAAAGGAGCTGCTGCATTCGACATAGCGGGAGAAGAAAGAATTAGGACAAATTGGAAGGAGCAGACAAAACTGAATGAGAATCCAGAGAGCAGTTTGCTTTCTTCCCTCATACTGTCGATGCTAGATACACCAATAGGAAGTTTTTCATATGATGGTTCCAGTGTAGTCAAGGAAAAAATAAGAATAGAGAATGAATTAGACACCAGAAGACAGTGACAAGTCACAAGATTTCTAAACAGAACGCAAATTCCCCTTGTCCTTAGATAGCTGTGAGCTTTGGGCATGTAGTCTAATCCATTTTCCACAGGCAAAACAGTTTCCTTAAAAGAGCAGTCAGAGATCACAAAAACCTCTTCTAACAGCAGTTTCTTTCTCAAGTTTTTTTATTAAGGAGATTTTTAAGGATAAGAATTATGTAACTCAGCAGTTAAATGAACATAAGATATGTCAGGAATGCCTTTCATATACTTGAGCAAGTGGTACGATACTCAGCCAAAGGAATACTCCCTTTGTTCCACATTTTCCACGATGATCCTGCATCACCAATGTAGCACTCAAGGACCTACTAGCTCCTTACAAGTAAGAAGGGAGCTTCTTCTGGGAGAGGAACATCCACTCTCCCCTTAGTTTCCTATTCAAGTACTATCTTTAGTACATAGCCCAAGGGAATAGAGAGAAAATGTGGTGCTGTACCAGGAAAGATGTCAACTGCTATGTGGCATTGCAGCAGGTAGCAAGTTTGGGCATCAGGGCCATAGTATGGCTAAGAAAGTGTAGTAAGAACTAGAACCTTTTATAGTGGTGTATTTTACGGGAATCCTATTGAGAGACTTCCCAGCTCTTGAAATATATAATGGATATATTCATTAGCATATAGTCAGTGGCAGCTGTAGCTAGTACAAAAAGATGATATTTTTAGTGAAAGGAAAACAAACACAGACTGTCAGTTTCACTAGACCTGGGCTATAAATGATGCATGTCATATTTGGTCTTTTGCTAGGACAGATAAAAATCTGTCCCATTTAAATACTGCTTCAGGAGAACACTGCCAAAAAATCAGAAGAAACCACAAGTTGTGCAATGCAGTGAAGTTCCCAGTTTTGAAAACTCTCTCAACTGCACACATCTGTAACGAAATTTGATGAGGTATTTTGCTTTTTGTCACAAAAAAACCCTATTTGAAGATCTATTAACAATTCTGCAAAGGAAGTCACATTTAATTATACATATTATTAGTACATTTAAAAACAGATTTCTATCCTTCATTTTAAAGCAGACATTTTATAAGCACAGGAAGTGCTACCTAATGAATAATAGTTGTCTGGGGAATGCTACGTGTCTGTCAAATCACCATGATTCTGGTGAAGTATGAACAGTTTTCTCTGAGTACAAATGGTAAATACTGAATTTATTTTTACATAAGGTACAAGCATTTTCTGAAAGACAGGAGTATTGTGCAATATTTCTCTAAAGGTAGGCTGTGTGTCTATATACCTTCATTTTTTTTTCCTAATTGTCAAATTAAAATTGACAATAAATAAATATTAGTTAGTTTTCCGAATGCATTTTTTTAGCTATTCAAAAATACAATAATGCTAGCTACCACTATAGCAACTTCTACTAAAGAAATATTTTTCAAAGAAAGGTTTTACTGCATTCTTCTTTCTTACCTTTTATGTGCTTCTGTCAGTGACTTCTCTTCATTATCTTGGTCTATTTTGGCTGTAAAAATACAATCAAAGAATTAGCTACAAGGTGGAAAATAACAATGTTGTTCAGGATAATATTCATTGTAAATACACCATGTATAAAATGTATAGAAACCATGTGAAGATATACTCAGGTACATCAATTCTGAAAGAAAAAAAAGAAACACAAAAAACCCCACACAAACAAAACTATATGAATTTTGATATTCCTATTAAAAAAAAACACACAACAATAACAAAACAACACCAAAAGCATAAAAAAACCTCAAAGCAAATTTTGAAAATTAAAAAAAAAAAAGCTTGCAGTAATACAAACAACAACCAAGTCATGAAAGTGACTTAAAAACAGATTTTAAAAAATGATTCTGAAAACCTAACAAATATGGGAACTCATCTACTCATCTGAGGAAGAAGAGATGAGTGAAGAGCAGGAAGGATTCAGCCTTGCAGCTTTTCTAAAAGTTGTTTGACAGCTACAAATAAAAGCTCTCTTCCCTCATCCTGCACACCATCTCCCTGTCCACACATCGGTTAGTGAAGTATAGAGCCATAGTGGGCCCATTTTGAAAACATGACTGTTTTTATATGAGGAAAATTATCATTTGGTGATCAAGTGAAGTAAATTACATATATGAAAATTTCATTGCAACACATTGATGAAAAAATAATCTATTTTCCATGCCTTCTCTCACGTTTTATTTTATACCTATTTCACTTAATTTAGATGGGTACTCTAATACACAAAATCTACAAGAACATGGATATTAACTCTGGCATCACCAATGTGCTAAACAATAGTATGAACTGCTCTGTGCATGTGTGCTTAGTTGAGATTTATACTTATATAGTCATTCAGGTAGCACGACTTAAATCCCATTTAAGATCCTCATGCTTTAGCCAAAAACTTTTTAGTTTGGAACTTGATTCAGTCTGTTGAGCTACTGGTCTACTAATTTGCAAGGAGAATTTTAGGATTTCCAAGAGTCACTGGGCTTTGGGACATGAAGAACCTTTGAACTGTCCTGGAAACAAATGTCAATGTTACAGAAGTCATATAGAAATCTAAAAAAGAGCAAACTTTTAAGCTATTTTTCATATCCCTTTCTGTAGCAGCTCTACAATTATTGTCATGAAAATTATTTTTCTACATTATAGACACATCACATTTGAAAGAGGAAATCCTGATTTTAAATTTGGTAAAAATGAGAAGGGTGATATAATTATTAGGGAACAAAGATAACCACTATTTTTCTCTTATAATGTTTCAATCAGCAGCACTTACAAACATACACTAATACTAAAATAGACATGAAATCCGTGGCAAAGATTCACAAATGGAGATTCCCTATTCTTTCTCCAGTCAGAACAAGGATCACAGCTATTTCTCATGCTGCAAATGTTTTTTATTAGTAGCAATGTAGTCTGCTGAGTAGGGTGAGCAGTGCCTGGATGTTTGCAGCAGCAAACACTGCATTTAGTTATCATTACTTGAAGACTCAGGCTCCATCATTGTTCTGCTGAAAGTGAAAAAAATCCCAGCAAACCACAGAAAACTTGAGGGAGAGCTGGGCAAATGTTCTCAAGGAAATTCAAGAGTATGTGAAGCCTGCTTGATTACAGGTTTCAATACCGACTTGAAACTCAGCCCAGATTCTTCAAAAGGTTTGTGAGGGCTCAAAACCCTTTTGAGTGAACTTGGGCCCCGTGTTGAGTGAATCTGGGCTGACTTTGAGTTTTTCTTGAAAGCCTTGCCTTGCTTTGGATATGACACCAGGTGAAACCTGGCACCCTTGACAGAATTTCATTAATATTTTTTTTCTCTTCATACTTCAATCCTGAAAGTCAAGGTACGACTTGTAAAACCATATGGTCCAAGAGAGAAGAAACTGCACGTTAACTCCCTGGATGAAGGGAGATCGAATATATAATTCTGCATTAACACTTTCACAAAGTACCTGCAGATACAACTTTTAAAATGAATAATTCTATTACTGAAAAATGTAATTTAGCCTCCTCTCAGTTAAACAATGCTTGGAATTGGAGGCTAGCACATTCCAGCCTACTACAGTCTCTTAGATACATCATATTCATAGGATATTGCTCTTTTCATAATTTCTAGGATTGATGGGATATACCATCATCTGAGCTGGATAGTTTCGGTTTGCTTTGGACTGGTTTTCCCCCTTATTTCAACTGTTCTGCACATGCTTACAAACAATTATTTACCCACCAACAATGGTGCAAATATTCCACAATTTACTTTTTGAAAGAGTGCAAGGACAACATATTATACTAGGCTCGTCAAAGCATGTCAGAATGTCCCCATTCTGGAGCAAGCTTTGTTTCAATTAAAAAGGAAAGTTACGATGGTCCAGAGATGAGGGAGGGGGAGAAGAATACTTCGGGTATCTGTACTTGTAATTATTTCATAGAGAATGGGCATTACCCAATAAAAAGAATCTTGAGAATCCCCGAATGATGCAGGTGCATTTAACAGCATTTTTTTTTAAAGTAAGAAGTACATATGCATAAGGCAGCTACTATACCCACAGAGAGATATTTTATCCTGCATCAGATCACCTCTTGGCATTAAACAGAGTCTTGCAAGGAAAGAATTTTCTCTAAAACAGAATTCCCTTGTAGTCTGTTCCAAATACGTGATGACATTTCTAAACCTTTTGCATGTTATCAAAAGGATATTATTCAAGTGTAAATCTGACTTGCAATCCATTTGCTTTCTCATTTTTCTAAACATAAAAAATTAAAGAAGAGTAAGAAAATAATTCTGCTATCACAAGATGACAGGTGGCACCAGCGAAAGAGAAGATAATATGGTATGTACACTCAGGGATCTGGCCACAGAAAATATTCAGATGACTGCTTTTGCACTGCTATACAGTAAACATCTGAGAGTTGCGGAAAATGGCTAGTCAAAGACATGCATTGAGATTTAACCAGAAAGGGAAGAAAACCACATGTTATCGAAACCACAAAAGTCTTACTATCACCTGGATACAACAGAATAACTATTTATTAGATGTTGAAGCAGCTGCAGATTCCTATAACTTCTGGAACTGGCCTCAAATATGATCACCTGATATTAGCAGTTATTGGTATTTTTCTCTGTACTAATTGCCCCTTTGGTAAACTGCTTTCAATTCATTTTTCCTGTTTGAGAAGGGAAGGAAAAAAAAAATCAGAATTATGACAGATTCAGTTGAAGTGTCCCAGAGTACATTAGACTTTACCATTTCATCCAACACAATGCATCTTTACTGTCACTTATTCCTGCAAAGCAATTCATAACAACTGTAAAGAGAGTGCCTGAGAGGGACCAGTTGGCATTCTTCCTTCTTCGCAGCCTATAGCAATTAAGTGCTAAGTACCAGCTGAAGGGTGTCCACCTTGAGAGAAAAGTCTTGGGAGAAACATGTATTTCCTTTTACAAAAGAGAACTCCTCAAATAGGTGAAGTTAAAAGGAGAAAACCCCTTCCTTCTCCACAGTGATCCTACCATGGCAATGGCTACCACAGAAAAATTGGTCATTTCCAGGAATACCATGACAGCTGAGCACATCTGAGTGCCCTGTTCTGCCACACAAATTTCTCTGTATCTCTACCCTCAAGAAGCAAGATTACTTCAGAAAGACTTACTGATTTTCTCTGAAAAACATTAAAAGAAGTCTTGTAGTCATCCAGTAGCCACATCTGCTTTCAAGTATATTCAGAATCCATCAGCTCACCATAGCAGTGACTGCTTGTAGGCTTTTTGGACAGATGTAGGAATTCACACTCTTGGGTCAGTTATCTTTCCCAAATGAAAATATTCCACATTATATTGACTCATCATCTTTTCTCCAATGCCCTCTCATGGACCAAAGCTGCTTTATCTACTACTTTGAACATATACTGAATTCATTATCTTTTGACTTTTTCTTTTGAAAGCATCTTTAATGCCTTCTTGTTGGACTATGTTCCACTGTTTGTCTGCTTTTTCCATTAAGATACCTTGAGGTTATTTAAAGATGGTCTCCCTTTAGAGCAAGGTCTATACTTCTTAAATAGTTTATATATTTGGTCAATTTGGTTCAAGTACATTCCTTCCTCCCTGTGTCATTCCTTACCGAGGATTAGGACTGTAATATATCCAAGATTCTTCAATCAATTCTTTTAACTATAGGGTATATGTATTTCTTCAAAATTTACATCAGATATTCTAATTTCTATCTTACCACTTTTTGTATTTGCTTAAATTTACTACTTGATGTTTTATAAATGGGGCATAAAACTTGATTTCATGCAACTCAAAATGAGCTTTCTAACAAGGCCTCACAAACAAAGTTTAATTAACTTAATTCAGAAAAGCTTTGTCGTTATCAGCATATATCCACATTCCAGAATGATACATGCCATTGTACTTTTTTTTTCTTTTCCAGTTCTTTTAGATTAGAGTCCTGCAAAGATTTCATATAAACTTTTGCAAAGGCACATATATGAATAGCCATATTTGTCACTTATGAATTTATGAACATCTGAAGCATCTCACAAAATTGAGTGAGAAAACTATACACAGGCATTCTAGAAAATAGTGGTCTTTAACCGAACAGTATAATTCATTTTACTTCGAAAAGTCTTTTTTCCTTGTTTTCTTTTTTTGTCTTTAAGAAGTCTAGAAGATTAAATTAAATGAAGAGGGGTTCAAAGGAAAGGGCATAAAAGCCATTTTTTGGTCACAAGTTGTCTCCTCTGATCTCAATGGCAAGTGACATTTCGGACCTATTACGCTAAAATCTCTGCAGGAATCAGGCCACTCTGTGAAATAAGGACATTGCCAGGTATTTTCTCATTTTAGGTCCAAAAAACTTTCTGTATTAGTCTCGCCAATTTAACCATTATACCTTCTGCATTAAATCTGATTTTTTAAAAAGTTATTTACATGAGTATATCTATTTCTGTATGTACAGACTATTTTCTGTATAGACAGATATTGCATATAACGTCTGTTGTCTCTGTTATCAGTTGGTGCAATTTCTTGTTTGAAAGTGCAACATTGCACTCTTCATCATCTCCTCCAGAGGATTTAAAATTCTTAAGAAATATTTGACATAAGACTAACTGGAAGGTCAGACTTACAACAACAGTTTAAACTAGGACTATTCTTCCCCTGTCCTATATATATATTACTGAAAAGCAGTGGAATTTTTAGAAATCCTTTTTATTGAAAAAAGAAAACTATTTCTAATGCTTTTACAAACCTTGCTGCAGGTTTACCAGGATCTTTAAAGAGGACATATTTTTTTTCTGCAGCGGTGCTGACTGAATAGTAGCTGGTACTATTCTATTCTATGCTAATATATACTATATATAATTTTTAGAGAGAGAGAGAGAATAAATAGCATATATATATATAGAACATATAACATATATAATATATGCTAATATACCAAATATCTCCTCTAGCAGAGTCATAAAATAAAAAAAAAAAAAAACAACCAACAAAACCAAACTGAAAACAAAATTGAGGGATAGACTTTCTCAAAAAGTGTATGGAATGTCAAGCAGTTCATCTGTCACCACTGACACAGCTCCACTAAGATCTGGGGACCTGAGGTGCCTGACAGAGGCCATGAGGATACTTTCTGTAGTTATCTCATGCGTGTGACTAGGACAGAAAGAAAGCAAAGACAGATAGAGAAAATACTGTATGAACAACCACCACAAGCATGTAGCATGTTAACCCTGCTATTATTAGGGTTTAAGGTTCAAGCTTACAAGACCTCTCCCAGAGCTCCTAATAGAATTCCTCCATTGTCCTTGATAGTATATCTAGTTCGAAATGCCCCCAGAAAACACCAAAACAATATTTACAGCTATTTTTATTTGGCAGTCAGCATATTATTCAACTTGAATACCTTGAAATACAAAAACAGGATAGCAGAGACACCAGGATCAGTAGAAAGCTATTGAGAAAAACGTATTTCTAACCCCCTTTAGACTTCTGAACACGTTTCGCCTACATTTTTTTTATTTTGTTGTTTGTTCTCTACTAAATAAGACTAATGTGGTTGGGAATATGAGCGGCATTGGGAAGAATTAAGTTGCCATTTTAGATGGAAACTATCAAAAAGGAAGAGGGTTTGGGGAGAGATTGTGCTTAGTGGGTTTGTGAAAAAAAATAATAAAAGGAATTAAAACTTAAGCTTAAAATCTAATATGCAATAACACCAGGAATTTAATGAGAAAAATAGACTCAAAGTTAATAGTTAATAAGAATTATCAGTGTCCTTTAAGTGAAAATGTACTAAATAAGCACAGTCAGAAAACAATTTTACCCTTTGTTTCTGATTCGGGAATCATTCCATGTAGATCTTGTAGGTCAACTAATACAGCATTCAAACATCTTCTCAGAGCTTTTGTTCTACAAGAACATTTTGTTGTTGGCTTGTGGTATGATCTTGACCCAGTGATTACCCTCTGTAGTCACCGTTTGGCCCCAAACCCTGTTGCAATTTAAGCTATTTCTGCTGAACCAGTTTCAAAGGGCTATGAGTAAGAAGATGCACGAAACTGCCATCCCTTCTGATCTCCTGATCTCTCTTAAGGGAATATCACATCTTCTCAGGTAATTGAATACAGGAATGCATCTGAGTAATCTCAGATGGAAGGCAACAAGAATCCTTTCATCTGCTTGTCTATGTCCTAAATCTTTTTGGTTTTTTCCTCTCTTTTTATTTAAAGTGTTAACTAGTATTTCTTTTATAATTAGCTATGAATGTGCTTTCCAGTAACTTTCAAGTGCAGCCAGTTTTGTTGGCTTTTGGTTTTGTTTTTTTTTTTGACAGATACAATGCCTTTTCAATGAGTCATTAGAGCTACGTTGCTATGGTTTTGAGAATTTCTATTTACAGTGAGCAAAGATCCAAGTACATTTGGATGGTTTATTATCAGGTACATTCAAGCTAAGAGAGCTTTGCAAAGAGAGAAAAGTAGAATTTCTTCTAGGAATTCTAGCAAGAATTTTACATCCTTCTGTACTTTCTATGACAAATTCATAGAAGGTTGTGAGCATAAAGAATACCTAATGCTCTCCCCCATTTTCTAAGATTTTCTTACATACATGATAAAGAACATTTAAATACTTCATTGAGATCCCAGTTTCTTGAAGAGAACTGAGGTTAGAGCACTTAATATGGTGGACTAATATACCACTATGGTGATATAAATTTGTAATTATATTGTTCCACTTTTTTCAACACCTATGAAAAGTTAAATGCATAAACATTTATATTGATTCCAACCAACTGTACTTCATGATGACTTTACACTTTCACACAACAGGAACAACTCAAATTATATGCTAGCCCCATAGATGATGGCCGAGATCCATGGAACAGTGAATATGTGAGCACTGAAAGTTGATCTTTGTTGGAAGTTAAAAAAAATTAAACTTAACAACAACAGACTCTATAAAAGGAGACTGACTTTTCAATTAATAACTATCATTAATTAATATAAAAACAAAGAAAAAGTCAGCATAAGTCCTATGTACTCCTCATGCATGCTCTATTGCAAGTTGTGAACTTTCTTCACATTTTGCTATTTGTGTCCTCTTTTAATGCATTTCAGGCAGCAGTCTGGTAAGAAGATAGATTATTTGCTACCCTTTGAAAGATGGGACCCAGATCCAATACTTAACACACCCACAACTCTCCCCCCACCCCCTCCAAAAAAAACCCCAAGAAAATCACTACATCACACTTAGTTATGTGCCTTCAGCAACTACTCACTATAATGTTGTCATATGTAGCATTCACAGAAGTAAAATACATTGTACTTGATGTGCAGCTTTGAGTTCCTCGCCCTATGTTCCTTGCTACTGATCCTAAAATCCTACACTGCCCTAAGGTCTTAGTCATGTCAGGACTAGGCACTAAAAAGACATGCAGTTAAGTAGCATACCTAGGACTAAACACATGGTATTAGTTACAGTAAAGATACAGCAAGAGATTTCAAGCCTGTTTTAAAAGGAAGGCTGGAGAACATGTCATGCCATAGGCATTAGGGCCAATGAAGGAGCTAAATGCTCTTAAATAAGCTTTAATGTCATCCTCTTATTTTTCCTTCTCCCTCCCAAAAACTATGGGTAAAATCAATGTTATTTAACCACGTTTTCAACTTTACTAGTGAAGAGATTTAAATTGTGAATTAATTTTCCCCCCCTAAATATCCACAAAGTTTTTGGTAATTTCAGGAACTTGCTGCATTTATTCAGAATATTTTGGAGTGGATGACTTGTATCATGCTATTATGACACTCATGCATTGATCTGTTCCCAAGGGATGCCAAAATACCTTTTAACTCTACCACATCTGTACTGTCTGCAATCATTGTATTGATGTCCTCAAAAACAATGAAATGAGGTACTGTGCCA
Source organism: Tringa tobata (assembly GCA_033628505.1). Lineage (NCBI taxonomy): Eukaryota > Metazoa > Chordata > Aves > Charadriiformes > Scolopacidae > Tringa > Tringa tobata. The sequence goes on from JAHREE010000183.1 coordinate 2,542,024, forward strand.
AAGGCACAAACAGCTGCCAGACCCAGTCTAAAGGTTGGGTCTTTCATGGACTTTGAGGCAAGGTGAGGCTAATTCACTGAAGCCTGTTTAGTGCTGCAAATACAACACAATCTAAATTAGGATTATTATGTAACAATGCACACCGATGGAGGTGCTGACATTCGAGGTAGGGACAAGTTTATACAATACTGACATTAAACTATTTTTTAGCATTAAGATGTCAGTGTGAGATTAAAAAAAGTACTTTCAGCATTCAAAGAACAAGTTTTAGAAGCTCTTTCAAAATCCAAGAAAAAGAATACTAACACAAAAGTGTAAATATTCATGGAACTAATTTAAGTGTGAATTCCTACATCTTTTGTTCTAGTGACTTTAGGTTGCTAGCTTTTCATATCCCTCCAATATTTTCTTCTAAAATCTTTATCTTGATAATTGGTATATTTTGATAATAATATTTAAAATGAATGCCTCCATAAAAATCTACCAATATTCAACCCCTTAATGTTCTGTGCATTTTTTAAAAAGAAAAATATTTATTCGTATATATTCCGAATGGTGTTTTAGTCATATTTTCTCAAATTATTTTTAGAAAAATTATGAAGTAGTGCTATGTTCTCCCTTATATTAATCAAATTACAAAACCAACATTTAAAGAAAATAGAATCTGCAAAATCAATCATTCTGGGGTAGAAAATGCCAGAATTAAGATTACCCTAGCAGCATTCATTTCGCAATCATCTACAGTACTTCTGGAGCCAGGAACTGAACCCAGCGATCCAAGAATCAGTCTGATGCTTTAGTCTCATTCACAATCCATCATTTGATGATGCACAGCCTTTTGCTTCTTGACCTAAAAGAACAAGTCACGGCCAACTATCTGGTTGCAGCTACAGCAATAAATACAACACACTTTGTGATTTATACATTCATTTACTAATGGTTTGGAAACTGGATTCCTGAATGCTCTTCCTGGCAAAAGAGTGAGATGATTACAGACAGTTCACCCAGAAGGACAATTTTAGCATCTTTATTCTGCAAGATCATGAGGATGTGGCTAGAATTTGGGTCCTGGAGAAGAGTCTATGTTCTTGGGTCCACAAGAATGAAACCTGGAGCTGGCATTCACTAACAAGAGTAGAACTGCAGAATCTTGTAAAATAAGACTAGAAAGAACTAAAGTTTGAATGGTTACCTTCTACTCCCAAACTTACAATCATATTGGAATTATTCCCAATGATTTTAGATGAACTAGCTAAACATCAGAAAATTATGTTTTTACTTCTACAAACAATGCGTTCTAGTGCTTAAATTTCCTATGCCATAATGCTTTTTATGAAGTTTAAAACTAATGAAATTTAAAACTAATGAGATTGATTTGGCTTCTGAATGTGGTATTGGATAACTTGCTCAGATTTGAAGTCCACGACATTTACACAATTGATAGAATCTCAGTGGAAAAGCAGTGTTTCCAACACGTTGCCTCTTCCCAGTTCCCAAACCAGACTTACTTTTCCAGGGCAGTGATGGTTGCTGCCTCCTGTCATAAGTTTCCTGCCTTATCAGGCTGACAAGAATGCACAGCCTAGCTGCGGTCCCAAAAGCAAACACCCAAAGACTGTTTTTCAAGGAAAAGTTAACCACAGCTAAAACCTGAGGACTAAGACTCATTTGTGGTTCATGCACACACAATACTTCAACATGAGCTGGCTATCCTATCAAGTGGGATTGAGGTTAAAGGATTACTAAATGCTAATGAAATTCCTCTACAAATTGCATGATGATTAGAGCCCTCAGTATTTCCCCACCATCCTATATGTCAGACACATTTCCCCTAGGAAAATTCAGTGATTTCTGAAGCTTTCTCAACTGTGGTTGTGGTCTCTGATGTTTTAGTGTCCCTACCTATCCACAGCTACATGTAGAACAAAGGAGACAACATTCCCAAACAGTGTTTTCCTTTGCAATTTCTCTTACTCAGATTGTGGTAACCTGTGGGGAGTAATTCAACGATAGAAAACTTCAGTGAATATATACCTTATATTGAGGAGATATGAGCAGCACTTCTTACATTCCTGCAGTTTGGACTGAATAATTTTTCATTGGAAAGGAACCGTTGTTCTACTAAATTTCATGCTTATATTTTATATTACTTAAATATTGGAAACCCTTAAATAAACAGAAATATGTAACAAACAAAACAATATAATTTTTTTAAAGTCTTGCATTTTCTAACAATTTTTCTCCAACCTCCTTTTTCAAAGTATCTCTTCTTTTTTTCTTATTTCCTTTTCTCCTTTTAAACCCTGTAGCTATGGAGAATTGCAGGAAAAAACTATTGACATTTGTGAAAACAAAACCACCACATTCTATACTTTGTGACTGATGATTTACAGCATGAGGATCCAAAAAGAGGACAGGAAACATGGAAGAACAGAGAGGACCACCTTGGAGGTTTTGAGGCACATAGACCCTCAGAAATCAAATGCATAGGATAAAGCATACTTGCAAATATCCACTAAGCCAGTGTAGAGAGGATAGGACAGGTAGTTTGATCTTCTGTTAAGTAGAAAAATCATTTTAAGAATGAACCTTAAAAGTGAAAGTCCATCAGAAAAAGGACTGGAATCCTTTCACTTATTTGCATATTTTAATGAATATACTGACTAGGCTGGCAAGGCAAATGCTGAACGGCTTTAATTATATATACCACTAGCATTTTTATCTAAAGCATTACAACTCTGAACACATTCTCGTCTCTTCTTCATCTTTATCTTTCGAAAGTAGTAACCTTTACGAGTAAGCTAGTAATATACAACCTTTTTCGCCTCTGATGAATCTAATAAAAGTGTTAAGGTTAAAAAACAGTTTTCATTAATACATGAATAGTAACAATCAGCTATATTAGTTACAGTAACTTAATTCAAAGTTATATAACTGTGCCAGACAGTAACAATTCTTATAAAGCAGTGCCTTTCTAACCCCTTGCCAAGGATATTTAATTTGATGTCCAAGTTTTCTTGCCTATGGGGAAACCATTTTCCATTTTAGCTGCTAGCAACAAATATAAGTGAGTATGCTGTAAATAACTAGCTATTTGAACTTTTGGGTCCCATTATCTACTCTGAAAAAGCATCATATAAACATGCCAAATTATTCAACCCTATGAAAAATGCTTTTCATCTGAATTATAAGTTAAAAGTTTTTCTGACTTTAGAGAAACTGGAACTTGAAAAGATAAAACTTAAAGCTTGATTTTTCTTTACCCAGAGCATATGTTATATAAACACAAATCCCCAAAAGGTGCCAAGAATTGTCCCTCTGTTTTTCTAAATGATCATGTGTGCAGTCTAGCTGAAAAGACTCATCGATTATGTCTACATAAACAACAAAAGCCCTTAGAAAAAATATCTAGATCAAAAGCCTGTCAAACACTGAACAGGAAAGAGAAATCCTGCTTTAAACATGGCCTCTTTCAAGTCTGAATTCAATCCCATGAAGTAAAAACAAAGGATTTCATAATGAAAGGTATTTAAAATTACTTTATTTTTGGAACTTAACCAGGGATTCTTTTTTCTTATATGTTAACCTTTGTCTTTCTTACACTGGGACAGAATTCTGCAAACTATGTCTTACAGTTTTAAATAAATATAGAAATTGTTTAGTCACAGTCCACATACACATTTCCAGTTATTTTCATTAAAATGGGACAATGGTATTTTTACTGACATTATGGGTTTCTCCTTTTGTCAAGCACTGAACAATATCCACTGTTAACATGGGAACACAGCAAATTTCTTAATGGATGAGATGCATGTATTTTTCTCCCCTCTCCCTCCCCCTGCCCCCCTTTTTCCTCACTTTCCTAAAATACCAACACATAGTCAAGAAAGGGAATTCTGTATCCATGCAAAACCAGAACAGAATACTATACAGCTTATATATAATTATACTCTGGAAGTCATAGTCAGAAACCATAAAATAAGCTCAAGAATAGAGTCAGATACTTCTGAAAGAATGGTTTCTAAAGGAAGGGAAGAAATTTAACAGATATACAGCTGATGAAATATAATGCTCGTGTTTGATTTTCTAGTCTGTTATTAAAGTTAATATGCAAACATATGGCATGATTTACAGTATACCATTAGTGATCTCTTTCAGACCAACTTGTGATTTGATTGTACCCTATCTCTCTATATAAATAATAATATAAACCTAATGTAAAACACTTGCTACATGTTAAATCATGCCACTAATGTAACATTTATATGTTGTGTACATAACCAGAATCCAGCTTTAGAGCAGTTCATACCTATTGTTGCTGGAGAAAGCATCATGTCTGCCAGGTTTGGCTAATAGACATTTGTCTTAGAAAACATCAGTTCACATTTGATGATTCAAAATAGTGGTTCTGCTGAATTTATTCACTGTAATTAAGAATCCTACAGCATAGAATACCAGAATATATGGACTCCACTTCTTATATCGTTTGTATAGATGGTCATCTTGAATATTCTAACCAAGCAGAGATAAATGCATATCTGACTGGCCTCTCAAACATAAGGTACATTCAGTTAATAATTATTTCTATATACGATAGCTCATTAACACAGCTCTATGCTAACAAATTACTGACAGCTCCATTGAATCAGCAGTAGAAACTGACTTTTCACATAAGTTACCTGTTCAGGAGATAAAAGGTCTGCCTTCTAATATAAAATGCAATATCAAAGCAGAAATAGCAGCAAAGCATTCAAGAAAGTTAAAATTTCATTGGTGTACTCATCATGTCATTGTCATCCTAATGCATTGAATTCTAACTTTTATCAAGAAGTTAATTGGTCAATACAAAGTATACTCTTTCAGAGTAGTATTTCAAAAGATGCTCTGATATACTGCTAGTCAAAAATTAATGTTGTCCATACCTCCTACATTCTTGCAAAAGAAAGGTCTAGTAAAGCATTGAAAGCATAGTCTATTCATTTTTAAAGTGTTTTCTTTCTATCACTCAGGATGCCAGTTCATCATGGACATTTCTAATATATTTTTCTTGCAGTGTTTTCCACTAATCCCATCCAAGAATTTCATATGGATTTGCCTTATATATGGAAAATCTTTAACTACTTTTGCTATGCTTATTCCATGGTTTTGGCGCATACAAAAGAATTATCTCTTTGGAAAGAAGTTAATGAAACAGATCCAGCTTCAATAATTTTTCAAGGAACACAGGTTGTAAAATTGTTTTCTACTGGAATGTTGAACTTATCAGAAGATCACACACTCAAGCCAATAGCATTTGTCTTTGCTGTCATGCAAGAGTGAGTCACCTACAGTACAACAGAATCATTTTGTAAATCTTTTAGAACTGTGTGGCATCTGATTAAACTAATCCACATCTTTCTATGATGCCAAAATAAACAGTCCCTTTCCCACAATGTATAAACATTGTTCCCATAAATTTCTTTTGAAATGTCATGAAAAGGTTAAGTGACGTTTCATTATTTACCTTGACTAATGAATTGCTCCATGCTGTCTTTGAAAGGCTGGAGGTGCTCTTCTAGTGATAGCTGATAAACTTTTGCTGCTTCTGTCTCACATGCTGAAATTGAAATAACAGATTAGTTTAGGATGATACATCATAGTATGGATCTGCATACTGTAATAAAAGACACATTAAATTAATGCATAGCCAGTGAAACTGCTGGAATATGTGCCTCAAACACACCACCTCAAGCACAAACACTAGAATACTAGAATACTAAATAGAATACTAAAATACTAGAACTCTATGAGGAACCTTGGAGTAGGAAAGCTTGGTTCTTAATGCATTAGAGACCAGGACAGAGAAGCTGGAGCCTGAAGCAGCCCTGACACATATTATTCGTTGATGAGGTGGTACCATCATCCTTCCACCAACTATTCAAGCTAATTTATGCTGGATGTGAAATGTTTCTAAGGTAGGAGAAACCTGTTCCTTCGGAATGGAAAAGACCAGAATCTGTTCCTTTGATAAAAAAGCGCTTATTGTTGGTCAGCTTACAGACTGTAAATACACAATGATTCAACTTTCCTTTGCTGTGCTGATGTTTTGCTATGTCTAAAAATTACAAAAAAAAAAACCAAAACAACAAAAAAACAACAACAAAGTATGTCGATAACCTTTGCAAAGGAAACTTTAAAATTCCATATGAAAAGAATATGAACAGAACCCTATTCCAAAAGTTCCCACATTATGTCGCAGATTCTAAAAAATGTTAGTAAACACATGTGAAATAAGGGAGGGGCTCCAAACAACCATGAGTTTTCTTACAGTGTATGATAGACAAAAAAATAGTGAAGCTACGTACTGTCCTGCAAAGGAATACATTCTGATGGTGACTTACAGAATTCTGTTATTCTTTTCTCCTATTCAGAAATAAGTGGCCGAGCTGAAACATACCATAGAGCCTACCATAACATTTAATATCACCCAAGTTCCACGTTTTTCCAGAATATGGATTACATATTCTTCACAGAAGTTCAACATTATATTCTCTTGAATTAATGTCTGCAGCTCATGATGAACTCTTGATCTCTCAGCTGATTTGAGAGAAGTATAGATCTTATGAAGATACGTACCCACCAAAAATCATAGACTATACTCATGCCAATAGCCTGAAGGAGTCCCTTTTCAAAGTCTATAAGGAAATGCAGGGATATACTATCCTTTATATTCAACTTGCTATGGAAAAGAAAAACATGTAACATTGTCAGAATTAAATGTCTGTTCTTTAACTATTCAGACACTGAAAGCTCTTCAGTGGTTGATTTATTTCTGCATGTATGTGAGGTGGGAGAGAGTGCAGTTAATGATAGCTTTGTTTCCCCAGTTTATGGTACAGTTTGGTTTTTTTTGTTTATTCCCCCCCTCCTCCTATTAGAAGACTAAAATCAGTGATCTTCAGAAGAGTCCCATTTTGACCTTATTCCTGAATTGAAAACAATGTCAAAGTCATTTAAAAAACAAAGAAAACACAGGAAAAAGATCCCTTTTTCTTGCTTTATAGAAAGTAAGATATATGTAGTATCCAACCTTTAAAAATTGGACACATGCTGTCATTATTACAATACCAATATGAGTATTATGATGCTTAAAACAAACTAGTTCATCAGATGCTTTCTTCATTACAGAATTAACAGGCCTGTAAGCTCTTTTAAGTTTCCCAGTTTTCCAGAGCACCAAGAGCAGAATCGTGGTTTCCCTGTACAACCTGTTCAATATAGCACTCATTTATGATGTTCTGTAATTTGTCACCAAAGTATAAAACCCCACTATTTAGATGAGGTATTGTTATTCCTCACTGTTAACTGAAGAAATTAAAGCATTGATCATAGGAAAGGAATACGAAACACTAGACAGTTACCAATATTTCTGCCCAAGTGAAGGAATGAGATACTGAATAAATGTTTGTGTCAGAAGTATATTTCATAACTTCTAAGCAACGTGGATGTGAAACATGCAAAAAGCAAAAAAAAAAAAACAACTATGTGAGAATACCAAGTGTCTTCTATATTTGATTTTAAGCTCAGCTTCATAGTCAAATAAATTTCTCTCCATAAAACAGCGCAGCTAAACTTCCCAGATATCAAAGGAATAGTTTGGCAAAAGGAATCTGCTGTGATGAGTTTGTAAACATTCTGTCTGAAACAAAAGCTTGTCTCTTTTTTGATAACAGGCTCAGAACTTGTTCTGTTATCATCCCAGTTCTCACAGGTTCAGTTGTTCTCACATCTCAGAAGATATGTACACAACTGAAAAACTTAGACAAAGCGAGTGTACTCCTAAACTCAGTTTACTTTAAGCAGATTTTAAGCTTTCTTATAATGAAAGAATTGAAAGGCATTTTAGGCACCACAAATGAGAGTCATGTAGGCAGTCACAAAAGCTTATCTCACAACCTGGAATTGCCCAAACAGGAATAAAGGAAAATAAAAACTTCATACTGCTTTGCAGCAAGGTGAAGTTTTCGGTTCCCTGTAGTCTTGAATACCCAGTCCCCATGCACTGAGCTTATACCTTCCAAAGATCTCGAATCCTAAGCAGGAGTTGGCATGGGTGGAAACACCTCTTCTCCGACTCTCTAAATCAATATTAACATATAAGCAGTATCTCAGCAACAGAAAAGACCAGAAGTCCATCTTCCAGGGTAGCAATTCAAACGGATTCCTGTGGGAGGACCTTCTAAATTTTGGCAATCCAAACTGATAGTGTTTTGCCCATACATACACAGATCTCTGAAATGCTCCTGATGTGGAAATTGATGTGAAAATCTGTGTTCAAAACCAGTTTAGAGATTTAAAAAAAAAACAAACAGCAATTCCAGCTGTACACAGTATCTCAAGAATCTCCTCTCATTCATTATTTCCATGTTCAAATACGATTAATTGACATTTTTCAAGTGTTAGCATGCTCGTCCGCTTTTTTAATTTTAGGTCAATATACTGAAACTGTATAAAGTTTCACAACAGCCAATATTCATTGAGACATCTACAGAGAAAAGGAAAAGAACATTCTGTGCATTGTACTAAACTTTCAGCAAGCAATTCTAGTAAGTGATCTAAAATGCACCTAATCTCAGTATCAAAAATAGTTGCTTTTGTTTTTGAAATTCAGAGTAACTTTTAAATGCATGTTTTCCAACTAGATCTGCTGGATACCAAATTTTAGCCCTTAAAAGAACAAATCTCTTCTAATCCTAAATATGCCTTTTTGAACAAAATGTGTGAGCAGATGAGCAGCTGCTCCTCGGTCTTACTGTATTGGCTTTGGTCAGGATAATAATGGGCATCATGAATTTTCTTTCAATGCCCTTAACATTAAAAAAAAAAACCAACCCAAACCAACAACAACAAAAACCCACCAAAAAGCACAGTAAGAAAGCAAACAGAACTGTGAATGATCTTGGATAAGTAATAAACAGGTCCATTAGGATGTTTTGGTTAATGACTTCTGAAACCGCATACTTATCTAGAGAAGTCCTGTAGAATTTAAGTGGATTTTCGAGAATTTTAAAGATACTTGAAAGCACAAGTTGCACTGAGATTTGATACACTATTTGTTTTTAAGCTCTTAAGGAAGTTTTGAATTGACGTCCTTAATTTTTAGAGGTTCTGAGTACTCAGACTCCCATAGGAGATGTGCCTGTATCCTACTTGCCTGAAAAGTATATAAGAGCACAACCACTGTTTTCACAACTTCCTCAGTGCTTTTTGGACTCCTTGCAGCTGCAACCTGTGACTTTAAAAGAAAGCTTAGACTCTACCAAAAGGAAACAATACTGGCCTCATCAAAAGACAAACTCTGATGAACTCAGCCACAAGTACAGAAAGACCTCTTAATTTTCTTTTATTTATTTTTTTGGAATTGTAAAGACTTACACTAAGAACTGCTGAGTCTTCAAGGGCTTCCATAGACAGCTCCTTGTTTGGAGTTTTAAGGACAGTAAAATATGTCTCACAGATTGACTGAAAGCCTGGCTTTAGTTTACATCTGGTTTAGGTTTAGGAGTCTGCATGCTGCATAGCTGCAGCAATTAACCCTTTCAGTGAGAGCTGAACAAACAGCTAGAATTTGTGGATGCACAGCTGGTAACAAGTACGCAAAAGTAAAGATTTACTTTGATTAAAATAATAGCTGTTTCTGTAAAGGTAGACTGTATGCAGGGATGACTGTAGGACTGACCACAACTGCTAATGTTGCTATTTTAGTTTGTTAATAATTCCCTTGAGAGATTTGGCATTTTATTATAAAAGACTGAAGGCATCTTTTCATCAGAATAAGGATCTATGGATCATACAAGAAAAATAGAAGAACTATTTCTTAATTGTGAAATTAGTTAATTGTTAAATCTTAATTCCCATTTATATCAAAACTATTGACAGAGAATAACAGAAACACAGATACTTCAAATTATGTTAAAACAGAAAGTTTTGATGAGGCAATGAATTCCTTAGCACTCCACTTTAGGAGTGGGCAATCAGTTTTAGAAGAGCAATCTCTTCCTTTTCTGTCATCTGTAGTGAGACCCTAAATGGCTTAGGCTGCTTAACTTCATTAATTGAAGTTGAAATTAATACTTTCTCTGTTCCTGATCAGGAAGTGGCACTGATTAAGAAGTTGCCAAAGTCTTAGCCCCATAATCAGAGCTGTGATGGAAACAGGATATCTTGTGAATATGAAAATATACAAGGACATATGTATGTGAGAGAGAGAGGATGATGTGCAAAAGAATGGTGGAATTTTTTTTTTAATTTTAGCCTGCAAACATTAATCTTACCTATGAAAGATCTAACAGATAACACAATCTTATTTTGCAAACTTATCCATTCACTCCAGACACAGAGCTGACCACACAGAGGAAAATTCCATCTCACTACAGCTCAACTGAACTTTTAGAGTTGGGGCCTCTTTCTGGGTGTTAGGGGTAACCATTGCAGAGGCAAGAGGAATGATTTGTCAAAAGCTAAATAGTTGTGAGACAACAAAATGAGAAAGAAATCATAAGGGGTCAAAGCATAACACACCTACTACTATCCCATCTCTCTCAGTCCCACATTGACACCACCCCCATTCAACTTTTAAAAGTCTTGCACAATACGGTACTTCCAATGGTCTGATTTACACAGCAGGTATTAAACCCGAGAGCACATACCACCTCTACAACTAGCAGATCCAAGATGAAGAGATAATTTTAGGTGACTGTAAGAAGCACAGAAAAAATTTGGAATGTGCATTTTTCCAATTTACTGTGGGGCTTTTCTTGGAACGTACTTTTTAAAATGCAAAGTGTTCTGCAAATACTTAACACTTTATAAACATTCTCACAGTCACATTTATTCCAAATCAGAGAGACACACTGGGCCACACAGCTTAGCTTCTTATCGATGGAGACTTTTCAATGAGTTGCAAATGCTCACAGTAGGAAAAGAAAGCATCATTACAAATATAATATTTAATTATCGTAATTATTACTTGGAATCAGTTTTCAAAGATATTTAAGATGGCAATATTATGACATATAAGCAAGTACTGACTTTAACTCAATTTGGTAGCAGTCTGCATTACATGGTATTATTCATCTCTACAAAATTCTGCTAGTCAGATTTATTTTCTGCCTGACGTTTCTAATTCCCTTTTAGCTGAGCTTCAGTGAAAGTTTTGCAATAAGTGACAACTGATGAATTAGTTTTTGATTTGCAAGAATAAACTTACTATTGTAAAGCTAAAATGTTAATGTGTAGCTAAAGAACAGCTTCTAAACAGTTTTAACTTGCTGTAAGTACTTCATAAATACTGTAACTCTCACTGCCATTTTAGTGTCCTAGTTCTTTCCTAAACTGAATATATCTTGAATAATTTCATGGTCCACAAATCCAACATTTTCCTAAACCACAATTGCATCTCCAGAGAATGTCAGAGCAGAGAGGATTAAAACATTAATTGATTCAATACACATTTTCTATATCTTTCTGTCTCCCCTCTAGCATTTTGAAGTCTCCAGAAAACTATACTGATAATAATAGATATACAACACAAGTCCTAACCAGTGAGACTCATGCACTGCTCTTGTGACCCTGGATGCCCAATCTTCTTTACATGGTCAGTTGATTTAAGTCATGTGGCAAGTGCTAAAGTTTCTTCTTTGGAATGACATAGGAACAGAAGTCATTGTTTGGCATGACTGCATCAAGGAACGTTGCTGACAGCCAGGAGAGATCAAAAGCAGATCAAGTTGCTTAACAAACTATATGTCACTGAAGTCAAAAAGGCTAAAGTGAGAATCCTGGAGAGCTGTGAAATCTGGAAGCAACAGATGGAGCCAAAATCACTTGGTTTGTTAGCAAAAGGTTTTACCTGTTCTTTGGTATATAAACTTTATCTCTGTGGTCTATATTTTAAAAAACACAACCAAAACTGAACAATCTGCAAGTTTGATATTACATGGTTAGTGTAGCTTCCACTATAGTCTTAGGGGAGAGCTGTCGGGCTTTTTTTTTAAATAAATAAAGAAAAAGAATTGCAAATTTCTGTCTTACTAAACTTGGAACAGGCACACAGCATGTTTTCTGAAAGTCTTTTGGACTTACACTTTTAATCTGAAATCTTAGATGAGACTTTTTTTCTAACATTTACAAACTGCAAGGCATATAGTTCATAAAAACTTAAAAATAGACAAGACCCTCCACAGTGAAAAGGGATGAAAGCATACAGGTTTGAATATCACAAGTGTTTTTTCTATTTAAGCAATCAGTGTAACAGTTCCTTTAATACAAATATAAGGCCAAACTCAGAACTGTGAAAGAGCATGACAAAATTATTTTACAGAACCATAAAGATTATTTATATCTGCACATCTTTGTGAACACTACTGACCTATTTAGATGGAAAAACATAGCATTGCTAGAATTAACTGCTATTGTTATGATTACAAAATATTTTTTTTTTGTAATAACCTTCCTCTACTTTGTTGTTATTTTTTAAGTGTCTCCATAATTTTAGAAAAGGATCCTCCTTCTTATCTTTGAAAAATGGTCATGGAAAGTTTCTTAACACAGAGATAAAATATCTCCAGAAGCTTTCATTCCTGGGTGAACCAATACCCTGCTGCCCCATTGTACCAAGCATGATATCAGTGTAGATGGTTTGCAAGTTATTTGAAACTAACATAGAGAGAGTACCCTTAAACTGGTGATACCATCTCCATCAGTTATGTGCAATTTTCAGTTTTTCAGTGATAAAGAACAAAGCAAACACCCCACCCCCCGATGGTGAAATCCATCCTCTCAAGAAAACTTCCATCTAATTTCTGATGAAATTTGTCCAATGTTACAATCTGCATCTCACTATAAAACTGAAATACGTCATGGGCATCTATTTCTATGTCTTTAAAGTGACTGGTAATCAGTACTTCCCAAGAATACTCAATAGTCTTTTATTCTCACTGATTTCAAAAGGAGAGCATCATATTTACGAATTTGTCAGAATTTGCTTAGCATCCTACAGCCTTCTTCCTGCTTGGTCATTTAATGAGGCACTTGCTAGCTCTCATAAGGTTCCAGATGCACGTTAACAAATCTGGTAGTGTACTTAAACTAAATGCAGAGGACAACCACTTTGAAGTAATTTTATCCATTCAGCTAAAACTTGTACTCTATTTAAAAGAGACTTGCATTAAACTTGGCTATTCTGTCTCACTGAAAGCATTAAAACAACTAAGCTATTGGAATACTTAGAATTTTTAGTGAATGCTCTTGTCATAAAAATTTTTTAACACAAATTATTTTCAATTTAGGGTGACACTTTTCTTTGGAAAAGAGAGCCAACACAAAGCATTTTGCATCACCCAGGGCTGATAAAGTAATGAATGAGATTGCAGACTGGTATTGAAATTGCTGCTTCATATCCAGGAGAGGATGGAGAAGGGGGCCGATGCTGTCCCCAAAAAGTTTGTACTAAAGGCAGTAGGGAAGGAGTGATGGTGTTTGCAGTCATCCTTCAGTTCATTAACTACAGACCAGACTGACAGCACAGACTCCAGTCTATGGCCTGGGCTGGAAACACAGAAAGAAATCAACTGCAGTTCAACTGATGGCAGAGCAAAGCGTGTAATTTCCATTTTTACAGAACCCTTGCTTTGATCACTGCACAGTGTGGATTTTTTGCCTAATAGATTTATGCCTATGTGAAAATTTCAACCTTGATCTAAAACTATCTACCCTTTCATCTATATAAAAACAATTTTGGTGAACTTGTGAGGAATAGTGTCTGCCCCCATGGATGTTCATAAACATGCACCTGAATTCAAATACCTTTCTTCAATCAAACCTAAGCATCTTTATTCTCTATCTGCAAGCTTGGAGATCAGACTTCAGATAATCTGGAAGTTGCAAGAAGCATAGAAATAAATTTTCATGGCTCAACTCTGAGATTTTTGCCCCCTAGATTGTTTAGGGCAGCAAATGGACAGTGCTGCAGTTCACTACTCAGTATCACGCTAAGTGACCTTGACACAACTTTAAATATTACCTCTAAATGTTTAGAATAAATTTTAAGACATCCAAACAGAAGGAATGAGAAAGGCAAGAAGGGAAGGACAGATATCTAACCATGTTACGGTTTTATTTTAAAAGAGAACCTTCCATTCTAGGTTTTTCAGGGATTAACAGGGATTACCAAACCATCCCTTGGTCTCTAGATGCATGGCATTCAAAATCAGCAAGGCAACAGAAATATAAGATCATTTCACTTCTTGATTTGAATTCTTCTCTCCAAGATTTAGCATAATGATACATACCTGGCCGGTCTGGCAGAGACTTTTAGCAAAAATTTTGAAGATCACGGATATCAGCCAGCATTTGTGCAAACTGTACTCTTACTTATCTTAATTACAGTGGGAAGTAAGGCACTGAAGTTAAGAAATGTTATATATGCAATACATATTCTTTAATAAAGTCTAGCAAATACATCTTACTTTAAGCTTGTTGAGTTCATTTAAAGAAATATTTCCAAAAGCTTGAGAAAAAAGTACTTCCTTTGCATATTATTTTTTAGTCAGTTGAAATAACCTGTCTTCATGAACATGCCATAGATTATCTGCTAGATAGTATTTGGACCTAATTATCAACCTTTTTTTGTCATGGACATGGTTCAACACTCGGCATTTCTTTTTATGGTGAAAGACTTGTTGAAATCAGTTTGAAAAAATAAATTAAATTATTTTTGTTTGGTTTTTGAAACAAAAGGTTCAACCTAACCGATTTGATGTTGTTTATTTTAATAATCTCTTCCAAATTGTCAACAGTAAATAGTTAATTATTGCTTAAATGGTCATGCAAAAGCAAATTAAGGACACAAAACAATAACTGAGGAGTCAAAAATGCGTAACTATTTCTGTACTATGATTTAAGTTCTCAAAATGATACAAACAATACCAGCAGGGATATGCTGGTAACATATAGTTAGCACTTAATCTAGCATCAGTACCTCTCAAATCTTTCTTCATTTTGCGGAGATCTTTTTGAAAATCTTCAAACTTCATTTGTGAAGCCTGGAAGAGATCTTGTGGGTCTGGAAGAGGAAAGATGCATTGTTCTTTTCCAGCATCCTGACAAAAACACAAATCAACAGTTACATAGTGCTCATTACTTTTTTATACACTAAAATATATAATTGAAGGCACAAAGAATATTTGTAAGCATTTCTTCATCTTGTACAGCAGAAGACTGAATTTAGTGAGTTAATTTTTTTAAAACTTGAATTTAAAAAAGCAAAATTAATTCTCACTCACCTCATCAAAATTACGCAAATAGTATGAGACAATGTAAGACAGAAGACTTCTGCTGTTGTCCTGTATAGAAAAGAATAAAGTTTGCTGTGTTACTGAAACTAACTGAAAAAAATTTCAGAAGTTATAATTCAAGTATATGAAATATATAGTGTCAAGTACAGAAAATACTTTGCTGATTTAGTGCCTTCAGTAAAAAAAAAAAAAAAAAATAAACCATCAACAGAAACCCAACACACTGAAATACCATTTAATCTTAATACTCATGTAAGCTACTCCTGATTTTTGAAGTTTACCTAACTGTAAACTTTTTGAAATTTCCCAAGAAAGAAAAAAAAAAAATTTCTGGGTTCATGTGTACAACTTGTTTGGCAACATTCAGATCTTTTTATTAATCTATAACTATAACCAAAGTAAAGTTTAATTAAACAAAGTTATTTTTCTAAATGAAATTTTGGCACTTCGGGGGGGTCTTTGGGACAACTTCCTCATTGTTTCCCTTCTGTAATCTCTGTAATGAAACTTCAGAAGAAAATCTTTGATTTGAAAGGGATCTTTGACAGAATTATGTTTTCAGATAGTTTCAGAAAACTATTTTCTAAGAACTATTTTTAATTGATCAGTAGCAAATGAACTGAAGATGTATCTGGCAATAGCAAGGTTAACGGTCATAATATTTCCAGCAAATTACGTACTAAAGACCTGAATCACCAAACCAAATTTAGCATGCCTAAACAATCTACCAAACCAAGTTTTAAAACTGGTGATGTATCTGGAGTCAACCAGAAGGTTGAGCTGAAGTAAACTGTCCCAAAACACATTGTACTAAGGATTCGTTCACATCATCACTCCCTTGGTTTACCAAAGAAACTAGCATGCCAGAATGAAGTTCCTCCTTCCCTTCAAATGGTTGACAGGGTCTCTCTACTCAGGGTAAACAATAGTCTGCTCACATTATCTAATCCAGCAGCTAAAGCTCATATATTTAGTGAGTGACCAAGCAAGGAAACAAACCCTTCTTTTTCACGGCCCCTTTCAGAGTAGCAGATCTTGACCATAGAATCATAGAATGGTTAGAGTTGGAAGGGACCTTAAAGATCATCTAGTTCCAACCCCCCTGCCATGGGCAGGGACACCCTCCCACTAGACCAGGTTGCTCAAAGCCCCATCCAGCCTGGCCTCGAACACTTTCAGGGATGGAGCATCCACAACTTCCCTGGGCAACCTGTTCCACTGTCTCACCACCCTCACAGTAAAGAATTTCTTTCTGGTATCTAGTCTAAATCTCTTCTCTTCCAATTTAAAACCATTGCCCCTTGTCCTGTCACTGCTCTTCCTGGCAAAGAGTCGCTCTCCAGCTCTCCTGTAGGCTCCCTTCAGATATTGGTAGGCTGTTATAAGGTCCCCCCGGAGCCATCTCTTCTCGAGGCTGAACAACCCCAGCTCTCTCAGCCTATTTTCATAGGAGAGGTGCTCCATCCCTCTGATCATCCTCATGGCCCTCCGCTGGACCCGTTACAACAGGGTTGACCATGATTCACTAGGTAGATGTAGGGGCCAATTTAAAGTCCCATGAATTATTGCTATAACCTTCCCTCATACCACTGTGCATATTCAGATGAATCTTTTCATCATAGCCATAGAGACTCAAAGATTATTGTTTATCTGTAAACAAAGCAGATATTTGAATACAACCCCAGTCTGAATAACCAAAGTCAAAAAAGTGCTGGTAACAAATATACAAGCTGCAGTTTAGCACTACACAAGAAACAAACTTCTTATCATTCTCCTTACTTAGATGAATATACCAGACAAAACTTAAATCAAAAATTTCTTGCTGTGATTATTCTTTACTCAGGTGGTTCTGGGGTCCAATGTGAAATACACAGTCTGCAATTACGATGTATGTATATGATGAATTCTGGATTATCCCAAATGCTTATGATGTCTATTCAATCATTTTCAGAAGGAACTTTTTTTTTTTCCTCACATATATTTTGAATCAGCATTGAATCATAGTTAACTTTTCTTTTAAAACTGCTTCCAGTTCTGTAACAAACCTTTAACATGTAGGATCATAGTATTGCTTCTGAATACAAGAAAAATTAGAACTATGCAGTGTATCACAAGTCAAATACATATCAGATTAGGAACTAAGACATAATTTAACATATTTGTTTGTACAGTAATGAAAAGAGATGCTTCTTTTTCATATTTCTACATAAATACATCCTACTCTAGAAGTCTGATCAGCTAAGTATAAAGTATAATTCCTTTTGATATGCCTGCATAATTTTCACACCATTTACTTGGATAAGGAGACAAAGTAATTTTCTGAGAGTTTAACACTCTCAGGCATACAGGAAGTCTACAATCAACTTACACTGCTCTTGACATCTTTCAATTTTGGCAGGATATCTAGTCCAAACCCATCAGCTTGTCCTCGCGTCCTGTTTCCACCATTCATGTAGTTTCCAAAAGCAAGAACCAAACCCAAGACCTGCATAACTCCTGACCCATTTTTCAATGTCTACAAAACAGAAAGAGAAACAATTCCCTGTTCAAACTCATAATGTTTACTGTTAACAGTGTTACTGACAAGCAGATTTGTTGATACTGTGTTTAGAAATAATACTTATATAGAGGCTCAAATATGGGAAATTTAAACCCTTCTACCGCAACACGTAGAAGTAGAATAATATCAATATGTAATTTGTTGTAAATGAAGAAATTTATCTCCAAAATGGATACTTAGAAAAAATAATAGGAAATCCATACAATATTATCAGTGGTTATAATTATTTGTTTTGCATAGGACCACAAAATTCCTCTAATCTTCTAGCTACAGACATTGCTATCTCACTGAATTTAGATATCGGAGATATTATTGAGTTGCACACTTCCAAAACCTAAGCAAACACAAGGTAGACTGAACTCGCGTTCACTTGGAAAGGAGTGATACGGTCACTGTGAAGAAGGAAGATTTTGCTTTAACAAAAGGAGAAGATACTCTATTTTCCAGAGACTGATATACATTGGTGGCAAAAAATGATACAGTTCAGTACCAAAAGCTAATCCTAAAATTCTTTTTGATGTTGCAGTACAATCATAAAACTTTCTACGCTGCTATCCTTCAGATTTAATGCGTACTTAAAGTAAACAAAGAGAAAACTTTTGAAATAGGAGTACAACTTAACAAGATTGAGTATCAGAAATTTAGCTCTACCTTTTCACAGAGCACAACCTACCTCACAGAGTTTCTGTAACAATTCAAGTTTGCGACGGATTGAACAAATGCTTTCTGAAAATGTTGATTGGAACAAGATGCAAAATACACGTTCTGAAAAGTTGGGAATTAGCGAGAGTTCATAGAGGAATCTGTAGGAGTGATTAAAGAAAATGATATGGGTCACTGCCAGTAGGTACAATATTTTTTTTTTATTATATAATGTCTCTATATAGTTTACTATAGCAGGGAAAGTTTTCTGAAGTTGGCAAAAATGTTTTTTCATAAGTATGTTCTTACTGTTCCGGCTTATCCAAAGATTTGGCGTTTTCTTTTTCCTTGGATGACTTGCTATGCTTTTCTATTTTTTCTAATTCATCTGATTGTGCTCTCTGGAATAAAGGAAACAAAGTAATTTAAAAGTGTTAATTAATAAACTGGTCAATCAGATAAATATGCTCTAGTAAGAAATCATCTTCATAGATTTTTCTTTCCCTTCTAGTATCTGCTTATGGAAAAACTACTTTGTCCATAGAGTGATTTGAAGTATAGCTACATCTGATGGAAAACAGAACACCTTCCAGATATTATTGATTACTAGTAATCTGCAAAAGATTTATTCATTCAACCATGCACCGAGACAAAAATCTTCACTCCCACTCCCTTTTCTTTGGCTGTTTATAAGGTCTTTGGATCAAGGAACTCTCTTGTTGAGTTGTATTTCTCCTTCCAAATACGTTTGCTTGCATTTGAATGTAATCTGATCTTTAAATATATATGTAAATAATGTCTTTTTTTTTAAACTAAATTAAAATAGGTTTGTATTGTTTACTGCAATTTAAATTTTATTTGGTATTTAGAAAACACTATGGAACAACAAAAAATAATTGATTTATAATGGAACTGCAACACATACCAGAATACATGAGAACTACTGCATACTTCTTTGGAGTAAAATGATTTTCATTTTTATCTTAATAAGCCAAAACAATTACATGTAAACTGCCTAGTTGCTTGGAGAACCCTGTAGTACATTATGTGGTTTTTTTCTTCAATATTCCAATCAAAATAAACAGATCCTCACTTCTTTCTGTGCTCCATGTTATAGAGAAAATATTTTTTTCCAGTTGCAGTATTGGAAAATGGAATGGCATGGAAAGGAACAAAAGTGGAATGGAAATTTATTGTTCTGACCCTTCTTTTGATATTCATGGTAGTTTTCAAAACAGATTCAAAACATGAATCTGTGCAAGTGCAAAAAAAGAATCATGGAATGGTGAGAGTTGGAAGGGACCTTAAAGATCATCGCGTTCCAACTCCCCTGCCATGGGCAGGGTCACCTTCCACCAGAATAGGTTGCTCAAGGTCCCATCCAACCTGGCCTTGAGGCAAATATATCTGTGTTTATTCCTTTAAGAAAACACTACACACATTTTTTAACTTACTCCACCACAGAACTTGAAGACAACAGTGGAAAATTAAATTCCAGCTACTTAAATAATGCCAAAGCAAAAGATAGACTGTATCTGAATTCTTTCCTGCATGCTTTTGTACAATTAGCAGAAGAGGTATGAAACGATCTCAAATCATACTGCCACAGCTCCATCAGGAACCTGAAACCAGAAAGTCAGGTTTGGACAGTTCTTCTGAGGTTGTTGAACATCTTTTCATGTGAAGAGGGAGAAAATACTGATGTGAAACAGAAAGATGAAGAGATTGAAGAGTCACTCAGAGCAAGAGCACTTCAGAGTTTCTCTGATTACTTCAAGAAGTCTGGAAATGACTGCAAGGCATTCTGTCTTGAATACCACACATCCTAATATTTAGACAGCACTTCTGTGGATGCTCTTTAAGGGTCATCTTCTCTGAAGTGGACTGATCTTATCTATTAAATACTCCCACAGACAGGAAATACTGCAAACACCTTTTTTTTTTTTTTCCCCTCCAAGCAATAAACTTTTTTCTCAACACTAAGAAATTATAATGGTAGTAGTGTCTGTATCACAGACCAATAGAAGAGTTGAGGTTAGAAGGAACCTCTGGAGATCATCTAGTTGAACCCCCCAGAACAAAGCAGAGGCAGCTAGAGCAGAGTTACTCAGTATTGTGTCCAGCTAGGTTTTGAATATCTCCAAGGATGGAGACTTCATGATCCTCTCTAGGGAGCCTGTTCTAGTGTTTGGACATCCCTGCAAGAAAAAAAGGTGATTCTATTTTTAAATGGAATTTCCAGTATATCAATTTTAAGAGGTCCGCTACTTCTTGTCTTTATGCTGGGCACCACTGATTTTAGCTCTGTGTTCTTTACTCCCCATCCCCAATCAGGTGTTTGTGCATACTGAAAAGATCCCCCTGAGCTTTCTCTTCTACAGGCTGAACAACCCCAGTTGTCTTAGCCTCTCCTAGTATGATACATTCTCCAAGCCTTTAATTATCATTGTGGCCCTTCACTAGACTCTCTCCAATATACCCACGTCTCTTGCACTGGGGAGGGCAGAACTGGACACAACACCCTACATGTGGTCTCAGCAGTACCGAGAAGAAGAGATTAATTAATTCCCTTGATTTGCTTGACCTATCTATGTATACTGTACCATGCCTTTCTCAATTAATAAGGGCTAGGCTGAGACTAATTTACCAGGTTTAAATTTTAGTATACTGGCAGTGACCCACCCACAGCACCTAGTTTCCTGAATTCCCTACCCTAGTATCACTTCAGGGTGAGAAAACAAACTTGGGGATTTATCCTCCAAAGGAACTTTTTTTTCATAAAGTTTCTGTCAAGGCAGGCATGGGATATTTGAATATAATTACAATAGTAAATTTTGCTGGTATAATTCTATCCTGAGGAGAAGGAATTGTAAAGATACTAAGATTAGAAAATTTTATCCATTTTCAATCACAGAAGACTCATCTGCTCACGGGGTGAGGACTGGGAAAGATGCAACTAACTGCAGAAGTTTCCACTTAAGTATTGCAGGCACTGTAGAGGAGAAAGATGCTTTTGGTTTTGTTAGGGAGCAGGTATACTCTAGAATATTCTTACCAACGGAGAGTTAAAAGAAAAAGAAATTTTCCATTTCTTTTCAGATCAGTAAAAAAAAAGAAGTCTCAGCAATGCATGAAACTACAGCTTTTAGAAATTGGAAGAATGCCAAGAGAGGTGGTGTTGTTCTAGTGGTCATGTCGTAAGAGCCATGAAGGTCTATGTATGTAAATGACGTTCCTTTGTAGGAAGATCAATTGTATTTATTCAATTTACACTTCAAAAAACTAATGTAGTCAATTTACACTCGTAATTTGTGAACGAGTTTTTTTTTTTTGTAAAAGTAAATGAGTTTTCGCACTAACAGTTTTTAAATTAAGTTCCATTATTTCTGAGCAATCTCTAAAGTGTATTATCTTCTGATAAAATGAAAGGAAATAACTTGAATTTTTTTTCATAATAGTTAAAGAGGAGAAAATATTTTAGCAAGGAACATAACTCTAAACAGTTATTTGCAAATTCTTTAGAATAAATAGTGAGAGTACTCTTGCTTCTGGTCGTCTATACAGTGAAATATTAGAGTGCTTATCACAGCATTCATGTTCAACCTGTTGCTGTTTCTCCATCAAACCCATGGACAAAGGTTAGGCAGACTCACTGTTCCCTATTTAAGTCATTATTCTCAGATTGTGTATGTGAAGAAACAACAACTGGCAAAGATGCAATGGCTAAACATGATCCACTCATGGGTAGGCCTGAGCAAAATTCAAGAGATACAGTTTACACTCCACCAAAATCACGAGATCTAAGTATATGGTGCAAGTCCATAGTCAAAGTTTCAAGTCCCTAATTTTGGCTTCGGTATCCAGATTTCTGATTATGTGTATTTTAAATTATGATACAAAAGGAATAAGGTTTATGTGCCTACTGCACAGGTATCATTGAGGATTATTTTTCAGAATTTTTAACACTTAGCTTTATGCTTAACGTTTATCTATTCTCTAATTGGCAGATGGATAATAAGAAAAAGCTATTCTATTATCCTCCAACATTTGTGTCACGAGAGAACACATTCAGTAGATGTAACAAGTCATTAATCTGATTGCATTAGCACCTCTTTGAATGTCACTGCTATTTATTTCCTCTAATTTTACCTATTATTTAGCATCATAAATAGAACAAAGTACTATAATATACCAGAATTTGATATAAACTATAGCTACAACCAGACAGCATAAATCTGATAGAAATTACTGCAAAAAATACACTGCTTCAGTTTAACATTTCCCACTTTTGCCAGAATATAAACTTATGAACTTTGGTAAGACAAATATAGGGTAAGGACCTTTCTTGCATTTCACAATATAAATCTAACATTTCCTCATTATTTTTTTCCCCCTTGGAACAGAACCTTAGTTCTGAGTTTAGATCAGTTTAAATGTGTGTAGGTATTTTAATTTCTTTTTTTTTCTCAACTTGATTTTCAAAGTTAATGTTACATATTTCAAAAGCATCGAGTGACTTGTCTACAGAGTATTGTCAAAAGTAACTGACACAGCAAGGATATACAGAAATACTCAGATTAATAACAACTTTCATATATCTTGGAAGCTGGGTTATGTATCAGAAGTCAGGTACAATCTTTGAAGAAAAGCATTAAGGCATTGCATTGTAATTGCCAGCTTTTACAAAATCACAAGAAATAACTGAGGAGAAGGTTTTAATGTTTGTTGCAGAGCGCAGGCATGCGCTTCACAATTCTGGGGGCCTCTTGCTCTTGCAAATGGCATTTTTAGGTTTTTGAAAGCACTGACTTAAGACTTCTAAAGATAGAGACAGGTAAGACAATTAACTAGCAATCAAATTAAGACAGGATATACATTTCATTTTGGGATGTAAAGAGACTTTAAAAGGGCAAATCCATAGATCAAAGATAATATTTTGATACAATTTTTAGCCCATTTTTTATACACTTATTTTCACAATATAGTGAAAACATAAGCAGGAGTAGACTTACCTTGTTTCAAACAGTGATATTTTAGCTACAATCTCACTTATTTGTAAGTACATTTCTCATCACAACCAATATGGCCTAACCACATATGGCAAATTGACAACTCCACTGAATTTTATCTACTCTCTCCCTCTCTGATTATAGGAGCCACCAGAAAGCATTGCTATTAGGGAGTCTGTAAAAGCACATTAAAGTAGCTGCTTCACATACAGTTTTATCTATTTAGACTCTCCTATTAAAATTATCTAGATCTTAATATATAGCTGATTATCAAACATATATTTAAATAACTTTATAAAAAGCAAACTATGCAACGACATGTGAGGAATATGTGACTGTACCATACAGTGCTGCAGTAACAAAGTCCTCACTTCATGCAATGCCATTTAATACTATTAAATAAATTATTAAGGGTTTGGGTCTTTGGTGGGGTGTGGGTTTCTTCATTTATAAAAAGTCACTAAGATGTATACAGTAACTTTGTGGTTTAACAAGACTTTAATTCCTCAGTAAACAGGAATTGAGCCCTCGGGACTGTGGCTTTTGAAATTAGGGTGTGTTTAGGTTTGGAGACTGCCCAAATTTCATTCACATTTAAGTAGGAAAAGCACCATGCCAGACATATGCAATCACAAAAAAATGATTACATTTTGAGGGAAGACTGTAAAACAAATGCTCCCATATGTTCCATAGAGATCAAATAGAAAGGCTGAGAACCAGTACAGTGGTATTTAAATAACCAGCAAAAAAATCTCAATCCAATAAATAAACCCTAGGCTTTAAAAATTAATACTACAAAGTAGCCAAATGAGGCAAAGTTACCCCCACTTACAACAAAGGATGAGGCTGAGAAATAAGGTAGGAGTCAAACATGCCAGGCTCTCTGGTACCACCCATTGCTTACACATTATTTTTTTTAATGATATTGTTATAATTAGTGAAGCTACTAAGTGAGGAAAGTGCAAGGTCTGATGTAACTAAAGAATGAAAGCAAAAGCAAAAACAGAAAATAAAGTTAAATTTTAAAAAATGTTCTTTCAAGACACAACTTTATCAAACAGAGGATCCAGGATTAAAATTCAGGTCCTATTTTGAAACTCTCTCCAAATATACTGGGGTTCAGGTTTGGGTTTTTTTTTTTCTTGTTGTTGTATGTTTTTTGTGTTTTGGATGTTTTTGGTTGGTTTTTTTGTTTTTCTGCTGCCTTGTATCCAAGGAAATATAGTGATGAAGTTGGGCTGATCTGTCTTATATTCAAAGCAAAGAAATATATTATAGTAATTCTAACTTTTTGAGTCTTGCCGGAGATTAATATATGGTATTTTCCTCAATCAGGACAATATTTCCTAGAAATTTTCTGTAGTATGTAGTGAAGGTAATGACAAAAGGAATACAATGGTATTTAATTATTTCTATGAACTGCAAATTTACAGATAATCCATTATGCTTGAACTAAAGTATATTGGAGATGACATTAAGAAAGCATTTGAAATGTATCCTATAAGTACATTAGCCACATAGAAGGGCTATTTTTTTAAACTGAAATAAAAAGGTCTTATGCAATATAAAAGAGGGAAGTATGCAGGAACTGATCACGAGGGCAGTGTCCGTTCTTCCCACAACACAATCTCTCACAATCATACATATGCAATACATAAAACTAGTTCAACTTTTTACATGGAACGGGATATAACTGTGCTGTGTAAGGGAGCAGATTAAAAATAATGCAAAATAACACAGGCCAAGGATGAGAAGTGTTTAAAGATATGGGAGTAGTTACAATAAGCTTCCCATTTGACCATTTTCTTTCTGCGCAATGTTGAGTGAGTTAGTTCTTCATAGATGAAATATGAGTAGAAGTGCTTCCTAGTTCCTGTCAGATTTTTGTTTTTTTCGTTTTGTTTAACTTTTTGGTTTTTCTATAAAGTGGACTAGATCTTACTATCTCTCTCTCTTCAGGCCCTAAAGTGGATTATTTATAATAAATTTCAAAAATCAAGAAATCATTTAAAGCAGGCCATAAAAAGCTAGTCTAAAAACCAAAAATCTAAAAGTAAAAGTAATTAACGTATTATCAAAAGTATAACCTGAGGGAAATAAAAAATCCAATACAATAGCATACATTGGCCTTCAATGTCATTCTGTGGCTCACAGTTTTATATTTCAGATTTTCAAGTTCTTTGGAGGGTGAATATAGAGCCTCTTTGCTCTTTCCAAAGATGCCTAGCCAGACCTCCATGTGTTTAGGCAATGTGCTTGGGGAAGGTACTAATGCTCACAGGCCTCACCTGAAGGCAGTAACATGCTTCTGAGATCCAATGTTTTGATTTTTACATGTAACATGCTTTGTAGAGTTTTAGAACATGCCTGAGTATATTCTGAATCCCTGATTTTGCATACCTAGTGGTCAAACACTCTCTGATGAATAGTACCAGACATTTTTGAAGCCCCTGGCAGTTTATACTACTTTTTATTACATTAACTTAGAGCAAACCTTTTCCTTTCAAAGAATTAATATTATTTTGGAGGAATCCCACAGTTCCACAAATAAAATCATTGCTGTTTTTAAAACTTCTTCTTTTTAAATTGAATAGTATTGTTATGTTAGTGAAGTTACGAAATGAAACCAAAGACCTGGAGTGCAAGGTCTGATATCTATTGACCAAAGACTGTCCCACCCAAGAAGACAAAAAAGGAGGAAAACCAATTTCCTTTTATTCATTTAGAAGGTGATTGTGTTACTTATGTAAAATTGTATGCACTATATGAAACACACAACGGCAGTTAATACAACTTAAGTGTTTATCATTAATTTGATTGCTTTAGGGAAAATAAAGTCACTTGAAAACAGAACACATTCTACAAGCTTTCTGAATATTATTTATGCAAACCAAAGATACCTTCACATGGACCTACAGTATTCCTACATTATATGTACTTCCTCTGTTTACTCACATTCTCATACAGGGCTTGAAGGGTCTCTAGGTCAACCACAGAGTTATCCAAGTTCACAACAGCTATAGAAAAGACAAAAAAAAAAACAAAAACAAAAAAACAAAACAAAACCAAAAACCAAGAATTAGTTGTCAGGATGATAATACAGCTGTGAAAGAAAGACTGAACACAATACTCAGCAGCAGCTTTTATGACCTATTGCTCATACAGCTTAAGGGTTTTAACTTTATTAATGCCTTGAATACTGCCTTTACTAAGACTATGGGTTAGAAACCTGGTAGAGCCAGGTGTCAACTGTTAAAGAATTCATCTCCCCCCAAACACACAAACATGATCCCATGAATATGGCCATAGCCAGAGATCAGAGATAAGCTTTGCATCAGACTTTCACGGTCTGACTGAAAACATTATAAAAGTTTGCAAATCTGTACCACAGCCACACACACACACTCACACAACAAAGCTCATTCCTGTCACTGGTTGGCTCTAGTCTTAAACTGATTTATCCATAAGTCAGCCAGTTAACTTCAAGACACCTGACAAGGGTCAAGTCTTCTATGCACTAAGCCGACAGGTTTAGTACAGATACAAAATATGCTTTTCCTGTTCCCAACCAATTCTGGCGCCACACACATACTGTATTTTTTCAGTGTCAAAACACAGAGAGATTTCCATCTATCCAGCCTGGACAAAAGAAAAAAAACACAAGGAGTGGCACACTTCTAGGAAGACAACCCTGGCTCCTCACTCATATTAGGAACATTTCATGAGGCACAGGAAATGTTTGTGCAAACTAGTGAAAAATTATTTTCAGCTAATAAAAAGAATAATTTTAAAAATAGTATTTTTCAGTCTTCCTCTTACATATTTTTTGCAAGCACACTGACCTTTCATTTAAAAGCCAGATAAATCCAGCTTGGCTCATCGAGATTTTAAATCTTGAAAGAAATTCAGAATGTTGGATTAGAATGTATATGATGGTAATAAATTATTTTTAGCACACTATGGCAGTCTTTTTCCCATTTTGCCCGTCATTAATTTGTACTCTTTTTTTTTTTGTAATGGGCTCTCTGTGTGTGTACTTTTACAATAAGCAGAAAAAAACCCTAGGCAAGCCTAAGTTAGGAACTGCAACGTTGATCTGGGATAGAAACCCAGCACTAGGTTAGTTTATGTCCTATAAATCCATGTCCCTACCTGTCACAGAGAAATTCTCTGTATATGCCTAAAGACTACAGACAATATAATTCAAGCTCATTTGTTTCCAATAGCTCTAAAGCATTTAGAGATACCACTCTGGGTCTGGGACTCATCATGTTTCCCCTTTACAGGCCTGAGACACAGTTTTAGTTACAGTATAAGAAAATTATAAACAAAGAAGTGTTGATCTTGATTGAACTACACAGGCTACACTGTATCTCTAGGCAGGGCATAAAGGGAAATTGTAGGATGGACACAAAAAATAATTAGGAACTTATTTAATTTTCAGAAAAAATATTTAAAGAACCCCCCAACCCCTAGCAGAAAGCAAGAGAATCTGAAAGATCATGGCAATGTAACAGTTAAAAGTTCAGGAAGCAACAGGTTTTTTGTTTTGGTTTGGGGGAGGGGGTGCCTGCAAAAATCTGCAACTAATTATTTGGGATATTTTAAAACTCAGGGTTTTTCTCCCCGCCCACCCCCCCGCCCTGAGTATAGTAATTGTTGCAACAGAGATTTAAAGATGCCCTCTCAACAAGGTACTGTAGTATGTGTTGTATTTGATAATCCCTGTTGCTCAATAGGACTATTTGCATGCTTCAAAATATGCCAAATTTGCCTTGTAGAACTGAAGACTAAAATTAACATGCAAATAGAAAGTGGGTCAAGATTGAGAGCTTTAAGAAAACACATATGTCAAAGCCTACATACAAACAGCTTTATTAAAACCAGGATATATTATGAAACTCAGTTTGATTATCCCTACATTTCATCATTCTTACGCTTACGCAATGTTTTCATATATGAACACACTCACAACCCTTCAACTATTTATTTTGAGCTGTGGCTGTCTCCTCCCTGCTGCACCCCCCTGCCCTTCCTTCCAGAGACTTTCTACTCCTGCACTAAGAAATATGACATAAGTTCCTGCTCTGACTTTTGCTCAACGTTAAGATCACCCACGGATTACTCAGGGAGCAATAGAACACTTTTGTTTGAATGCTTGCAGGAGATAAGAGAACGCCTGGCAAACAGAATGGTGCCAGGTCTGTGTACTTTCAACAAAACAGGTATGCAGAAGAGTGTACATACTTCAGGGAGCTGCTTAAGACAAATCAGTCTGAGACAAGGACTGGAAGAAATTAGATCCTAGTATGTATGTTTCAAATCTCCCCCTCCCAAGACAAATATATTTCTATATATTTCATCTAAAGATGTATATGTTCATAAATAGCTCTCTAGCTTCCCACTAGGATTTTTTGATGTTCACCATAAATCCCCCACTCTTAGGAATCAGGAGATGAACTTCTGTTCCTTGGCGATACTGCAGCATTGCCATGCAGAACATGATAGTTCACAAAATAAATCACAAATGTTGCATATTTAATTCCATTATCTAGAACATTTGAACTGATAAAAACAATGACGGTTCCTTACGCAGCCAAGTGTACTAGCTAAACATGCTTCCTCCCTACAATCAGCATGACTACACAAATTTCTAACCATATGTGGTGGCAAAATAACGAAAAATATAGATAAACATTAATTTCCTCATATGAAAATATTCTGACCTATGTTATAATTCCAGTATACTTTGATGCAAACATCTGGAGGAGAGTTTATATTAGTCTTGCAGTCACTGGATATTTTCACCCGTGTCATTGTGTAAGAAAGTGATTTTTTTGTTTCAAAGTTGACATGGCCATTTCCTGATCTTGACTACTATGAAACAATCTTTAACAGCCAGCACCTCATCCAGCCTTTCCAGTATGTTTGTAAGACAGCTGTGAAGAATATCTGTTGGCTTTTACTGTAACAGCAACAACTCTATTTTACTTACGTCAGACTCGGGCCTTTAGTTCTTACCTTCAAGATTTCATAGTTCTGCTATTTTCTTTCATTCCTATTGCCACTGCTGCCAATAAAACCAGCAAGCAAGCACCAGTTTTAAGCCCTAGTACTGTACAATTACTCAATGTACAGGTATATAATTGTTTGTATATACACACATATGTAGATACGATTAAATCAAATTTGAATCAAGTATGTCCAGATACACACACAAATATGCACAGATAAAAATACAAGGAACTACAAACCAATGACTTTTTTTTTTTTTAAAGCAAGTACTGGTCAACAGATATTTACAGAAAATCGATGCAGTTAAAAGAAGGGTTGAAGAGCAATCACAAAGGGTTGCTGACACTATAGAGGACAGAGAAAAAAGAAGATTTCAAAGGATTTATAGCCAAAATAAAGGCTTCAGGAGTCTCTTGTCCGTTTACAACTTTACTGATATTCTCATTGTTTTTGTCATTATCTAGATGGAAATTTAAACTGGTACCTTTGGGACAGAAATTATATCTTTCTTATGCAACTACAGAGTATAGAAATTTTAGCAGAATGGAAGAGTTTCCATTCCATTCAGTATTTCTACAATATAACTTGAATCAAAAAAATAAATTATGCAAACTCACAATAACAAAGCCAGCTTAAATACTAGTTTCAAAATGGAAAGACAATAAAAATATGCAGAGAAACAAAGACTTGCTATTCTTACTAATAACTAATTTGCAAGTCTGGCTAGGGACCTTATAAGATACTTCACGTGACAGGAGAATAATCATGCTGCTAAAACACAAGTATGATTAGTGTAAAGCACACAACTATATTCAGAGGCCTACTTGAACTCTGAGAACAGATGGACCTTCTCCCATATACATAGCAGCCAATTTAGAACACAGACACAATTAAAAAAAAAAGAAACAGCAAAAAAACAATCACCACAAAAAAAATAAACCCAACAAAATGAATAATCACCACCCACATGCCTTTGGGGAAACACAATATGTAACCAAGCCACCAACGAGATCAAAGTTTTTGCCAGCAAATAGAATCCTGAAGAAGAAATGCATGAGAAAAGAGGATGCACAATGTGTTCTCGTGAAGACTATAAAACGAAGTAGCTGCAAATTTTTTAATCGTAGGATAGATCATTACTGTTGATTATTCATATATCTAGGAGCATGCAAATTATTAGCTACCACTAAAACAAAATTGATAGGCAATACAGACACAGCAAACCTACACTTGCCTGAGGCCATTAATCTAAATCCACCAGTAGTACCACTTACATAAACTGTACAACTTCCTAGATCTACCCAGTGCTTGGAAACTCTATTCTGTTTGCAAGTCCAAAACTCTGGAATTTCCTTTTAAAATGCAAAGGTCAAAATTCAGAATTTGCCACTGGGTAGAATTTCAGGAAGAAGAAAAAGAATTATCAACCCCATCCTTTGGATCCAAATTTTATGTCATAAAACTCATTAGCACAATCTCACTTAAGAGTGACTTTCAGAAGAACTGGTATTCAGTCCAAATCTTGGTCTATGTCTCCCCTTTTCTCAGGGAAAATCACATTCCATTTCTCTGGCCTTTCCAAGTACGCTTCCTAAGCTTTTCTGTCTCCAGACTTCATCTACAACTGAGTGTGCTCTTCTGGAGCCCTCCTAGAAGCATTGCTGTCTCCCCAGAAACTGACTGAGCCATTTCCAAATCTTACTTGTCTGATAACAGATTACAGTTTAACTCCCCATAATAAAAAGCAGTAGCTGAAGCAAAACCACCTCAAATTTGCAAAAGGAATTTTGAACCAATCCTGCTATACTCGGATCCATGCTTCAGGGAGACAAACCAGCAAACCACCCACCCAGCTTCTTCATGTTGATTTCCACCACAACTGACTTCTCCCATGATTCTCGAAAACCCAAGTAGTATCAATCCAACAGGCCACTCCTTTTTTTCCTCCTGCACATCTTCGCCTCTTTGCTTTCAGATCTGATCTCTTTCTCCAGAAGACCACCACGAGTCTTTGCAAGATTTCACATCTCCTCTATCAAATGGCAGAAACAGCCACTTCAGCAAATTACAAAGGCAGATTGATTCTTCTTCACTGAATGAAGGATCTCCTACAGCAAATAATCACAGTACATTTATCACACAGTTCTGTGTCGGGTAGAGATGTGGGGGCTTCACAGTTGTTCTGCCCATTGTGTGACTCTTAACATGCAAGACTACAGGATACTGAGAGGTTACAACTTCCATGGTACTTTTTCCTAACTTCCATCCCCAGATAATTCTGCTCCATATTAACAAATAAACCATCTATTCACCAAGAATATTACTCCAAATTGAAGAGTGAAATAAACAGAAATGTTGTCAACCAGTCTTACAATAAAAATGCACTTTCTTCTTATTAAGAACATTATCATTATTATAAAAATACCATAAGCAGTACATAGAGTCTCAAAATTGCTACATAATTTTGAAGCAGACCTGTAGCATTAAAAGTCATTCAACATTCTAAAATGTTTTCAAGTAATTGTACTTGAAATACTGGTTAAACATATTCATTTTCAAATATCTAAAAAAGATACTTGGAAGGAAAAAAAAAGCACATGAGTAGATGAGTAAGTCAAATGTATCACATTGTATGAACTTCATTGAATGATCATTTTTGAGTTAATTGAAAAAAATAGCTGCTCCAAGAAGAACGTATGGGTAGTAAACTTCAAATGGTCAAGACCCAACATCATCAGAAAACTAACATACTGGCAAAATCTTAAGCAATGAGAAATTCTGATGTAAGAAACACACATAGTATATAGCTTGATCAGCTTATTAAATGTTTCTGACAACAAATTAGAAAAAAAAGAACAAATAAACTTGTTTGTTTGGTCACCGAATCCAGAATGGAAACCTTCACTAATAGATGTCTTTGGAAGAAAATGCAAGAATGCACCACACATGCAAATACAAGCAATCCAGAAAAAAAGATCCCAATGTAGACAATATCATCAGGTTCCTTAGAAGGATTGACAGCTGAACTGCTCAAATCAGAAGTAAAAGAAAAAACATCTGCCTCAACATTCTTATCAACAAAAGAGCCAAGAGAGTCTTAGAAGATGCAAGTGCAGTGGCTTTCTTTGCTGCTACAAAGATTCTGGTATGATCAAGCTACCTGTGAAGTACATATAGATTTTAATCCAATCTAATATTTATATTTAAAAATCAAGTGAACTGCAAAATTTGCAGTCCTTTATTGTAGTCTTTTATTAGTTAAACAGGAAATACACACTTCAAAAATCACTATTCTTTGCTCTCTCCTCCCCTCTCCCCCCCATGTGAGCTTATTGGCATCATTCATCTAACACAGGCCTACTGCACAAGGTAATGTTTTTATCTGTGATACTTCCAAACACTTGACAGTTATTGCTATTTTCTTGGGATTCTTCTTTATTTCAAATAATAGAAACGTGAATCTCTTCTCTTAATGCAGAAAGTTCAATCCCTAATGGGCCTCTTTGAAATAAATGTTATGTTCATATAAATATAGAAAATACAATGGTAAAACCAAATGCTAATGAAAGCTGCACCAAAACATAAAAGAATCATGAATGTGTAAGTTTTAAAGATTCTCATAAAATAAGTGACATAAAAGAATTTTTAAACAGGACTACCTGGACTTGGACTTGCATAACTTGCAGAAAAAACCCTGTTGATAATGGGTAGGTAAGGGAGGGCTGCACTGGGTAGAGTTAGCATAACTGAAAACAATTTTGTATTATTACCTACCTGCTTGCCCTCAGTACCTTTGTGATATGTTTATCTATTAGCAAATACTCTAACCTTCTCAGGATGGAAACTTTAAAGTGCACAAAGGAAAATGGAGATTGAATCTTCAGCACAAGTACATACAGCATGGATCAGAGGCAAGAAACAGCATTTTGAACTGTTTGAACACAGCTTTACTGTGGCAGTAATTCACCTTGATCTAAAGCTTGTGTAAGAATCCAGAACAGTATACAAAATTTCCAAGCAAAAGCCATGTATTAATCTTAGCTGTTGCTTCATATTGTTTTTAAAAGACTTAAAATTTTTAAATAACTTCAAGGGCATGCAGTCACATTTCTGGGAAGCAATAAAATAAGAATTAATTAAGTAAGAATATGCATTTGCAAAATTTGAAGTAACAGGAGTAGAAGACTTCATCAAAAAGAGTGAATCTTTAGGATCACTTTTTGTACTGATTCTTCTCTTAAGAACACAATTAAATTTTTTAGAGATTTTTCCTTATCATTCCCATTTCCTAACGTTGTATTCCTAATATATAGTGATAAAATTCTATCAATAGAGCTTTTTTACAAAAATATAAATACATACATACAAAAAAATATATAACTAAATTTTATATATAGCTATACATAGCTAATATAAACAGTTGCATTACATACCTTTCAAACAATTGCCTACTATGTCAAGGACAGCAGTAACTGATTATGTGAAGTCTAACTTCATACACCTATACAGTTTGTTTATAAAAAGTGTGCAAGTTCAGTTCTTAGAGAACAAATGTATTTTGTTTGACTCAGCATGTCGCCTTCTTGTCTAGGCAGGAAAAAAAAAATGGAGACCAATGCTGTAATCCTTTCAGAACAAAATGTTTAAATACAAACATGATTGCCATTGTAGACTGTTTAATTTAGAGAGATTGTATTTCAGTTCTGGTTTTGAGAGGTTTGCTGATTTGACTATAAAGAGTACTTCAATGCTTATCTTAATTGTTTAAATAAGATTTGTTTGAATTTGGCAGGTGAAAAAACCATGGGTGTGGGATATAGGAAGGTTGAGAAAAGACTGGCATTTTACCAGATTATGCTTATTTTAAACTATAGTGTGTAGAGGAGCAAACAGTCTGAATGAACCTGCCAGAGGCTGGTCTTCAGGGAGTGAATTTGAAGTGCAAGATTGACTGGCAGGACTCAAGATTTTCAACAAACTGGAAAGGATTACCATGATAACTCCCCAAATGCTACTTAAGGCTTAGCATTTTACACAATAAAAATGACATAAGACACATTTAAATAAGTTTTTAAAAAAATAAATTGTGCTTTATGCTTATAGTAGGGGGTTGTTGTTCTCTAGGCAAACTTTCTATCCCTTAAATCTGTTTTAAAAGTGTTTCAAGAACAAGATTTTAATATAAAATTAATCACTGACATATGGATATATTTTACATGTAATAAATTCTGTTACAGAAAATAAAACTACTGCTATAAAAAATCCCAATGCTATTGGCTTTTACTTCAATATCAGCTTGTCCTAACCTTTTTCACTTTCTGGTTAAGGTGGTATAGCACGTCACAGGTATTCCATTTAAAGGTTCTCAAAAGGAAACTCGTCATAGCTATCAACTGTATCACTTTTAGTAGGGACACTACTATAGTTTCTGTTATGAAAACAAACTACACAAATACATCAGCGGCAAGGCACATATGCAGTAGATCTGACAATGTGTATCAATCCGTCTGCAGACAGATGTGATTTATAGCTTTGTATTCATGAGTCAAGTGAAATAAAATTTGGGTTTCCCATATGTTAGACTTATTTTAGATCCACATAGGCTCTAATGCTTTTCAATGTGTATTTCAAAGACATCATGTTCCTGAGTTCCACAGGCTAATTATGGTACCAGCTATGGTGTAACCATGACAGTTAAAGGAATACGCAAGTCTAACGTTGCAGAACAAGGTAGCATCTCTTACTGAGATTCTAACATCATAATCACTAGAAGGAAGCTCATTTTTTTTTTGTAAGGGATGTCTGAATTATTTGCCTTACTTTGTGATGCTGAGCAGCTCTAAATAGTTCCAAAATCCTTCTGTGTTCTTTATACGCATTCCAGTCTTTAATCATTCCACCACTGAATTTCTTGATTTTTTTTGCTGTTATATTTGTTTGAAATGAAGTGACCAGAATTCATCCTTCATAATAATGGCAAGGATATACCAGCTTTAAACAGTTTCGTAGCACTCCGCATATTTATTTGATAAAGTTAGCAGGGTAGATACCAAACATAGATTTTTTTCCCCAAAATTATATTGTCTACATTAGGCAGATTAGTTAGGATCTTAGCTTTTGTGCTCTCAATTTATCCATAGTTAGTATACAGGTAATGGAGCTCCAGATGTGTCCAGTTGGCAAATTAGAATATTTACATTAAATTACTTAAGTGTCAATACTAAATGAGTTAACAACTGCCTAACTCATAGATCTGAAAATTTAATGGCTCGTGAAACACTATCAGAAAGGAGACGATCTTAGGCTTCCATAGGAATCTGCTCTCAGATTACTGCAAATAAATATATCTATACCAACACCAAAAAGAAATATATTTTTAAAAGTTACTGATCCAGTACTTACAGTGAAGTCCATGTGGCAATGCTAATAGGGGAGCTGCTCTTTCTTGAGCAGACTCAAATATACCCAAAGAACTGTCTTGATTACACTCTTAGTAATCATGATCAATGACTAATGTAAGACTCCTTGTCTCGCAAGGACTGACTAGAAGAATCAAAACAATCTTTGGACTAGAGCTGTAGCTGGTGGAATATCAAAGAGAACAACAAAGAAAATAGCAGAATAACCTCAAGAACTTGTCTTTCTGTTTAATTACTTGATCTATTTAGCTTATACAGAAGGAAGTTAAGAGACAACCTGACTACAGTTCTTATGCATACCTGCATAAGACAATATCTGAAAATGGATGCCTCTATATTTTCACAGACCAAACGTAGGAAGGAATGAAGGATGTCTGTAAATTAATCTGACAAACTCACTACAGAAAGAATATTATGAGTGTTAAAACTGAGTGCAATGAACCTTTTGAACGATGTTTCATGGGATATGTTGACTTCATCACTTAAAGTATTTGTATGAAATCCTAGACTCACCAAAATAAATGGCAAAACTATCAGTGACTTCAAAGAAAGCAAAAGGTTGAAGGGTCAGAATTTCAGCTGGAACTCAAGATCATTTATACTGCTAAAATGTTCTTATTTATACAGAGTAATGGCTTAAGGCAGAAATTAGAAGACAATATTACATGACTTGCCTTATTTAGCAGCCGCACTAAATGCTTAGCACGGTCTTTCTAAAAATCTAGAATTGAGCTGTGTGTTTGCCCTTTGCTAGGTCCCTCTGAAGTTCTCTACTAGTCTTCTCTAATATCAACAAGCCTAAATAATTTTACACAGACTACATGGAATGTTGCTACCTTGTGATGATTTACAGCAGACAGTACTCCAGAAAGTTCTTTTAGCCATGAAGACATACACGATCAGTCAGAAACAAACTTTCCTCAGTTATGGTTCAAGCTAGCCAGTTGTGTATGATATCAGTATCCACAGCAGTAGAGCTAGTTACAGGGATTCAGAAATCAAGCAAAGCAAATCCCTATTTATCTATAAGGGAGGTACAGTCAACTGTTGCAATCACAAGTCAAAATACAAATTTTCTTGCTCAAGAATTACAAACACAAAACATTTGAGAGGTTTCCTTTCAAAAGCAAATTTCCTTTTCCCTCTGTCAGATAATAGTATCTCACTGAAATAAAATTACATATTCTCAATTTATTCTCCAAATAAATTAAATTTTTTTTTTGGCACAGCGGAGAGCAGTTTAGATGAAGCCTGATATTCTACATGCCTGCCGAATCTGAAGTACGGATAAACACCAGGGATTTCATTGTACTAACGTATGTTAAGCCTTTCATCAAATATTCTGAACTTACAGTATTAAAGAGCTACAGATGCTTAAAAAATGATGTAATGATCTTGTGATATTTAGCCCATGTTCTAAGAGCGGTGGGATTATGAAAATAATGCAACAAGATTTTTGGCTAGGTAGATGACAGATGACACAGCCTTATTAATTCAAATCACAATTCTGTGATAACTGAGGGCAGAAGGATGTGTGTTTATGGTTTAAGTTCCATCTTTCTGCATGCTCCAAAGGGTTTCTCAAAAGCCGGTATTAATAACTGAAGGAAATAAGGGCTGGGATTGCACCAAAACCAAATGCTGGATATGTGGAAAACCAATATATATACATTTTAAGAAAACAAATAAGAAATATTTTTTGGAATCACCTATGTGTATTTATTTCAGTATCATGACTGGATTTGGCTTACTGAGGACTTTATAAGAGACAGTCTATATTGCTTCAGTTCAATGCCACTGACCTATATTTTGTGTCAAGGTAGCTAAAGCAACCGCAGCTTCTCTAAAATCAGAAACCACGTTACACTGAAATAGCATCTAATACATACTGCATTAGGAGATTTCCTGTGGAACAGCAGAAGAACAGAAATAGCAGATCTTTCAACATCTAGGGATCACCACAGAACAAGAGAAAAAAAGAGAAAAAAGGAGAAACCTCATAAAGTGACAGGTACAGCAACACTGACACAATGGCTCCAACCATGAGAAACAGCAGGCTCTCAGATTAAATGTTCCACAATTTTTGCAGCAGAAAAACTTTCTAACATCTACCCATAATTTCCCCCACACTGGTTCTTATCCTACCCTACCATGGATAACGGGCGGATACAGCAAACGAATCACTCTCCCGTCTTTGCGTCATCCTTTCTCTTCCTGACACTCAGAACTACTTTTTAAGGGCGGCTGTCACCGGCTGAGAAGCAGCGCCTGAGCGAGAGCTGGAAGCGGCGCCAAGCCCCGGAGGTGGAGCACCTCGCCCGAGGCAGCCAGCGCCGCCGGCCCCGCTCTGCCGCCCGCCGGCCCGGCGTCTCCCGCGG
>JAHREE010000183.1:2590007-2601652 GCA_033628505.1 Tringa tobata
CTTGAATCAACAATACTTATTTCACTTACCATGCTGAATGTCCCTCATGTCTAAATGAAGGCTAGACATTAATATCCCAACAGCTTGAGATCTTTTGTTACTTAACAACTTGACAACCTGCCAAAAGAAACCCAACTATTAGTATTAATCTGCAGGAAAAT
Organism: Tringa tobata; assembly: GCA_033628505.1. Taxonomy (NCBI): domain Eukaryota; kingdom Metazoa; phylum Chordata; class Aves; order Charadriiformes; family Scolopacidae; genus Tringa; species Tringa tobata. The sequence continues at coordinate 2,590,169 of JAHREE010000183.1, forward strand.
GCACCAGATACTTTGCATTACTAATGACAAATTCAAGAAATGGTACCTTGTAGTCTAAAAATGATAATCTAAAAATGATGATGATTTTACTTTATTATATTCTTAGTTTATTTTATTATTTTATTATATTAATAATAAAAATAAGTAATTTTATTATATTCTTAGTCTGCTTCTGCTACATAAATTCATCACAAGTGTAGCTATGTCAACTAGTTGAATCTTAATCCTAAAATAATCCTAAAATACTCTAAAGTTCCTCTAGACTTCCTCTTTCACTAAGATGCACACTCCCAAATTCACACTGATGTTACTAAGTGTATGAAACAAGCTGTCACATAAAAAAAAATTCCAACTGTGTCTATCTTGGAATTGCTTTGGTTTCCAAAACCACACAATGATTTCCATCTTTGATGTAAGCTAAAACTGTGAGAATTTGTATTTTATTTGAACGTTTGACGTAGCAGGCGCCAATATGAATTTTATTTAAAAAGCAAAATAACCACGTACATATTGGGATTTTCTTTGATCACTTTTAGGGAATATAAAAGGTCTCAAAGCTTTTTTGTTTTTAAAATAAACCCAAAACAGTAAAATCAAGCCATGAAAACATCTTGCTTTCGGGGATTAAAATTAGCCACTAAAATACACTGTCATACATATTTGCTTTGCAAGCATAAAAACAAGAAGAAATTCACAGACTCTCTTCCACGGGGCTCTAAGCTCTTTGAATTCAACTTACTGCAAATTTTATATCGTTGGTATGAGAAGCAAGTAATGCCAGGAAAGGACCCTTATCTGTAAATGACGTGATTCTAGATGAAGTATTTTTCAATGCAGGGCTACAACCATTACGTAGATGAAAGAGGTTAATATTTAATCTAGTCAGGTTGCTGAGTTTTACACTGTACTAAACACATAGAAGAAAACCTTTGTAAATCACTTGGAAGAAAGAAGAAAAGCCAGATAATTAGAACTGTAAGTTCAAATTCTTTTTACATTGCAGTCAGGAAGTATATACAGAATTTTTTACTAACACGGTTCCCATCTTAGCACCAAGGTGCTGTATCATTCACACCCCCACTGGCAAAATTATTTACAAATTAATTTTTATAAATGAAATCAGAAAAAGTAGAATTAATTTAGGCAGAGTAAAGAATGTCGTGAACCAATCCATGTCTTAAAAAAAAAACATAAAGGTACCCACAAGATGTTTGCCCTGTGGCAAACTTTGATTCACTTAAGTTTTCAGACAGGTTTGTAGGCTGATGTTTGAGGAGTAGCTGAAGAGAAAGAAAAGTCTGACTCAGAACTCTGGCACTAGGACTGCTTAGGAAAGGAAACTTGAGAAACTCACAGTGCTTGCAGTATAGGTTTTCTGAGGATATGGTTGGCTGCCCAATTGTTGTTGTGTTGTTTTCCCTCCCTTAAACCTTCATAACCATCAGTTAACCAGGTATTTCATCCTCCTTTCCTCATAGATTCCTAACTAGCTACAGTGAAGTGAAAATACAGCATCCTGCTAATGAATTGAAAAAGTTTAACATTAAAATCCAAGTATGTCATAACTATCATTTACAAGGTTAAGGACCTAAATTAAAGGCATAGCTATTGACGTCATCCAACAGAAATTAACAAGAAATTCCTATGCAATTGTCTAGTCCATGTAATGTATTATTAACACTTTAAAACTGAAGTCAAATGGACTGAAATAGAATATGATGGTTAGATTTTCTGAATTCAAAAGGGAAACAACATAATTCAGAAAAACATAATTAGGATACCCTACACTCTCCTTCTAATAGGTTATAATTACTCTAAGTGGTTTTTAAATGGAATATAAACGTCATTTAAGCCTGGACCTGATATAAAGCTGGGACAAATAATATGATATTTTCTTGTTGCAAAAAGAAACTATCTATTTATTTCTTTGCAGGTACAAAAGGTTTACAAAATAAAATAGATTGTGGGTAGCAAGGCATGGATCGGATCAAGCTTTTCTAACAACTACATTGCAATGTACATCTCTCGTAGCAACCAAACAAGTATCTTGCATTCTATCGGAAGGAAAACAAAAAGAAAAATCAAGCCAGTTACAAAATAAAAGAGCAGAAACTCTTTAACTGGTGTTGCTACCAACCCGTATTTCCAGAAAAGGCAGAACAACACAAAGAAACAATGCAGTATGTTACATAACGAAGTTCAAAAACTTGAAGCTGTTCCCTCCAACAATGCTGACAAGACTTAATTTGGTACGGAAGATTTTGGGGAAACTGCTGATTCCAGCCTCCACCATTATTGCTTTTGCTCAAGTCTGAAACATCTCACAATAATAGAATAACTTAGGCTTTCTGCTGTCATCAACATATGGAGGGAGTCTTTTGTTGTCTTTATTTTGAAGAAGAAAACTATCCCAAAGCTGAGCAAAAAAAAAAAAAGTAAATTAAGAATGAATGCAAACCCATTCCAAAAGTTGTATAAAGAAATAACAATAGTCACACGAAGTGACAGGAGCTCATCTGGAGTAAATGTGTACCTTTCTTGTCACTCATATTCTGGAAAAATGAAGTAGAAATTGAACTGATGCAGGCTACTATGTTGGCAAAGAAGTTGGCAAAGAATAAGGCAAAACAAAAGAAAACAGAGAGTAAAATAGCTTTGTTAAATTATCTTCCCCAAAACAATGTTACTACTGCATTCAGCTGCGAACGTAGTTAGGACCAAGGAAGGGTCCACAACTTGACCTTTCCAACCGAAGAAAACTACACTGTTCTCTCTTGGAGGCCAACAGAGCAAAGATAAGCTGGAGTCTGTTCTTGGGATTCTCCTACTTTTAATGGTGTCAGCACCCATATACTACTACATTCCCTTCAAATTGTGAAATTGCTGTTTCTACCACCCATTAGCAACTTGAAGCTCACAGAGCTACTGAAGTCAGGTTTACAAATACAGCAAGGGGGGCAACACTTGAGAAAAAAGAACCAAATAAGTTAACTATGTGGTTATGCTGCAGGTTAAAACGTGATTTCTTAGGGTGCGTGATTCCCATGAATGCTGTAGAACCAGACTTAGTGGCCTAGAAAACCCCTTCAAGTCCTGTCCTCTGAAAGGAATCTGCTTAAAAGTTAGAAGAAAAAAGAAGCTGCTTTTTCTGCAAGTGAGCTCATGGACAGGGGAGTCACATTTTACCAGTGATCAGAGGGGGTAAAAAAGCACTTTCCCCATGAAAAATAAGTTGTCTTTGCTGCCAAAATTCTGGACCACAACATTGAAGAAGTACCAAAGAGTATGACTGTCAGGTGAATGGGTGAAGAACAGGAACGGATAAAGTGTTTTTATGTAGCAGCTACCAGTGTTGTCTGATTTTATTTAAAATGTATGTTTTCTGTCATCTTTTATATTAATCTTTATTATGCATTTCAGTCCATTGCATAAATACTATAGTTTCCTCCAATAGAATTTCTGTAACAATACAACACTAATTCAGAAAATATGAATATTAGCATAAGTGCCTAAAGCAATTCCCACATTTAAAAATAAAACAATAAAATAAATCAGCTGCATAGTCTGGGCCTACAGGCTACAGACGAATGACGCCATTTCAAGGCGGAACAACAAAAGGTTGATAAACCCAATCTCTACAAGATCTAAAGCTTCAGACACAATACACAGCTCCTTTTCAGTTTGGATTCTGGAACTCTGCTTTAAACAAACCTAAAAAAATAAATAAAAAGGAAGCTAGAGATATTATCTGCAGCCTGAAGTCTAGGACAAACTTTCTAATTGTTGAGTGGTCCTCATTGTTAAGCAGTAAACAAACTACATGCCAAATTTGTTCCCGATTGTTTAACACAAGCAAAAACACTCAAAAGAGATATTTAGTGGAAGGTAATGCAAGACACATGCTTGATGAGAACCCTGAAGCAAAAATATGAAGATTCCCTTTCCCCAGAATAATATTTAGTCAATGCATGGAATTTTGCAGTGACTCTTGCTCTCTGATTCTGACCTTCAGAATTAAGCAAAATTATCCCAAGGCTTTCACCAGTTAAGGAAAATTACTGTACATTACAAAAAGTCACATGCAGGAAACTTCACTGTAGAAAGGCCTATAACTTGTAACTGTCACAGAGAGGATGCAGAAACCCCAAAGTTCCAAACAAGATGTTAAGAGTCAGGATCAGGGCAGTAGTGTGGTCATCTTCTCATTAAGTCTTGTCACAACAATGTTTTCTGTGGATTCAAACATATTCCAAATCTAAAATTCGTAATTGCAGAACTGGACCTATCATATCTTTCACATCCTTGTCTTCTTACAGATAGAATAATATTGTGTGCTTATTAGCGGGGGATTTTGTGTGTGTTTTTTCTTTTGTTTTTTTGAAAGGTAAATCCAGAAGTTACTTCTGGCAAGTAATGGCAAATGTGAGAGGGGAAACGGGGACTACTTCAAGTAGTGAGGATATTGGCACAATAGGAGATCAGACATTTCTACTTAATCCTTATAAAAAGAAAACTGAACTCCCAAAACGAACACTCAGTCCTGGCTGTCTAACAGCATATCTCTGCTGATGGCACATAATGATTTAACCGAACTCAGCTTTTACCACAGAACATCAATCATAAAGTGTAATTTTGAGCACCTCTCCATCTCCTACCCTAATCAAACTTAGAATCCCCTCTGCAAACTAACTGGTTACTTCCCCCACTGAAGATTCTCATAATCTATAGGGAGATACATGACAAAGAGAATACTGAAACCTTAGGTATTTCTAAATGCAAGTTGTTGACATGTTATACAAATTAGTGGAGCCAAGTAGCCGTGTCTGCCAGCTTGTCGATGCTGTTACTTTATGCTTGAGGGTAAAGATTAAACATAATATTTACTTTTCATTCATTTTATCTAATACCCTACTGTGCTTTCATAAATAAAGCTTTTAATGATACTGATGAGAAACAGTTCATGCCCTTTTATGCTGTTTTATCGCTAAAATAGTATTGTTTAAAATGAATATAATAAAACTATAACTCCAGAAGTAATCTTTTACTAAGAGATTGCTATCCCAGTTCATATTCCTCACTTATGACATCAGACAAAAAAATACTTAGATTTCTCAGATTCAGATATAAATAAAAAGTTAGAAAAGTATTGTGTTCTTCAACAGGAGGCCAAAAAATACTAAAGTGCCTCTTAATAAAAAATAACAATATTCTAATTTTAAAGCCTGGAGTAGGGGGTGGAAACATATAGCAAATTTTAAAGTCTTTTGTTTAAAAATAGGTCACAGGGATTTTCTTTTTTCCATACCTAAAGCTCATTGTTATGTACCACAATTATAGTTATCCCTTCTTTCATCAGCTGAAGGACAAGGGTACCTAAAGTTTAGTTTCTGTATTTTTAGATCTTATGTTTGTTACTATCAAAATGTCTCTAAGGGTTAGCAATGCAAACACATCTAGATGCTACAATATAAACTCTTTGAAAAAAAATAAACCTCAAAGAGCTAAAATTGCCTTAGAAAATCTGTATAATAGCCAGAGTTTTCAAGCATGGTCTGCAATGCACTCAGCAGGTGATTTTTACAGGTGATCAGCCCAACTTTTATGAACAACCTTGTCACTGTGTGCTCAAATTAGGTATGCAATCACACACATTTTTTGCAAACTCTTGCAAAACATATTGCAAGATTACCAGATGCCAAGCTCATTTGGTTGTTTTTAACCTTGCAAACACATGATCCAAAGAAAAGAAAGCAAGAAGGAAACAAGAATACGAAATGCATGTGGTTAATAGATGACATCAACGTGGGAAGCCTGAGCAAGTAACTATATTTGATATAGAGATGTGCACAGGTAAAAATGTGTTTGAAACAAAGAGAACTTTGTAGATACAGTTACAAAACATACAACAACAAAACATGCAAAAAGCCATATAAAGAAGAGAATGAGACGTAAAAAACAGAAATCACATTCATACAGCTTCTCATAAAAGAAGGTATTCTTACAAGCCAAATAAAGTGTGATATTACTTATTTTCATAAATAACTTCCTGACATTGTTATTTGCTTGTATAAATAAAGATGGTCCATCAGTCAAGTCTCTAAAATTCCTCTCTGCGGGGGCAGCAGAACCCCAACTGTATCTCCAGCAAGTACATAGTCACAGTAAATGGTTGTGCAATTAACACAGATCAATAAATGTAGATACAAAAAGCTCCTTAAGACAGTGCCTCCACTGCTTGTAGAGGGAATAAACATTCCTTTTCAGAAAATTATTTTTTCCTTTATGTCAGTCTGTGTTAATGAATAAACATGAATAAATTTTTATCTGTTATCTCAATATGGCATTTACCTTATTTACCAGTTTATACTTATGTGGCATTTTATTTCTAGGGGTATTCTATTTCTACAGTTTCTTTATGTTCTACTTAAAAATTCAAAAATGCTGAAATCATTAACTAAACAGTTTTATTGATACATCTTGTTTGCATCTAAGGCTTTTGAAACAGAATGAAACTTTAGTAACCTATTATTTATTTTCTGGGGTGGAAGGGGGAGATTAAAATCTTAATGTCAATAGATTAATAGTGGACTTTCCATATGAGAATATCTTTAACATTTTTATTTCATTTACATGATAGATTATAAACACATGGTCTGCCCCTAAAAGGCTCATTGCAGTTAGATGCATATTATTTTTCCAAAAATACAGTTAGAGGATTATCAGTGAGGCTTCTGAGATGACTGTTCAAAAGTTAGGAAAGCAATCTATACAAGTCAGTTCAGCCCCTTCTGCATATTTAATTATGCTGACAGTGAAATCAAGATTTTCTGATTATGTATCATTTTTCCACTGAACCCATTCAGTGCACACTGGCCAATGTACACCATGTAAGTACATTTTCAATACTGCATTTACTGTCATTCTTGAGTATGTGGCCTCAATCCTTTTCCTTCCTACTCCACTAATTACATGTTTTTAAAGAGCTGCAACAACTGATAAAAGCATTTTATACTCAGGTAACAGCTTCATTTATCCAGCCATTTAACCAAAACTAGTATTGGCACGGCTGAACAAGACATTCCAATAGTAAGTTTTCACCCTTTGCTTGGGTCGAACACCATAGGTTTGGTGAGATCCACTATTTGCTGAAAGGATCATCCAGCTCAAGAATACTCTGCGCTCACAAGTTTTTGAGAGAATGTGATCTATATTTCCACCTGTTGGATCTTCTCAGTTCTTCACTCCCTCCCCAGTTACTCATCTTAATCTTCCTTTGCCTCTCTCCTCTTGCCTGTGTTTTCCAACCTGCCAGTACAAGGTTAGGAAAAAATCTTTAGAATTACAACTGAAGTCTCTCCTGAGCAACAGGAACTGAGATACAGCCTGTAGAGTGGTAAAGTTTAACAAACCCTTTACACAACTAGCAAGACATGTATTCGATAAAAGTTTTCCATATTTCAAGTCTATGAAACTATGTGGACATGAGCAAAACCAGACTTTGTTTTCTTTCTTAACACTGGCAAAATGAAGGAGACACCCAATATGGGGGAAAAAAACCCCAACCCAACAAAACTTGCAGCCTAAAGAACTAAATTTTGGCAAAGTTATAACTACAGGGACTTATAATGAAAGCCAGACCGCTTTAATAGGTAGCAATGGCAGCCCCACCTATAATATAGCCCATAAAGGACTTTCTTTGAAGATTTAGTAGGCATTCTCATTGAGTAAGCCTGCGCACATTTATAGCAGCTGAGAATTTGACATATATGTATCAACAGAGCAAAACAGATCACAGCTTTTGCCATAGCACCAAATGAGACACAGTAAGAATAAAATCAGCTGCATTCAGAAATAAATATCAACACTTCACTTCTTTTCTTTCTTTAAAGTTCTGGAATGGATTTTAATGTGGCCTTTACTCTGTGTTAGATTTAATACTGATTCTCTTTAAAGCACTATTGATTTGTACTGTATTAAGTTATTTGCAGAAGATCATGCCAAGGAAAAAACCAATTAGAACCAATACTTGGGTAGGGTGAAATTAACTCAATTGTTAACTGAAAAAAACCCAAAACAACCCACAACAATACAGATATTTTTAACACTTTAAAAGGGGTCACCATTTAGAAATAATTAGATCATTAGAAATAATGCATATCTATATACATACACAAGCAAACACAGGCATATACTCTATGGCATAGAGCATAAAAAGCTCTGTGTGCAGAACAGCAGCATACTCCAAAACAATTAATCTTTCACTCACTAAAACATCCCAAAACTATAAAATCTTTCTTCAGATGAGCTAGAATTCTGCCCACCCACTCCCCCCATGTGACCTCCTCTGCAAATACATTTTTATTTCAGCTTACAGTAAAACCTTTGCCATATTAAAATCAGATGTTTAGAGTACCAAATATTTTATGCATTTGAAAGTTATCTGGGCATTTTTTCCTGACTACTACTTCCAGTGTAGCTATTATTTTATATATCTGTATATCTATATATCAAATCCATCTAAGCAATACATCCACTCAGCACACGCGCACACTAATGCAAGGAGGAAAACCAATTGCCAGACTAGAGCATTTCTGGAAAGCAGCAGAGGTTTGTGGGTCCTGGTTCTGTTCTGTACAACGCTCCTTTGTAGCTCAACAGGTGACAGAACACATCTGCTTTGCATAACATGACCCTGTAAAAATCACTACAGAAACACCATTTGTAAGATCTTTACAACACCCGTAATATCATAGGAGCCATGCATGTCAGTAACCACTTAAACAGCACTTGGTTCTTCCTATAAAAACATACTTGTGGAATTACAGCCATGCTTTCTCCAAATAACTGTTTCTTCTGCTAAACATAGATGGACTTTATCCAAGTGTTTACTGTGGTATAAATGAAGAGAATTTAAAAAATGAAGCCTACATTCCAAACTGCTGAGAGGGCATACATAGAACATATTTGTGAAGCTGTTCTAGTTCAGTTGTCTCATACCAGTACTATGAAAATCCCATGATGGATTTGCACACATAAGCATTTAACTTTGACATCTGCAATAAAAGATAGCTCTAATTGTAGTTCTAATGAATGCCTGCGATCATCTATTTGGTTGATCTTTTACCCCCAGATACTACATTTCAACAAATCAGACTTCTCCATGAGGAAATTTCTCTCTCTTTTGGAGAGCAGTACATTTGTTTGATCACCAGAGGAAGAGAAACACACAGGACATTATCTCCTGTCGGTTTAGGTGGCCCACAGGAATGTTCATTCTAGATGATGGCACCTACTTAGATTGCCTTAAACTTCTGTGTGTGGAAATTTCTGTGATAAACAAGTTGTACTTTCCAGCGAAGTTAAAAACAATCAATCATTGTCATTTAGTTTTATCTACATCTATATATTGACAACATATCTAATTTTTTGGCATTGCAAGAAAAATAAATACTCTTATTATTAAAATCCACATCTAATGTTTATTCATAATCGTTGCCTGCCTTGGAGGCAATCCTGTATAGAGTTAACCTGTATGTTAAAAGATGACAGAAAGAACAGGCTAGTCTTGAATTGAGCACAGGAATGAACAGAAGATAAAACAAGGACTTATAACTGCTGTTTAGGATATAAGAACATTCTCCTCTATAGTCTGAAAGTTCAATTGCAAATTAATTATCATACCACCATAATTCAATTGTTACAACAGATACCGACATGATAACAGCTGTCTAGTCACATAAATATTCAGATCCAATTCTCTTACCCCAGGGTTTAAACTTCTATATTTGGAAGATGATTCCTAATTTCATTTTATTATACACCATTCTATTTCAAGAAACCAGTTTGACTGATGTTGGATTTTCCCAACTATGCTTGTCATTTATTGTATGCATAAACTTCATATTCACTATATATAAAAACACAATGCAAACTTACAACTGTTACGACTGGTGTAACATTAGGATATTGATTCTTAAACACAATTTTTCTCTGAAATCATGGTAATTCATATGCAACTCATTATTTAATTTATAAAATTAATCAGAATAATTTATATACCCCCATTGAACATATGCAGTCAATTTCAAAGTATCATATATGCATCTAATTATTTTAGTATAATTTTTGTTAATTTTTAAGTGGATAAAGCGAAGATATTTTAAAGAAAATACACACTTGAAAAGTAATTTATTAAAAAAGAAATCTTCAGTCTTTAACACATATAGCTTTGAAATCCATGCTATATTCTCTCCTTTTCTTATGTTTCTGTATTGTGTGTATATACATATATGGTAACAATTTCACACCAGGCAAAATTCATCTCAGCTGCATGCAAAAATCTGTGTTTATGTAAATACAGCCTAGAAAGGATCTGAAATTAAATGAGTACTCACTTGTTTAGTCTTTGTTTTTGTAATGGTGTCCGAAATGGGTTTCTTCCTCTCTTTAACAGCTGTTTTAGAAAACAGTTCTTCAAACTCATGATAATCTATGGAAGGCTCTTCAATTTTTTCCCACACAAGTGAAGCACTAGAATCTCTAAAGTTAAGCAAAAGACCTATGTAGGGCAATGTCAAACTAAATAAGGTCATAAATGGAGGAATTAAAAAAATAAAATAGCAGCAATTTAAAAGTTGTTGCCTAACTTATACTAGCAGCATTCTGATAAGATATACCGTTGATTCTCCCCCATACATCTTTGTTTGCCTCAGTAAACACGCAGTAATGGTCAGGCTCATTTATAGTCACACCCTTTACATACATAAGAATAAAATAGGCTGTACATAGGCTACAAAACATACAGACATGGACACAAAGAGAAGTAGAAATAGACAGTTATCTGCAGACCACCTGTGTGACAATGGCAAGAACTTGAAAAGAAAGAAGAAATTAATCATTAAATAACAGCAGAAGGGTTTTACAATCAGCACTCTGAGACATAGAGAAAAGACAAAGGAAATTTCATGACCAAGAATGATATTTTACAAACAAAAAACATCAACAACCAAAACCAAGTGTATCAAGGTCATATCAAAGTTAGGGCTACCAGAATAGCTTTATGCTGCCATGCAAATAAATCGCAGTTTGAATCTGCCTACTGAGTATACAAAGTGAAAAAAAAGGATTTGTATGTCACTGGAGAAAGGAAAGAGCAGGATAAAATGCATTCAGCATACATTCATCTAGAAGGAAGACAATACCAAAACTTGCAAGCTGCTCTAGAGAGACCAACAGTATCTTGAAAGGTAAGGAGAAACACAAATATGACGTTTTAAAATCCACCTCGCACAACACTTAGTGTCACCCAGTCACCCCCACATCTCCGATCAATGCACAGTACATAACCCCAAAGGACAGCTGAAAACATTACCCTTAAAGAGCTTTCATGTGCAAATAACTTTGTACTCAGAGTTCCTGTGTTTTAAATGAAATGGACACCCCATTTACGTATCCAACTATAAATAAAATCCTGTTTGCAATAAG
>JAHREE010000183.1:2601982-2793951 GCA_033628505.1 Tringa tobata
CACCTGCACCAGGCAGAGGTGGTGGAGGAGGCGGGGCCAGGATGCCCACTCCGGGCAGAGGTGGGGGAGGTGGTGGCACTCCTGCTGCAGGCAGAGGTGGTGCTGGGGGTGGCATTCCCAGGCCAGGCAGAGGAGGAGGCGGGGGAGGGACATCACCAGGTAAAGGCGGTGGTGGAGGAGGATGAGGGATGCCCCAACTGGGCAGAAGGGGAGGAACTCCTACTCCAGGCAAATGTGGTGGTAGAGGTGGTGGTGGTGGTACTGCAGCACATGGGAAAGGAGGGGCAGGAGACAGTATTGGTATCTCCCCACTTGGCAAAGGTGGAGGAGGCGGCGGTGGTGGCATGCCTGACAAAGAGTGGTCCAGGCGTGGCACTGCTGAGCCAGTGGAAGGAAGAAGTCCTGAGCTGGGCAGGGGTGGTGGGGTTGGTATTCCTGCCATGGACGTGGGAGTGGAAATGGAAGGGCCATGTGCTCCAGACAGGGGAGCAGCTGGTTCATTGGCTGGCAGTGATGGGGGAATGCTACATGTGGGCTCTGGGGGCAAAGAAGGAGGATGTTCACTACAAGTCACACCTACAGTACTTAGAAGCTGATGAGAATCTGGCATTTCAGTCTCTCCTTCAAATGCAAGGGACAAACTAACTTTGGGTTCTGGAAGAGGTGATTGCGGCATACTCTGTACTGATTGGCTTGCATCCAGTGGCACCGAGATTAGCTTCGGTGACAGAATTAATGAGATTTCAGAACAAAACGTGGGCTGTAGTTCTAGATCTGGCAATTTCTCAGTTGGCCTTTCACTTTTGCCCCCTTCTAAGTGAGGTGGTGAGAGTGGCTGTGGCAGTGCATTGGCTGAAGGCATTGTATGTGTTAAATAATCCTCTGTTGGTGATGTTTGTACAGATCTTGCTTGTGATACAGTTCTAGGTACAGTCTCCTCTGTGTTTGTTTGAAGAGTCACACTGCTGAGTTCCCCACAGACAGCATGCGTGTGCTCATTTTCCTGCTCCCTCACAGCATTCTGTACATCTGCAGCAGGGAACTGTTTCTCTAGTTCAGCAATTTTGGTCCTTAGATCCTCAATAGTTTGCTCAAGTTGTTGGATGACACTGGCACGCTCCTCAGATTTCACCTCAAAATCATCCTTTAAAAGAAAATAAATATATAATAAGCACAAAACAGATAACATTCATCATTATATATACATATCTATAAATTAGATCAGGAATATTGGTACTCCAGACGTTCAGATATCAGTCAGTTATGAGAAGTCTTTAAAAGCAGAGGTACCATTTTGGCTAGGTGCACCTTACAGTGGAAGAAGATAGCTTAGGAAGATGACTTGCTTCAGTATGAAACTACCTTCATCAGTATGAGCATGTTTTAGACTGTGGTTATATTTTGCAAAAAGAAAAATCAGACACAACCCCTCGCTCCCCCAGCATACCTTGACCAAGAAAACAACAAGCCACTGACCACAAGTACTGCAAGCATTTGTGCACACATGGATACGCAGACATGGCAGTGGGGAGGGCACTGCATTACTTCAATTCCGTTAACTGAAAATGTTACCTGTTTCTCCAAAGGGATGCACTGTCTATAACAGACTCAACACGCTACTGACCGCTGAGTTTCAATATACGCCTTAATGATACAATACAGATTGGGAATACAGAACATAGCAAATATGCACTTCTTGGAAAGAGCTAATCTCAGAACAGAGTAATTACGCTTTTGTCTAGCTTGGGAAAGAAAACAAGACAGACAAAACTAGGGGAGAACTTTCTTCCCACCCAAAATTTGAAACTCGTCTGCCAAGTGACAGACTGTGAGTAAAGTTAGAAAAGCTTCCTGTCTGGAATGGTTAATCTGTATTTGACAGTTTCCACATTTTTCATATCTTTCTCTGAAGCATTTGATCCTGCCTGCTGTAGACCGAGTAAAGGAACCATTAACCTTAAATAGCACAATAATCCTATGTTTTTAAATAAATATCAGTAACAAACTGTACTAAATTTAACAGGTACGTGCTTTTATCAAGAGGTACCAAAAGAAGCAACCTAGTCCAAAAATAGCTAATTGTGCTTATTCAGGAAACAGGAGATAGAACAGACATGACTTTACAACATAAAATATTTTAATAAAGAACTTATTATCTTCTAGTTGCATGCATTTACGTTTTAGCACTTTTTTTTTCCTCTTTTCAAATATAGAATGTTGGTCAGCACTTCAAGGATCTAGTTGAGTTAAATTTGTCATGCAAGAATTTTCTCAAGTGGTTGCAGCAAAAGTTATTTAGTGCCTTTTTGTTCCCTTTTATAAAATCATAAGCTTCATGGATAAAACTGCTTACTTCAGAGGAAAGCTTTGAAATATTCATATTTTTCAGGTCTGGTAAATAAGCCTACAAATAAACATACAATATCTGATAAACTAATTGCCTTGATTTGTTTCAGGAAGATGATGTTTTTCATCTCATCCTTTGACACATGAAACATTTAAAAGTAATTTTTCTTTCTGGAAAATGAAGTTGTAACTTCCAGCTGGGGACTATTAATAAAATATATGTTCATTACCACTTTAAAAAACTGTTTCTGCACAGAATTGGTTTTCAAAAATAAAATTTCAATTTCATGTTTTTCTTAGAGTTTCCCAGCTGTCCTAAAGAAATCCCAGAAGTAAACCAGCAGCTACTAAATTGAAACCAAATAGTGTTTGATTTTGAAGCACCCTTATCAAAATTTACAGACTTCTACATTGTTTAAACTTTCTGGAATGGCAGTTTAAACCAGAAGTTATGAATTGCAACTGGGTCTCCCAACCAAATTTTGACGAGAAATGTAAAACAGAGAAAGGAATGTCCAAAAATTTTTTTTTTCAATAGTGAAGGAATGTACAAAGAAGACATATTAAAGAACAGTATTATAACAAGGGAACAAGGCTGAAAGAGACACTTTCATTAGAGAGTACTCATGGTGCTTCAATGCACTCAGTTTCCTTTAATAGCTCAATACTTTGTAGCAGCAACAATTTTGTTGAAGAATTTAATTATAAAGTAGAAAGAGAATATTTTATTACCCCTTTGTTTCATCTGCTCTTATCCCCCTACCAGTCACCTGCAAATACAATAAGGCCTATCAATTCTTCAAAAGGCAACATTATCAAAGGAAATGTGTTCCTAGGATTATTAAGGCCACACACCAGTTTTCAGTTATTTGAGAACAAATCCAGTTTCCCCAGTAACTCTCCTAAGCTCCCATTTTACACTGTAAGTACACTCCACCAAGGGTTTTCTGATACAAACAGCTTTCCAATACTGTCTGAATTGGACAATTCATTCCTGCCACTAACAAACTGAAGCCAACAGCATTAGACAGAATATTAAATGGTTCTGAAGAGATTTGCCATAATGATGGCTGATCTCAGAACAGTTCGTTGTTTTAAAAACTTATTTACTCCAGAGATTAGATTCAACTTTTCACAAGAAAAAGAAGTTATCCTTGAATCCTGAAATTCTACCTGAACTACAGGAAACACCTAGAATTCACTGTTTTATAAGAGAATTTAACCAGTAGACCATGAAATTTCTTTCAAGAGAAGAATTAGTTTTTAAAGTGTATAAAAAATAGGAAAGGTGAGATGATTAAGCAATTCAGACAAGAAAAACAAAGAAATTAACGTATCGATGAATTACAGTGACTTTTTACCCCATGCCCTAAGAAACATTTTTTCTGCTGTGCTTGAGACATGGCATTTCAAACAACCTGGCGATTTGCTATTGTGTTGTTACCTAAGAACCACCAATATATCCAGTTTTTCACAGAAACAGTATATTATGAACAAGGGATATTTATCCAGAGGAAATTACAAACTTTGAATTTATTTGGTTTAAAAACCAATGAAACAAAATCCAATATAAACCCCGAGAATTTATATGCTTCAGTAATTAGTTTAGATAAATAGAGATACTTTTCATTTTGACTTTTAAGATGTCCTCAGACTAGTTTAATTAGATTTCTGCCTTTCCCCTAGCAAGAAGTTTAAAGTCATCCTCTAGATCAGAAAGGGCTGTATTAAACAAACATAAGCCACAACAAGTTTCCATGATCCTCAACAAGGAAGGAAATGAGAAATATACGAGTCCAGTCAGAAATTAAAATTAGACAGCTTTCTGTCATGTAAAAGATGGTCAAAATCTGTTGACAAGAACCAGAAGACCCAGATTAAAAAAACGCACATAATGAGAAGAAGGTTTCTAATCCAAAGGACAATTCCACAGCAGAAACCTATGGTGTTTAAAAGAGATATGAGGGAACTCTGTCTTGCCTAGAGTTCTTACCCAAGACCCAGGTACTGTGGAACAGTCTTCTTTCTGTAAAGAAAGAAAGAAAGGTGGAAGCTTAAGCCTTGCTTTATCCAGGTGACTCCAGCGAGAAAGGTGTGAGCAGGAAAAAAATTCCAGAGGTGTATGACTATAGAATGGGGCCCAGCATTTCTCAAACAGGTTGAATGTGTTATGTGTTCCATGTGCAATGAATTCAATGCTCAATCTGGGACTGTTGGCCTGACTGTGTTTGTGTTGCACCTATAGACTTGTGCGCGTACAGTACCTAACTGAGCTGGGAATACTGGCTTTCTATATAAAGGTTGTACACCTGGATCTGCATATGTACCAAAAGCCCATACATTAAATCCAATTCATTCCAATCTTGTCATGTTTTCCACATATGTACATCAGATGTCCAGTATAAAGTTGATCTATATGGATAGAACATGCTCAGGATCTTCAAATATGTAAAAACTCAAATTGCAGCTACCTTCTCTACTGAGTCTGATGTCTTGGTTTCTCAGATGAGTGACTGAAACCTACAGACCCTTCTACAACTATTTTCCCAGGCAAAAAAAAAAAACCCTCATGCGTATGTGAAATTTAGTCATAGCCTATATGTATATATACACACACGTATGTATGCATATTATACATTTATCTATATCTATCTCAACTTGAATTCACTTATATACTTTATGAACAGCCACAATGTGTCTTTTTTCTGAAAATAAACATAATGGCAGTTCTTACTGGTAATTTTGGAATATTTGAAAAATAAAGATACATTAAAGTTTAGTTTTAGAAGTCAATACCTTATACTACTACAAGCCAACAAGTTGCATCAGCAGTTTGATCATTTTTAGGAAGTAGTCACTTAGTGTCATCAAATTTCCTCTCTAGGTAAATTCGTATTTAGATGATAGGATTATACTTCTTGTTTGTTTGTTTGTTTTTTTCCCAAAACATTAGCTTTTTAGTTGATCTCCATTGGAATTCATGAGAACTCAGTCTATGCTGCTACCTGATTGTAAGCACACACAGGGAATAGAAGCATACAGTTAAACAGGACTGAGATGGCAAAATAAAAGACCCCTTGGGTCTTCCACTAAGTCGACACCTGATGGTACTAGCAGCATCCAGTTACTTGGAAGTATGCTCTTTCCAACTGCTCTGTTAATAAATGCCTCTTTTCTACAAGATGTGAAAGATTTTTAGTACACATGCTCACTGAATGGCACAAAGTAAAAATTGCATTCAGACAAATGCGATCGGTATTCAGATTTCTTTTTAAAGCTGACTCATTTTCAAAGCTGCTTCTCGCAACTGCAAATCAACCTTAAGAAGAGGAAACACAACATTTTAACAGGCATTTTCAGCGCTACAGAGATTGTCAGATAAGAGTCACTTGCCTTGCATTCAAACAAAATAGCATCCATCTAATTAATTCTCAGATTTCACTTAATCTTCAAGGCCCATTGCTGCATTTTAGTTTTACAGTAGTAGAAGCTGGCAAATTTGCCAATGGCATTAGGGGGAACTGCTGACTACAAGATCAAATCTTTTTTGAGAAACTTTTATTATATTGAAGACACATGTATGGGGACAGGAGAGATAAATTTTCACAATAGTTTAAGCTACTCCCTATGCTTCTTCCTACAACCACAAGGAAACGATGCACAGCTCCCCAAGACAGCACTGAACAAGCAAGCCTTGGAATAGAAACAATGTAATGCACTTCCCTGCCTGAAGTGATAAACTTTATTTGGTGGATGTGATCTAATGTCCCACACAGTGACACACTGCAACAGATGGATTACATCAGCCAGCACAGTGCTGGCACTGGGACTATTTAGCTTTTCCTAAGCTAAAGTGCCAAGACATCTAACCAAGCAAGAGGTTTTGTCAAAACCTATCATGGATGACCAAATAAGCCCCATTACATGCAGAAATCAATAACTACTGCAATTCAAATGGTTCAAATAAACAAACATAGGATCAGCAGGGAGCATGGACCTTTGAAGAAAGATTCACTTATTACAAATGCCAACTTCTAAAGCTGGAAGTCAGAAGAAAACAGTTTTGTTTGTTCAGTTTCTTGAAGCTTCTGTTCCTGAACAGTTTGGATTCTTAATCCCTGGGCTAAGTGCATTTCAGAGGATAAGATCCCAGTTCTTTACAGTTCCCATTTTAGTAAATAATAAAAAAAAAAAACCAAAACCCAACTTGAAATGCATCAAAGATTGAAAGAGTTTTCTCTTTATAAGTTTTAAGACTCTTAACTGAGCTGAAATATAACCTTAGGTTATCCGCAAGTTCTGCTACAATAGGAACCTCAAAAGAATTTTTGTAGACTACAAACATGACAAGATAAAATAAAATCATACAGAACCACTGACCACCCTAGGAGCTACACAGCAGCCAAGTATAATTACTCTCATCTTACATAATATTACTTTTACCCTGCACAAATAGCATTTTTCAGCCTGATTGCCCAGAAAGTTTTAGGCTGGCTTTATTTAAAAAAAAAACACAACCAAAGGAAAAACCCACCCCCCCCCCCCTCAAGTCTTGAAAGCTTTTCTTCTAGCATATATGAAACACCATGATTAGAGAAGCATGAAAAAGTTCAGCAGTAAACAATAAAGACTTCAAAAAAGGCTTATCCCTCCATACAGCTTCATTGAGCCCCAAAACTGGTTTAACTGTTCTGTCACTCACCAGTGTAAAACAAGTATGTAAATGAGAATGAGTGCAGAACGAAAAGAGGGGGAAAAAAACCCTAAAAAAAGGTGCAACTTTATTAATACAACCTTATTTTGCCTATTTCTGCTGTCTTTTTAGGTGGTCTGCTGTTGATCACAAGAAGACTTCTAGAGTAGAATTAGCTGCACTTGGTCTTTCAGCAGATGAAGAGATAAACAGAACCTAGCCACCTATGTCAGCAGTTCAATAAGCAACAGGTACCTTAATAGTCACAGATTTCCTTAAAAGTTGGGATAAAACTGTCCTGGATTTATTTTCTACTCAATATTTAGGCTGTTTATTGAAATGAGTATCATGTGATGAATCACTTCCTTTCTTCTATTGCCTGCATTTGTCTTGAAGTATTTTAACCATGAGTCTAAAAGGTTTGAGTAGTTTTCCCATATATCCAGGCCAAGGCAACCATCCATCTCATTCTGTTAACACACAAAAAATCTGGCATACCTTGAACATTACCACATTTCCATACTAGAGAAAGGAGTTGAGCTTTTACACACCAGGCTTCTTCTTAATTTTCAATTCAACTTGAGATTGACCGCAACCTGGGAAGTAGTTCACCATGTAAACTACCTTATTCTATTATTATTTCTGTGTTCTTCGTATACAGAAACTATACTATTTTTTATGCTAGAAATAACAGCAAGGATTCTATTGCCCAAAATGTGAACATTAATAATCTAAATTTGAAGGACTCAGAATATCTTTAATTTCTTCTCCTGATGGTCCAGTACTGGAGATCAAAAAAGACAATGATTTTCCAGGTAAACGTTGACACATTCTGGTAAGCAACTGTTCAGAGTATAATGCTTCTACACATTACTTGCCCTTTCTATCCAAGAGTTCAGCCAGACCACAAAATGGGAGGTTCACATGTTGCTTTTGTTTCAGACTTCCAGCAGGGAATAAGCAGCAAAAAATATCCACAGTAAGAATAAATCTTTGTAGAAAGGGATGAATAGTCTTCGCTACCCTGAAATATGAGCCTACTACTCAAAACAGACAAAGCTTGGAGAAATGGAATAAGAGTCTTCACAATGTATCCACGATCATGCTGGAGGTCAGACAGTTTCTCTAACTCTTTGAAAGTACGAAGGCTATATTTAAAGCAAAGCTGTATAATTTTGGGTGAGAGAACATTAAATAAAATCAATCACAATCAAAGATGAGCTTTATGTTTTGAGACGTTAAGTAAAAGCTTTTTGGTATCATGGACATTAGAAAAAAAATCATTTGTATCTTCAGGAATAGTTGAATATTGAAAAAAAAAATAAAGTAATTAAGCATTCAGGAATATGAGAGTTAATTTTTATTAGTAGTTTTAGGCCTTGAATATATCTATTGTCATATTCTCCAAAGGACAAATAAAAGAAAAATATATTTTTAAAAATACAGAAAAGAACAAGAGTGGTCTTACTGGTTTTACTTATACCAACTGAAAATGGAGAACCTAATGATAACTATATTTTGATCTGATTATAATTTGCAGTTAAACTGGTTAGTCTGTTTTGTATCCAAAGAGTAGAAATTCTTCTCAGCTTTACTTTTAAGTTCTCATTCAAGTATGGCAATATTCCATGGTTATGGTTGGTAATTTTTTGGTTTGGATTTATTTGTTTGTGATTTTTTTTAAAAATATTTTTTTATATTTCTAAGTTAAAGAAATATCCAATTTTACTAAGAAAAACATTTCTTATCTCTTTTACACACACAGGATCCTGTGGAAATTCTCAGGCTCTACATCACTGTAAAGTAACATATACAGTGAGGCACTTTTGACTGGATGAGGTCTCTCCAATAGGTTAGGCCAACTTGACAAATGAGATCAGTCTGTCCTGCTAGGAATTTCACAAGTAGAAATTTTCTTTAAGTGACCAGATATTCTTTGGAGACACATTTTATGGAACATGCATCTGTATGTGTGTGCATATAAACATATACACACACATACACACAAGCATATATACATACTTTTATGTATACATACATATACTTTTTCATGCTGCTGTCTTGTATTTAACATGATTTCTTAATCTGTTCTCTTCAATTTAATTTATGTGGAGTTCTTTTAAAAGAAGTTTGGAAGGTAGGTAAATACTATAATACCTAAAATATTTTATGTAATCCAAATACAATATAGTACCATTGAATATACAAAACCTCTTTGTTTTCACTTCTCTCCAAAAGGTAAGAGGAATTTCATATAGATATAATCAAACTTCCAATTTAAACCAAATTTTGGGCGAAGGGGAGCTTCACATATTTTCATCTGAAATAGGATTTCAGTTTTAGAGAGAGAATTTACGAAAAAAAAAATAAATATTTTAATAATTAATAAATACAGCTCTGCAACAGCTTTGTCTGACCAGGAATGCATACAAGGAATGAACACTCTGTCAATTTACTTATTTTCACAAGTAGGAAGAGTGAGGAGTCAGAGGAGAAGATAGAAAACAATTTTAATTTCACATTTTCAATAATTGTATGTCTATCATGCATTTCTATTCATTGCTCCCTCAGAGAAGTGACAGTGCTCTCTTACAAGCAGCTCACTGTAAGAGGCAAGAGAAAAAAAAAACATACTGGTGCTCAGAATCAGACACAGACTGAAAAGAGATAATTCTTCCTATCCAAGCCCTATCCCATACAATAATTCATCTGTTGAGAAAGAAGAAAGTTTCTCACATTAATAGCCTAGGATTTTAAGTACCACCAAGTAATTCTGGTTAAAATAAGTAAGTTTCTCAGGCTTACTCTGACTTCTTGTTTGCCCATCAATGACAGAAGAAAGGAAAGTCTGTAAATCCTTAGTCTTAAGTATAAGTCTAATCCTAAACCTTAAGTATAAAACATAATCGAAATGGAAAATGCAGAATGCTCATTATAATTATGATTCAAAATGTATACTGTGCACTGCCATATTGTCACGAAAATATGCAATGTAGAAGCTGTGAAACCAGATGAATCACTTGTACTCAATGAGTAGTTTCTCGAGAATTTTAATCAATGCCTCTAAGTACGCAGTATTTGAATTAGAAGTAACCCACAGGAAATTTATGTGCTTTTAGAGTACACATTTTCATCTTCTAAGCATCTCCTACCTGAACATAGCAAGACATCTTTTTATCACCGACTAGGCAAAAGCAGCAAGTATATATTAGCACTATCACATAGCTATCCTCAGAGATGAGAAAAACCTGAGAAAAACAGTCAAACTAACATCTAAGCTAGCCTGCTTGAGGGAGAGTGCTGTTGGGGAAGGGATCGGACAGCATGACCTCCTAATGAATATTCAGCCCTAAATTATTCTATGGTTATTATTCAGCCCTAAAATATTCTAATATATTCTAGAGCTATAATTGAGATAGCATGCCACCTATCAAAGAGGAAAAACAGAATAAAGAGCCTTTCAAACTGAAATGAGCATATAAGTAAAACTCATCTTGACATTAACATCAAGAGCACAAAACAAATTTTAGTCTCACCATGGCCAGGAGAAAGAGTGCAAAAAAGCGCTATTGTCACCCCACTGAAAATTATACCAACGTGTTGTTCCTTTTAAAGAAGTAAACACTGCCTTCAAGCAAAACAAAAGTCAATCCAAGTATTGTGAAGTCTGGATATAATACAAAATACTAACATTTGTTCTGAGAATTAACTGCTTCTATTTTTCTAGCAGACAGGCTTGACATACTATATTTCTTTACTTATTTTTATTTAGAGATGGAGTCTATGATTTATATGTACTTCAATTAACTGAGAAAAATTATGTCAGATGCACTTTTTTTTTTAAAAAAAAGAAAATCTTTCCCCCATCACAACTAAATGGAAAAGATTCAGGATTATGGTTGAAGAAATGAATTTCATGTACAACAGAAAATCAAGGCCTTTATTTAAATCATGGCAATTCAGCAGAAACACTTTTAAATTATTACTACAAAGACAGTCATCCAGAAGTCTTGTAGACCAAATTTAATAATTTAAGTAGCAATTTAAAAATTTTTCTGGTTAAAAAAAAAAAAGCCTTAACAGTGACAGGGCAGAATAGAACTTTCTAAACATTTAATGTTTCAATGTTTCTGCTATTATTTTTAGGACATGGTTTTATTATCTTTGCAAGATGCTCCAATTACTAAACCTTGTTCAGATTAAGCACAGTGCTTGTGCATACTTTTTACAGGTAACTTATCAACCACCAGAAAGCCACCACTTTCTGACTAAAAGTAAAAATAAAAATAAGTGGACATTCTCACTCTGGGGTATCTGCAGCACCCCCAGGGAATGATTTACCAGTGCCTTGCACAGTCCATTCAAAAATACTTAACTGCCATCTAGTGGCTGAGTAGGCCGACTTCTTTATGACGTCTTTTGGGCTCTCTAATTAAACAACTTCCCTCATTTCTAATATTTGAATTCTCATCTTTCCTTCAGAACCTAAGAAATCGCAACATTATCAGAAGACAGTGTTTTAATTCTAAAGTTCAACTAGCAGTTCATGTAGGAAGAAGAACAGACTGGAACAGATAATCTCTGTTTAAATTATATTAAGTTCTCGTCTCAGAGAACCTCAATTCATATTTTAAAAATTTTAATTAATTTATCTGCTACAGTTGTAGAACATCAACAATCTATTAGTGCTTATTAGGCTTTCTAAAAAAAAAAAAATAATAAAAAGAAACCTGAAAAATGCAGCACATTTAATCTGAAGAGTAAATTCTAATATTAAGAATAGAAAATAAATTTCAATCAATAAAATTGGAAACTTCTGCATAAGAACTATATTTCATGAACACAAACACAAAAGAGTATACTCAATTTGCACTTATCATGTTCTGGATTGAAGTTTGTCAGAAGTTAGACTCCTCTTTACCGCCTGAACAAAATGGTCTGCACTTCAGCAGTTCCTATGACCCCAGCAGTAGAGTCTTCTGCCAGGTTCCTATCATCTCGTTTCATACAAACTTTGTTTCCTTTCTATTCCTTTTTTCATAAAGCACAATTTATTTTCACGGCTAATGAGAAAGCACTATCTGCCTACATATGCTTCCTGATATTCACCC
The DNA here is from genome assembly GCA_033628505.1 of Tringa tobata. Taxonomy (NCBI): domain Eukaryota; kingdom Metazoa; phylum Chordata; class Aves; order Charadriiformes; family Scolopacidae; genus Tringa; species Tringa tobata. The sequence continues at coordinate 2,614,133 of JAHREE010000183.1, forward strand.
GCTTTAAGCTAAGAATCCCAACTCTAACATTACACATTGGACCTACAGTTAGAACATAACTTCTTGCACACCACACGTTACAAGCCTGGCTTTATTTTTTGCAAGATGAGAACAAACCAGATTTATACCTCTGAAAATTTTTAGCCTTTTATTATTATTTTTTTTTTTCTCTGAGATTGGGGCATACTGGCATTATGTTGCAGGAAGTTTACATTGAGACAGTTCTACTTAAAACAATATACCCAATTCTATTTGGCAGGACAGAAACCATCAGTTAGCTATGGTATTTACTTTGAAAAATGCAATAGGTACAGACTTCACTATCATTTGATTCACATGGAAAACTTTCCAAAAAGTTTGCTTCTTTCAGACTCCTTTCTTTCCTCAATGAGCACATGGGTTTTTTGCTTTACCTATTAAATTGGCTGTTTTCTCAACCCACGAGGGTGTATTTTTCCTCACTCTCTCTTCTGATTTTCTCCCCCAACTCAACCCAGGGGGAGAGAGCGAGTGGCTACGTGGTCCCAGTTGCTGGCTGAGGTTATATATATAGTTTTATATTTTCTAAATAGACAGTATGTATTTATCTTAAAGGATTTCACAACCTTTTTTCTTTTATTATGAAGTTTCAAAATTGGAAAAATTTCAAATGTCACTAAATTATTACCCTAAAGATTTATAATAATTTGTAGCTAAAGACTAAAGTAAGAAAAAAAAAGGTCTCTGTTGAAAAGCTCAGAGAAGGGTTACCAGCGAAGTGTGATAGTTAGGAATACTCTAAAGAGATACTCCAAGAGTCAGACTTGTAAAGTTTTCAAAGTGAAAAGTGTATTCAACATGGTTAAAAGTGTCCTGTAATTTAAGGTTTTTAAGGTTTCCCTCTGATATTGTTGGAAAGTGCACCAATAGCTCATGCAGCATAAATCTGTCTTCAGTGCCTGAGAACTGCCAAAATTTTGTCTGGTTCCTGCTACCAGCTGAAGTATGTGGCAATCCAAGAAGGCATATAATTCTGGTTGGGGGATTATTTGTTGGTTTAAATAGGATGAACCAAATCAAAGTGAACAACTGAGCCAGAAACACTACAGGTATAAGAATTTTATGCTGTAAAATGTAGTTTAAATACTCAGTGTAAACTATCTCACAACCAAACAGCTAGAAATTGGAACAGTGGTAAAACCTCATCATCTGAGATGGGATTAGAGAGACCAGTCATCATTAATGGCATGAAGAAGAACTCATTATTTCTGGATGCTAACCTTTAAGTAAATGTAATGAGGGCTCTTTTTTTAAATTTGCGTGATAGTCAGAATAGGCACTCATCACATACAATGAAAAAAGAAGACAATTAAAATGTTTTGATAACAAGGCATATAAGAGAACAAGGAATTTAGGTGGCTTTCAAACAGCTTCAGTGTTTTGGTTCTGTGATGTCCCACTACTATCCAAAGTCTAGTCTTCATATATTCATTTTACAATTATATCAATTATAAGATGCTTTTTTTTGTTGTTTTATTTATTCCCCTGTCTGCTAAGTCTCTGTTTTTTACCTACCATGTAAATGAAGTCAAGCAAATCTGAAAACTGAGGTAAAATGTCGGGAAAATTGTAAGGGTACCACAAAAGAACAGGGATGTGAAACAAAGGAATTTGGCTCTTGCACAAAGTACAGCTGTCACATCTAAACATTAGGTTTGAAGCTGGAGTTTCTACATTAGGATATTCAGTTTTTCTCTTCTTCCTTTACTAAAGCATTTAGGAATAACAAACCTTTCTCTGTTTTTTCTGGTAAGGTAAGGAAATGAAGAGGATATATGAAAAAGCCCCTTTTGGTGGTAAGAAATTGTAGAATCCAGGCTCTGTGTGTGTGTGTATTACTCGTTTTAATTTGACTTATTCCGAATCTTTTAGTCAACTGTTTATCATAAATACGGTAAATTATCAGCATCATTACATTTGCGTTTGTTTCTATGTCAATACAGACCATTTCCAATTATTTTAATAACATGTGGAAAATGTCTTTTCCCATGGTAGGCCAAGGGAAGAAGCCTGTAATTAGACTTAGTTGGTCAGTTTCAATTTTTACACTAGGGTGCTCTTCCTTTATCATGTTTCGAAAGAAAAGCGAAAAATCACCTACTGGTCTTACTTCAGCCAATGCTTGCTTTCTTCAGAAAGAAAAACTCTGGACAAGCTAGACAAAGAATAAAAGAGGCTAGATGTCTAATAAAAATATTTCATAGTATTTCATAATTTTAGAAAAGGTACAAATAACACCAAGAGTGATCTGATTGCAGTAAAGGATTTATTTACAAACATGATGAAAAAAGGTTAGTGTGACCATTCTACTTTCTAAATGTTTTTATAGATTGATGTAGATAGACATTGATAGATAGGTAGAATACACTCAACTGTTTGGGACTGTAGAGAAATAGTTTAAACACATGAAAACACAGTTCCTCAAGTTAATTAACTTCCACTCTGATTTTCAAAATAGACCAGAACAATGATGACATAATATAGTGAAAACTTGAGGTGATTTTCTGCAAGTGAGGTGATCATGCATTCAAAACAGTTATTTCTGCTCTACATTGATTAATAATAGCACAGAATGGAAGAAATTCACATTACTGTCATAAGAGATCAACACTGAGCAAGAGGGATGAGGAGCTCTAACACTAGCATATGCAATTCAGTAATGAGAACAAAATAGGCTAGTTTTAAAACTAAGGAAAAAAACCCCACCAACCTGATGTAAATTTTATTTGTTCAACATATCAAACAGTGCTCTAGTCCTGCTGGTGAAACTTAATTCTCATAGCAAAAGAATCAGTTTCCTTTAGGTAAAGCATCTAAGCATTCATGAACCTATTTCCATTAATTACATTTCCAATAAAAAATTCTATTTATATAGGTTGTTTCTTGTCATAAATTGAAATCTTGGAGACAGATTAAACATGCTCCTTACATGTGATACCTTTCTGGAAGTATATTTTTCACAAGAAATACTAGAAAGCATTGCTACAGAAACCTGGGTGACTTAAATATAAAAATAACATGTGACAAATACATTTTTTCTAAACTTAACATATTGCAATGTAGAATAATTTCATTATATTATTTTAATTAACATGCTCTAGTTTTTAAATGTTCTTAATTATGCAGGTAGAAGAATGTAGGTAGCTGACTAGAAGAACTCCTTTAATGTTATTTGGCAAGACAAAACTCATAGAGGTAACATACCTACTCTCTCCACCCATGCTCATAAAATACGAACCTCAATTAAATTTGCAGGTCTAATGGTCAGTAGCATGCGTTTCACTAGGCATTCCTTGTTTTCTCCCTCAAAAGCAGATTACTGATCATTTTGTCATTAACAAAAAACCCTAACCCAAATGAAAGAAAACCCACAAAAAATAAGCTCCATCAAGGAAAAATAAGAACTAACTAAATAAAAAAGACAGACAGACATCAAGCGCTTTTGGCTTCTTCTTGTTCTAAACCAAGATTTAAGGAAACTGAACTTTGTGTTCCTCTTCATGGCTTTCAGAACAATTGAATAGTCATATTCACTAGTAAAATAGTTCGGGCACCTGAGTTCAGAATGTTTTCACAGAAAATAAGCAAGTCTCTTTTAAAAAAAAAAGAGACAAAATTTTAAGTTCCTCAATTCTATCAAATTGCACTAGATTTAAAGAAGAACATAACATGAATGGTGATGTTAAAAAAACCCAGCATTTAGACTGTGTTTATGTTAAACAAGCACAACCCAGACTAAGTCTCCACCATAGCAGTATTACATTATCTCCTTCTGAAGTCCAGCATGGCCCTCTAAATCTCTTCACCTACTACCATAAGCTTCAGTGGAGAAACAGAAAAAAATCTCTGCCACTGTTATTCACATGAACTTTTGTAGATTAGCTAATATAACCAGATCTTTTATTGCTATTACTTAGTAACGCTACCAGAACTCCAGAACAAAGCGTTAATTTACTTCTGAATAAATCAAACAATAACATTTTACAAGGTTCACCTTAGGTAGGCAGGAACCTCGAATCTATGTACCTAGACACACTATAGACCATGTAAGTATTCGGAGGTAAAAACTTAGAATCAAAACCACACTTCTGAATGTCAGCATTCAGAACATTCAGTACATAAAATATGTCTGAAGTACTTCTTTTCCAGTCTTTTTACAGAATGGTGCACAAAACACTTGTTAGAGTCTTACCTGTATCTGCTGAACATCTTCTATGCATTGTTTCTCTGTATCTTGGACAGTAGATCTCAACTCTGAATTTGAAAAGAAGATACAGATTTTAAAATTCTATATTAAAAAAAATTATTGATCTTTCAAAATACACAATATGAATTTAATGAAAAAAGAGTAGAGTTAAAAAGAAAACAGTGTTAATTGTCCCACTTTCCAAATTATCCATCTAAAATTAAATGAACAGATTGTATGCATAAAGCCAGCCTGATCTCAATTTGCAATGTATTTCTTATGATGCAAAATTAAATGCTATCATCTTAAATGTGTAGCACATAAAACTTGAAAGAAGTCCATTTTGATTTTCAAAATTTCTGATTCAAAGAATAGTAGTTATTATTCTTTGTATATTATGTTATGTACATAATATATATATTCTGTTATATATTATAGAATAGGATATATTCTATAGAACAGAATATATTCTATATATTGTTATATACATTCCATAGAAGGTCAAGGAAAAGTTCACATGCTTGTTCTTCCCATCCGTTCTCATTAAGAAATATTTCTGTCCTTAAGGTCTGCACATAGTGTCTGTTCACAAAAGGTCAAAAGAACCCACAAGCAGGATGATGACTGTTGGCAACTATGCTGTGTTTTCATATCCTCCTCTGGCCCTTCTCTGCCCTACTGTCAAAATTTGAGATCTCCACAGTAGGAGTGATACCAACACAGATCTAAATTCACACTTCAAGAGTGTACTTGAATGCAATTGGCCTTGCTATTCCAAATACATTTTGAGATATCTCAATTTCATCCTAGCTTTATTATTCACTGTATATAACATCTCAGCCTTACAAACAGAAGGTTTGGGACCGTGTACTTATTGTGTAAGTGCACATTCAGAGCTTCCCAGAACTGGCGACATTCAAGCTAAGGATACAAAACTAATTTTTCACCTTTGTACTGAATTCCACACCCTCTCTTTTGGGTATAGGGCAAACATTAATGTGACTTTTTGAATTTTGACCATGTTACTCATTTACATTGAAAGATGAAACAACAGTACTATGTTCTAGTAGTACCTTCTTCAATTATTTCCTACTTTGGAAGAACTAATGAGAATCCTAATGAATACCTAAGCATTCCTTCATTTAATTGCTGTTTTTTAATGGAGAAAAAAAATATTTACCCCAGAGTTATGGTTCTAAATGGAACTACAGATCTCCAACTATCGCTGTGACAATAAAGAAAATAAAATAACAGTAGGACTAAGAACTTTTATCAAAACATTTTGCCTAGAAAATGGGCATCAAAACATAAAACCGCCCCTCAACTGGTTTCCCTTTCTTATTTTGAAACTTGGACAACAATTATTCTGTCTACAAATACATGCCTTTGGATCACTGTTTTCATAAAAACGTTTCAAATTCAAACAAAACCTAAGTACAAAAGCAATTACATGAAAACCTTGATTTATTTTAATGAGAGACATGTACAGTATGTTCCCACATTTTTTCTAGTGTGCTGTATTTTGATTGCCCACTGAATAAAAGAAATAACACATTTTGTCCTGGAAATGACACAAGCATGTAACAACCCAATACACGTTCAGGACCCTCAAGTCCCTTGGTAAGCCCTCACAGATAATAACAAAGAATTGTTTTTAATTTATTTATGGAAGAGAGTGAGTCTTGCAGTTAAGGCACAGGGCTTGAATTAAAAGGTCTGGTTTCCATTCTGTTCCATTCTGACCTTTTTAAGATTTTTTTCTCTGAACTTAAAGAACATATCTTTGATATCTTTGCCTTAGTTTCCTTTCCCAATAAGAGATAACTAGAAAAAAAAAAAAAAAAAAAAAAAAAGAAAAAAAACCCAAACCAAACCAAAACACACCAGTAGCCACACAGTGCAAAGATCTCTAACCAGCTTAGCAGCTCTGGTAATGATGCCTCTTTAACTGGTCATAGACTTGTACACAAGACAAGAACAGAAATATCTTTTTTATACCTGCCCAGAGAACATGTGCATCTCACACCCTTATATCTTTTAAGGGTACGACCATACAGCAGACAAATCTGTTTACCATTTGCAGGAAGAGTGAAGCAGTTGTGGTCCAGAACCGCTGGATTAATAACTCCCAGTCATCTAGTTTCCTCACAGCTTTCTGATAATCCCAGCTGCTGGGAGGCGAGATGTACATGGGGGAAATTTCATTGCCAGTGGTAGTTATGCTGCAAGGTTACCCCTTTAAACTTAACAATCATCAATCTTTCTTACTTTTTAAATTGTTTACTAAAACAGCATTTCAAGTCTCATCTGACAGAATTGTATCCAGTCATAAAAAGCTGGATGAGGGTAGCCTGTCATTAACAGGAAATAACTCATCATCGACATATTTTTAGTATGGATAAATCATGCCTTGTTGCTGACTTTCAGAGTCCATTCACTGAAGAAAATTCAGGATGCTACTAATGAATTGAATGCACACTCTTCATCGCAAGCAAAAGAACCCCACCAAAACCAGCAAATGATTATTTTCTGGTAAAAGCTATTAATGTCTCTTTCAAAGGAAGGGAAGAGTATTAACATTTTTAAACCAGGCAATTGTGAGATATTTGTTTTACAAATTATCTGGAAGAGAACTATTTTGGCTAAGCCTACCTCAATTGATTTGCAAAACGAGGAATACTTCATTAGTATTTGGGCATTTGTGATCTCTCCAGGGCCTGTGTATGTGATTTTAGATTTCTGTATGGTTGAGAGAAACTTTAAGGTGAATTTGATCTTTGTTCATACCTGGTTTTATTCTTTGCTAATATTTTATTACTAGTCAAGACGTACACACACAATTGAGAAAGCAATGTTTCCTATTATACATATTGGCACAAACTACCTCCCTTACTCAAAAGTTCTTTAAAAAAATAAGAACAGGCTACTCCTATGCATTTGTCAATATTTCACAATTTGACATAATCATCTAGCTTATTTTTAACTTAAACAGGTTTTATTCTAAAGTTAATTTCAAGGTTAGTTTGCCAAAATGCACCAAATAAATACAATCTATTTGTGCAAACAGGGTTTTACCTCTTTTAAGCAAAACTGAAAAAAGCAAACAAACAAAAAACAAAACCAAACACCACCTCCACAAAAACAAACCACAAAAAATCCCTACTAGGGAAAATGCGCTATATGACACTATATGACGAATGAAACCTTCCCTTTAACCCAAACAGAACTTCTTTTTTTTCCTCGTTTTTCATAATGGAAAAGGAATAAATGTCCAGACAAGCCCAGTTTTGTTGAAGAGACTAACTTACATTTTTGGGGTGTAAACCCACACAGAGATGTGGTATGTTGGGACTGTCATTTTGCAGGACAAGTTGTATAATTCTTGAGTGTCTGCCCAGATCATTAGGACAGTCACATAGGAGACAGGATGACCTGGCACTAGTGCCTGCATGCTTGCCTTTTCCTGTATGTTAAGTGAAATAGCATCATCAGCAAAGCATTAAAATAATTGAATTTCAATTACCCTGTGGTACTTGGATTCAGGCAATGTGCTGAGGTATGAGAGTGGTAGACTCAAATACCATAAGAAGCGACAAAACCAGATTTGGGGTATTCAGATGGAAAAATTAGTGCACATTGGTGTTATTGACTCATTTGTCCAAAAACTTTTCTGCATCCAGAACTGAAATTGGTTTTGGCATAAGTACCTGCTGACTTGCACCCAAATTAATATTAGGTATTTCCAAACTTCAGTTTTTTAATAAATAGGCAACCTAAAAAACCAAAGAACAAAACCAAACCCAAACAAACAAAACCAAAAAAAACAACCTTGCAAAAACAAATCCCCAAACAAACCAACACCCCAAAAAACCCAACCCCACAAACAAAACCAAACGCTGGCCACTCTAATAGCCCTTTCCTCATACTCAACAGCATTCCACATGACACAGACCACACAGCAAAAGTGTTTAATATATACTATATTAAACAGGTGATTAAGTACTGTGCTCATTTAGGAACAGATTACCACATATAAAATGAATACATTTAAAAATTCTTAATATTATCCTCTGGGTAGAACTACCCTTCAAAATGGAAAAAATCTTTACATTTCAAAATTTTTAATGTAATCTATGTTCTAGATTTTAGAGCAACAAAACTGTTGTTAACTTGCACCAGCCTCAACTGGGCGAAAACCTCAAAGTAGAAAAAATAAAACATTCACCCTTTTGTTTTTTCAGTGCAGAGCGTGTTCATAAACACTCTGATCACACATCCATTAGCTAAGTGTCCAAATTGAGAAACACAACTTGTCCTCTCAGAGTACATGGCAATGAATTCTACTACCACATATGACAGCACTTTCATCGAATACAGCACAAAATAGTAGATCATTAGTCAAAAACTGGGCTAGCCCAACAGTCCAGTACTGCAGCGTTTCACACTTTGAATTGTATCGGTGAAATGGATGCAGAAACGTTTCCTTGACCACTAATAGAGCTGCTTTGGTAAAAGCCACAGCATAAACAGAATAATATAACGGCATTGCATTTTCGTTGGCATCACTTATTTTGCTTGTGAACACTGGAATAAGTGATACCAGTAAAAGTGAAGCGTTGTCATGATAAATGGTGTCCATGCAAGGAATACTTTGCTCGTGTTCCAGAGGAAGTGGTAGAGAAGTCCCAAAGAGAAGCAAATCTGAAATTAACTCCACCCAAAGCCTACAAGCAATACAAAGAGATCTGTTGAAATAATGAGTTAATTCTTCAAATCTGAGCTATGACAAAAAAGGGAGTAGTAGGAAATGGAAAATGGCTCTCCATGGAGATCATGGGGAAGAATACAGTCTGAAAGTGTTGAGAGTCGTTGAATACTAATACAGAGCTTAGCCTTCAAGAAACTGTGGTATTTGCCCATCAACACTCCTAACAGAAAACAGGTTTGAAACAAGAGGTTTTATTTTGTTTGGTTTTAATTCTCAGCTTAAACAAAGCTTTTAATGAGTATGTAGAAGATTTCAGAAATGCAGCTGGTAGAGTAACCTCACAAATTTTAAGATAAACTGACTTTGTAAACAAGACCTCAACTTATTTTTCAGATACACTTTTCCTACCTCTCTGTCAGCAGGAGACTGCTGAATCCAAAAAGGAATACCTTACACCACACTGTAATAAATCTCAGAATATCAACAGTGGACTTCTGAAGCTTTCCATATTTTTAAGAAGAGAAAAGTACCCATATTTCATGGCTCTGAAGGTATGTAAACTGGAAAAAAAACAGAGGTCACAACACTTGGTAAAATCCGTTAGTCAGCAGATGCCAGGCAAACATCTTGGTTGCTAACAAAAAGCATGCATTTTTGCTGAATATTTTTAATTACATTCATACTAGCTAGCATTATTTCTGGTGCTAATCCAAGTTCTTCAAAATCAGGCATGTGTTAGAAGTTAATATCTTAAGTTTATAACTTGGATTCTGAAAGACAGCAGCTCTCCCCCCTGCCGTACATATATCTTGTCTGTGTCCAAGAACTATACCTTCTTCAGTAAGTTTGAGTCTTTGTTCTTCATCTGGAGGTTTGGGTGGGGGCCACGCAGATGGAATTCTCCTTGGAAAGCTTCCTTCAATGTAATCTGATGAATGTGTGGGTTGGCTAACCGCAGCCCAAGTATAAAGCTGGTCTTGCTGTGGTTATTAAAAAAAAAAAAAAAAAAAAAAAGTTGAGAAGTCCATATAGAAAAACAAGCTTAAAATATCAAAGCCTTTGTTTCCAACACAAGTAACTCAATATCAATCCCTATAGCAAGGCAGACTTGCTCTTCATCTCCTGACAAAGATTTAACATAAATCTATATTAAAATAATTTAATGTTTCAGTTTTGGAATTACCTCTATTAACAATAGAAAATCAAATATTTTTGTTATCTACAGTACAATGAGATAATAGAATACAGTTCAGCACTTTTTTTTTTGAGCATGAGGAACTCTTTGCCATTTCTTTCCTTAGAGAGATAACAGGTTTTGTCCACCGTGACTGTACTTCTTTACAGATGGCTTGTTTATAGGTTAGAGAAAAATATTTCAGTCCACACACTGAGTAATCTTGTTACACCCGATCCATAAAAAAGGAAAAGAAGCAGGATTATTTCAGCACAAATTAAACTGAGATATTTATTCTTTGCAACCCTGTTTTGGTCATTTACATATTCATAGAAAGGCAGCTATAAAAAGGTGGGTTTGCTTTTAGAATAAAATTCTAAAAAAACCCCAATAGCTAAAAGTATTCTCAATCCTCTGGGCTCAAATTAGTTTATATCCTTATTACTCAAGAGCTTTGAGCTTGACTCACTTACTAGAAGTAGGAGGCATCCAGACTGTCTGATGACAACTTGGACAAACTTGTGCTTTAAGGCAACAGAAAGATTTTAGCTGACCACAATTAAAGTAGTTTTTCTTGTGATTCCCAATATGCATCAACATGCACACCTTGTGATTAAATATTGATAGTACTGTAAACATCATAGAGATCAATCACAGCAATTGCATGAGTTACCTAGTAAGAGATCTGGAAATATGCAAATATTCTAGTACAAAACTGGCCAAAAAAAAAACAAATTAAAATCAAATCACAGGATGAAAATACAGTCATATCACACAATAATATCTTCTTAAGAGGATCATGTTCGCTACACTTCATTCACACTACTGCCTAAGTAAAATGTTGGTAATATATATTTCCTTTGCTGCATATTTCATTTTTTGATTAATTTTTTTTTTTAATTTTACACAGCTCCTAAACATTGAAGAAACCTGCAGTGGAAAGAACAAAATAATTTAACACTATCTTTGGGATAATGACTATTCTATGTGACTAAGCTACGACTTGCCTAAAAATAAGTTGTGATAAGAGTGATAATATTCTATTGAGAGCAACTTAGAACAGACAAATGCTGGTTATAAAGTAAAGAGTTTTTGTTCATAGATGGTGCCTTATACAAACTCATTTTTCCAGCATGGAACATTATGGCACAAATTCAGCCCCATACACATGCCTTTGATAAAGGTAAGAATAAATGGATAAAAAGCTTAATACGAAATCACATCAGGTTCTTTACATAGCCCTAAACTCTATGTTCCTTGAAAAGTCTATCCTTTTCCTATTACCATGCTACCACATTTGAATATCCAAACAGGTCTGATTAATACAGTTCTTTCAGTAACTTAGTACTTTCCCTTTGTCTAATTCCAGATTTTCAGAGGGCATGTATTTTGGAGTTTCTGCCTAATTTCCAGTAGTGTACATATTGTGTAAAGAAAAATAAAAGGTTCTGGATTTTGCTATTTGTCTTCTTTCTGCACCATCCAAATCTCAAAAACACAGAGAAAAATAAGATTCAAAAAAGTAAATGAAACAAACCGGAACAGTTTTTTTTTCCCCCACTCTACTACCTTACATATTTCAAGGAACACAGGGAAGAACAAGCTTTACAGAGGGCTAAACTGGGTAAGCACAGTTGACTTTCAACGAGATTACATGCAGGGTTATAGGGCAATAAAACAGAAGACAACAGACTATAGATAATATTGACATAGCATGTCTGAAGAAGACAAGCTGTTAAACTGTTCCTGGCCATGGTATTTCACCATGCCAGTTTTTGAAACATGTAGTACACTCATTTAACAACAAATTTTTGAAGAATTATTACTCTACATGAATTAAGGTGTAGTAGAAAAACCATAGTATGTCTCAGAATTATTGTACAGATGGGATACATTATGAAGGTAATAAAATATGAAATACCTATATTCTTGCTGATAGCATTTACAGCTTATAAACTATGAACAGTTAGAAATTTTAGACATCACACAACTCCATAACTGACTCAACATGGGAGATTTGTTTGTGACTATAAAAGAGAGTATTTTTTGGTTTGTGTTGTTTTTTGTTTTGGGATTCCTTTCATTCACTATTCAACATAGAGAAGGAAGATGGAGTAGACTCATCATGTAATAGAAGTTTACAGAGGCAAATGTAAACTTGCAAAAATGCCTTGAAGGGGCACGCCCCACAACCAAAACATATCCACATTCAACAATGAAACAAAGTATTTAACAACAGCTACATCCAGATTACTTGCAAATTTATAAACATAATTTAAAACATGAAAACCTCTTATGACAGAAGGGTAGTCTGAAAGTCTGGACTTCAAGTTGATAGCCCATAAACTACACTTAAAATGGGAAAAGATTAACCCTGTACATTTTTGTAGCCTTCAGAACAGATGAATCATTTGAATGTCCTAATTCCTACTCACTCAAGAAACTGTCCAAAATCTAATCCTTTTTACCTTTTCTCTTTAGATCCTCATTGGTTAATATACTAACCTATCTCTTTTCCCCTTTTCCAAATCTGATAATGCCATAAGTTTGCATGATTATTTAAACATTTTGAAAAAAGGGATATGCAGCCAATTCTATGATGTTCAAGCAAAAGAAACAAAATAATCTAAATTAAAAAAAAAAAAATCCAGATTTGCTTTTATCAATAATAGCTGTAATATAAGAATCCACAAACCTAGATTTCCACATTCAACTTATTCTCCTTTAATCTTTTCATTTCAGAGACAATTTTTACTAGATATCATTTTAAGTACACCCAGTGAATTACTCTTACCGTAATCAAGCTTTGAATACATCTGGAATTTCCACTTCATCTTGCTCAGACTCCACTATTTAGTTAAAGCACTTCTTTTTCAGGCAAAAAATAAGCATATATATCCTTGTAATGGATGATCCCAGTCTTGCTTATTCAGACTCATTTCTGGGCAGACATTGAAAGCTTAAAGCTGTCTGAGTCCAGTGCACTAAACGTGATGTCAAGAAGAGTCCTCGTTTCCACACATCCTTACACAGCACTTTCCACTGGTTCTTAAAACTGCAGAGCATTCTCACATGGGCGAGGCAAAGTGCCTGCAGGATCTGATGGTACCTAATCAATAGACATTTTACCACTTATAGATGCTAGCATTTAGAATAGAGCCACGGAGTCAGGTCTGTAGTTTAACTCACTCTCTTCCCAGCAAGCTCTCAGTAGGCACAAAGAATGGGTTTTTGTAACAAATTTTCATTCTCGAGTTCCACAGTGTTACACTTCAGCTACATAATATATTAAATACTAATTATGTTCCTTCACTGTTTGAGCTAAATATATGCTTTCCTGCTTTAAAGGTGGAAGGCAATACCATAAGCTACTCCAAGTAAATGGAGTAGCAAATGCCATATAGAAAAAGAAGCTAGTGGACCCAGAACTAGGGCAATGAGCTAGACCTGCAGCCAACATCAGAAGGCATACTGGTGGACCCTGAGTTTTCTTTCAGAAAAGGGGTAACACATTTTTCACACAGACAGACCAGGTTTATTCCCTGAGCCACAGACTGAACTAGAGATTAGTTAGTATATCTCCCTCCCCGGCCCCAGTAGATTGTATTCCCTGTAGCAATACAGTGTACAACTTTGAACCTATGCTTTTGGCAGCTGTATTACAGCTGGAAATATGCAGGTAATGAGACCTTCTGTTCAATGTCACTTCAGTTTTTAATTAACTGTTTAGCTGCTTCCACTTCAAAGGACAAAGATAGCCATTGTGAGCAATACTTAAAAGAGGTACAAAAGATGGAGTTGAAACAGTAAGTAAATGTACACACATCTGTCCAACCTGGTTACAAAAGCATTGATTAGCAATGTGAGAATCAAAGGGGGAAAATCTGACCAGTAGTATTTCAACAATTCTCAAGGAAAAAAAAAAAAGCACAGTCAGATCATGTGAGATGGGAAAGGTGAGGCACTGTAGAAACACTGCTATCAGGAGTAGCCTCTGCTCTTCAGCTCAGCACAGCAGTAGATGGGGAAGTGCATTAGCACTGAGGAACCTGAAGGTGCACACGTCCATGGGACCTGATGAGATTCATCTGTGGGTCCTGAGGGAACCGGTGGATGAAGTTGCCAAGCCACTATCCATCATATTTGAGAAGTCATGGCAGTCCAGGAAAGTTCCTGCTGACTGGAAAAGGGGAAAGATAATGCTCATTTTTAAAGAGGAGGAAAAAGAAAGGCTCAGGCAACTACAGGCTAGTCAGTCTCACCTCTGTGTCTGGCAAGATCATGGAGCAGATCCACCTACTAAGGAGCTAAGGCACATGGAAAGTAAGGAGGTGACTGGTGACAGCCAGCATGGCTTCACAAAGGACAAATCACGCCTGAAAAATTTGGTGGCCTTCTATGATGAAGTTACAGTTTTGGTGGATAAAGGAAGAGCAACTGACATCATCTACCTGGACTTGTACAAAGCATTTGGCACTGTCCCATGTGACATCCTTGTCTCTAAATTGGAGAGACATGGATTTGACTAATCAACCACTTAGTGGATAAGGAACTTTGAGTGCAACTGGATGGTTGCACTCAAAGAGTTGCAGTCAATGGCTCAATGTCCAAGTGGAAACCAGTGATGAGTGGTGTTCTTCAGTGGTTGTTACTGGGACCAGTGCTCTTTAACATCTTTGTTGGTGACACAGATGTTAGGATTGAGTGCACCCTCAACAAGTTTGCCAATTATACCAACCTGTGCGGAGTGATCAACACGCTGGAGGGAAGGGTTGCCATTTAGAGGGATCTGGACAGACTTGAGAGGTGGGCCTGAGAGAACCTCATGAAGTTCAACAGGGTCAAGTACAAGGTCCTGCACATGAGTTGAGGCAACTCCAAGCACAAATACAGGCTGGGTGGAAAATGTGTTGAGAGCACAACCCTGAGGAGAAGGACTTGGGGGTCTTGGTGGATGGGAAGGTCAACATGAGCTGGCAATGTCTGTTCACAGTTCAGACAGTCAACCATATCCCGGGCTGCATCAAAAGAAGCATGGCCAGAAGGACGAGGGAGGTGATTCTGCATCTCTACTCTGCTCTCATGGGACCCCACCTGAGGTACTGTATCCAGCTCTGGGCCCCCAATATAAGAAGGACATGGAGCTGTGGTAGTGGGTCAAGAGGAGGGGCACATAGATGATCAGGGCGCTAAAGCACCTCTCCTATGACTACAGACTGAGAGAGTTGGGATTGTTCAGCCTGGAGAAGAGAAAGCTCTGAGGAGACCTTATAGCAACCTGAAGGGGACCTACAATAAAACTGTAGAGGGACATTTTACAAGGGCATGTAGTGATAGGACAAGGGGTAATGTCTTCAAACTGGAAGAACATAGATTTAGATTGGATATCAGGAAGAAATTTTTCACTATGAGGGTGGTGAAACATTGGAACAGGTTGCCCAGGAAGCTGTGGATGCCTCATCCCTGGAAGTGTTCAAGGCCGGGTTGGATGGGGCTTTGAGCAACCCGGTCTGGTGGAGGGTGTCCCTGCCCATGGCAGGGTGGGGTTGAAACTAGATGATCTTTAAGGTTCCTTCCAACTCTAATCGTTCTATAATTAGCAGTACCTCTAAAATTTCTTGCACTGGGGTGAATTGGTACTAACTTTCCTGATGACTCCTGTATAAAGCCATGATGGAATCAGACCTTTTCTTGCAGGTCATTTATTTTTAAATTGTAAACTTGAACGATTTCTCACTAGAACCCCAAACATTCAAAGTGATCCTGAAGAGAGGAAGACAGAAGGGTTGGCATGTCTGCAGACAGGTAGAAATGGGCCAGGAATAAATACAGAGTGATAGGTATAAGAAGGTTCCTACTCATCAAATCAGTCTGGATGTGGACAGCCTTCCAATGGGAAGAGCAGAAAGTACAACTGTATTTAACATGAAACTAGGTAGACTGAAAGGAATTACATTTTACGGTATTTGGGATAAGCAGGGGCCAGATTCCATGACTCGGGACGTATATTCCAGGCTAAGAGCTTGAAAGAGCTTGTTCTATGTTTGTATACAACTGCTTGTCATTTAGACTGTTTCAAGTGCCTGAAGGATTTATTTTTTTTCCTTTCAGGAAATTTAATCATTCTGATATACTAAGTATAAAACCTCTAAAGCAAAAGAAAGCCAGTTGCATGTTCTCACTGCATATCAATAGTTAATTGGACAAGCAAGGTTTTAGTTCAAGAAATTAGAGCCAGACTACCTCAAAATGCTCTTATCAGCAGGAGACGGCTTTATTTTAAGCAGCTTTTAAAATAACAAAATCAATACTACCAGGAATGGGGAAAGTGGTTTACTTTTTGAAGAGAGGTTCAGTAACAAAGTGGCAGAACCACAGCAGTGATTAAATGTGGCTCTCAGCCTATACTACCTTTGGCTGTACTAGCAAGTACATATGCCTTTCAAGGCTGAAAGACAGCAAGTCAGTCATAATACTATAATATATGGCTGAAGTAGCTCTTTATCCTCATGAACTGAATTTGATGCATGAGCATTTTACTGAAGTGATTTTTTTTCTTTTCAGAAAACTGATGAACTGATGTGCCTCAGCAATTCCTTTAAAAACACCTCAAGTGTCAAAAGAACACGACACATTTCTTTCCTATGAAATGACTTCAACTTCATCAATAAAACAGAACAAACTTGCTTGCTCCCATCAAACTTTGCTCAGGATTCAAGATCATATCCTGGGGATATAAGAGGCCAACAGAGCCAATACCCTATAGTTAGAACCGTCATGGGGAAAGGAAACCAGAGGGCTGGAGCACCTCTCCTATGAAGACAAACAGAGAGATTTGGGGTTTTTCAGCCTGAAGAAGAGAAGGCTTCAAGGAGACCTTGTAACAGCCTTCCAGTACCCAAAGGGGGCCCAGAGGAGAGATGGGGAGGGACTTTTTATCAGGGAGTGTAGCAATAGGATGAGGGGTAATGGTTTTAAATTAAAAGAGGGGAGATTTAGATTAAATATTAGGAAGAAATTCTTTACTGTGAGGGTGGTGAGATTCTTTACTGTGAGATTCTGGAACAGGTTGCCCAGAGAACTTGTGTGTGCCCTATTCCTGGAGGTGTTCAAGAGCAGGCTGGCTGGGGCTTTGAACAACCTGGTCTAGTGGGAGGTGTCCCTGTCCACGGTAGGGGTGTTGGAACAAGATGATCTTTAAGGTCGCTTCAAACTCTAACCATTCTATGATTCTATGAGGCTAAATTTCAAATTTCCAGTTCTATTTTCATTCAGTTCCAGAGTTGTTTTCTTGGTCTTCTTATTCCCCATTAACTTCTCCATTTAATAAAACTGAATATGCTGAACTGATGAGCTTACAACTTTCCTTCGAAGAGAGAACAGTGGCTAGCATTTTATGAAGCAGAAGAACCTAAAGATCTATCCTCTTACATGTCTAACTTGAACTACCACTTGGAAGACCACATTGTTATCAGCTGTTACTTAGACTGCCTGACACTGTGCTCTCTCTCATTCACTCTCCAGAAATCCTAGGCTGCAGCAAGAAGCTTCTCTACATCAGGAGTTGTTTCCACTTACACTGACACTGTTCTGCAATACGTTTGGATTCTGAAAAATTTGAATTTTCAAAAAAAAATTGTTTCATTACAAAATTTCTTTCACCTCTATTCCATTTACTGTTGTACAAATTTCTTCTTGAAAACACAGAGATGTGCAATATATACAAATGAAACACTCACTGTATTTTCAATTCCAAGCTAGAAAAGAGACTTTGTGTTATGACTGTCATTCTTAAAGTGAACTAATGTACAGAAAGCCATAAATTATAAAGATCTCTTTGAGGTAACAGGGTGACCACCACATTCAACCTATGTATAATGATTTTGAAAATTTTAAACAGGTGGTGTAAACTTAACATCCAGTATGTACATCATGAAGCAGTTCTTCAAAATAACAAGTAGGTAAGCAATGTTCTCTGCAAAAAGAAGCATGAAAACCTAGCAATATCCCACTTATAAAATATCTCAGTTGAAACTGTATACAGTAGCATCGCTACAAATAATTGGAAAGAAAATAGAAAAAGAAAATATAAAAAGAGAAGGTTAGAAGACTGCAGAGCCAGATATAACAACTATAAAATAAATATGCAATTAAAATAATAAAAAAAAGGAAGCAAGTAAACAGCATAACAGGAATACTTCAGCCCAGCAATAACCCAATTCTTTCCATTTTACTACTCTCAGGAATATTCAGAACTGCTCACCACAAAAGGCAAAGTGTCACAAAATATGACTGGGCAACGAAAAATGACAAGGAGACATGAGGGCTTTGATTTAGCCAAACACAACTGCCATGGTAACCTACATGACAAACAAACATTAATACAGCAGATTAACAATCTGTTTTCTCTGCTCTAGTCCCCAATTTTCCCTTGTTAACTTCTAAAATGTTATTTACTACTGACCCCTAATATACTGCCATGAAAAATTTCATAAAATGGGATTACATTCAGTGTTACACATTTTATTCCTGAGCACTGAAAATCTGCTTGAAGAAATGCTGCATTGCTGCCAGCTTTGTGCTGCAGTTTGGAAGAGAAGTTCTCCTAGCTGAAGTAAACTCTTGGGAGAGTTGCTCTTTGGAAACTGATCACTGGTATTTTGGCTCTCTGACTTCTAAAAAAAAGAGTCCGTCTGCTGTTTAACTACTAATTTTCAGACTGGCTTAAACAGTGCAAATAAGTTAAAATTAAGCAAAGTCTTCATGTCACTTACTCCTCTTCCAACTGACCTATAAAGTCCTACCATCTGCTACCACTCAGCAGAAAGAAAGCAGTGTCTTCATTTCCTTTAAAAGCATTTGCATCACCACAGGTGGCCAGGAGATAATAGGAAGACAGCCATTTTTACAGCATTTCCCATTTATACTGTCTGGCTCTTTGCTTCCTTGTGGAAGTATTATTTCAGGAATGGATGACAACCTAGTCAGGCATCAGTTGGCAGTCCCTATTCCGAACTGTCAGACACGCCTGTGTATAAAATCACATTGTAACACAGTAGACACCCTCCAGTGTGTCCAGTCCACTTAGCTCTTCCATTATACAATATGTTGAAATAATTTATAAATCAAGAAGACAGTAACTCAACACAGCAACCTCATTGAGTAAAAGCACTGAAAAAGACATAAAGAAAGCTAACCCAAGCAAAATAACACCAGAAATAAAGATGAAAGCATAGTGTGCTTTTCAGACACGTATGGAGGAAGATATCTCTGGTTAGTGTCACATGAAAAAAGTAGTTGTTGGACCCTTCAGTGTGCAATATAGATTAAGTTCCCCAAACAAGGAATATAGTACAGATACAAAGGTATGCTCAGTTTTCTTCCCAAAAGCACTTACAAAATGGTAATTGAGAGCCCCTATCACAAAACCATTTAAGTTTTCACTGAGAATTTAAGTGCTTTAAACCTACTGTTCAGAAACAGTACACAAAACTACTTGGAAAGCTTGTCAGAAAAAACAAAAAAAAAGCCAGCCATCACTTAAGACCACACAGTATGAACTGGAAAATCTGAAATGGGAAGTCATAACTAGGGACTAGACATTGATAACGTAGTAATTGCAACTACTTGTTAAAATGTAGACACTGTATACAGTAAATATTTCTGAATAGCACTGTGAAGCTAAATAAAGTTGCCTTGCATTGATAGGAAAATGCCAGTTGCTTTAAGTTCCCAAATTCTTAAATTCTAATGCAAATGTGTATAATTTATACACATTACTGATGGCTCTCCAAAGATAGCCATCTTCTAGTTTCTGTGATACTTCATTAACAGAGGAGCTAAGCAGGTGATGAGATCTCCACTTGTTGAAAATTGTGATCCTCGAACAAGTGGCTGCAAGATTTGCCTTTGGTTATGTTCTTGCCAAAGATACGCTGTTTAGCCAGCTCAGCCTTGTGTTTCTTTTACTCTAATAGGATAATATAACGAGGTAACATCCTACAAAGCTTAAGACTACACCTGCACTATAGAAATACAGTTATTTAACAGCATGACGCAGTCATTTGGGACTGACAGGGTTTTTCACAAAGCATTTATTTCTTACATATCATTCATTCAGAGGATATTTTATTTTAATTTGATACTTTAGAAGCCTTCTTGAACAAGTCACACTGTTAAAAAATGGAAAATTTAAAAGGAATTCAGGCAATAGTTATTCAAATGGCAAGCAATTTTTCAGAGAACAGACTTTGAATAGGCTTTTACTAATCTATCTTTCTATAAATTGTGCGTTTACTTGCCTGGCCATTTTTTTTTTTAAGTTTATTTTTAAAAAAACTTTTTCCTTTTATAAAATACTAGCAGAAGAATAAAAGGCTGTAAAAATAGCTTGACAAGTAAGAAGTCATGACATCCATGAAGCAATAACTAGCAGCCACTCCAGGAGACAGGAGACTAGCAAAAGGGCATCATATTTCTAGACAGCAAATCTGCCATTGTACACTTACTTACTCTTTAAGATAGTCTTAACATTATTAAAAGAGTAGGTAGGAAGAACTATAGTGAAAGCTTCCACTGCTTCTCAACAGCAAACATCTTAAAAATCCCAACTCTGTCTACATCTTTACTTTTAAAGCTTTGTTTAACTTTTATTTTTCGAACTAATCTTTTGTTCTGGGTGTCTGCCACAATCTGTTTCGAAGGAAATAATTGATAAAATAGGCCAAGATAGAACATAAATTTTTTCTCATAGGATCTTAAAACAGTTTTAAAATTTCTATCCTCTGGGCTATGATTTGAAATTTGACATAAAGGTCAGAGATACTTCAGCAACATGCCATTTCCAATCATCATTACAATCTATCCAAATCTGAGCAAGTTACAAGCCTCTGAAAACTGGATTCGATCCTCAGCAAACTTTTGATGACAACTGCTAGTTTTCTGAAGATTCATGCTTTCATTGGATATTTTTTGTCCTTCATGTTTGCTATATACTAACAAAGGAGTAAGCATCACACAAAGCATAACCAACACCAGAAATACGAGTGCTAAGAATTTTATTTAAACTAGTTTCCTATAACACTGGCCCATGAAGCTAAGACCTGTGAAATTTGTCTTTACTCTTAATGCATTGCCTAATTCCAGTCAGAGAGTGTGGAAGAGAAAGTAGTAGGATAGACTGAGAAAGGCAAAAGACTGTGTAAAATTATTTAATTGGGTGAGGCAAAGGCCCACACTGAAGCCTGGAATATCTTGGGAAAAATAAAAAAAAACAGATATCTTGTGTGTTACTAAGAAAATAGACACAAGATTTGGCTACACAATTGTAAGACAGGGAAAACTAGAGGTGACCACCAGGCAGGAGTAATAAAAAAGGTAAGAATATAATCAGAATGTGTAATTGCACACATTCCAAGACAGCATAGAGTTCAGCATTAGCTGTGTTAAATTAGATTCACTGGAGGACATCCAGAAAAGGAGTTTTTTAAATAATCTGTTTATGTTCGTCTCAACCCATGATTAATAGATCACAGAGTGTGCAAAACTTAATTGAATTATTTTCATAAACAGTAATCTAACATCTTCAAAAAACAAAGTCTGTGGGACCACACTTAATCAAAAGGGGAATCATGGATTTTATTCAACACAAAATAGTAAGTTAAAGCTCAGAAGTACGTGGAATCAGTCACAAAAGGAGAAAAGGAAGGATTCAAGGAAGGTATTCAGTGGAAAAAAAGTTGGCAATTCTGCAAAATCATGCTAAAGGAGTGACCTAAGAGACTTTATAAGAACCAGACTAAGACAAAAATCAAACCAGCCAAATGAGGAATGTCAAGGAATAAGCAAGTACCAGAGCTGGATGTAGCAGGGAGGAAGGACAATGAGGTGGCAGACAACAAACCTGGCTGGGACCAGGAGAGGGTTACAGAAGCTTTGTTGATGGCAGTTTCAGCTGATTGAAAAGGACACCAGCCAAACTGGAGGCAATCCAGGATGGAATTGGAGGCACATCTGACGAACTCAGAGATGAAGGAAAAATATGGGACTGGCTGTGCTCCCAATTTTGGAATAAGGTCAAAGATGTTACGTCTCCTAGTTGTAGATGGGTGAAATTTAAGTATTACTTAAGGCTAGTCTAATTCTTCTGTCTTTGAAATCAATGGTTAGATCAAAACTAAATACTGCTTTAATGAATTAAAACCAAACAAACAAAAACCTAAATAAGAAAAAGGGAAAGTACAGACATAGAGAGAGAGATGTAAGGGGGGACACGAGTCACAGAACTTATCTGTCCTTTTTTACATAATATACAACATCGCCATAAGTTTTTTCACACTAATTGTTAGTTGTTTTATTTCCTTACATAACTATTGGCATTTATTTTCTGTAAAATATTTTATTCACTCACTCTAAACAGCAAAATCATGTAGGAAAAGCCCAACTTTTAAGGTCTTAGCCACTAGAGTTCATACTGAAAGTTCTAAACATTTTCACCCTTGTAGGGAATGTAATGAACAAACAGGTGTTGCTATACTGTGATCACCAAGGCCTGAAGCAGAAATATTCACAAACTCAGTAGCAGCACCTCTCACCTTTGTGCCATGTGAAATTCAGTTGTTGAGATCATAATGTTCAAGACAGATGTAACATTCTTCTGACATTTTTTTTTTTGTTGTTACAGTAGCACGATCTATTTAGGGGACTTACACAGAAAACTAGTAACAGAGCATTTGGAGGATAGTCCAATTCAAATTAAGATCACGGCTAAGGTAGCAACATTTTAAATTGCTGACTTTGATATACCATTCACGCAGCACTAGGCTACTGTTTCTTTTCAGAAAGTCCATCCTGTTGGATATGATCAATGAAAGATAACTAGAATAATTCTCTTACTCAGAGAAAGCATGGTATACCAGTTAGCAAAAGAGCCTCTTCTGCTTCTTTCCAAACTTTAAATTTGATAAAATTTGTTTATAAGTGAGGAGAAGCTTTTTTAAAAAAGAACACTGTATTCAATACTCTAAAGAAGAGATTAGCTGAATATATGGTAAAAGCAGAAGAACTGAAAACATTGCCAGGCTGTTTTAAACAACCTGAAAAATAAGAAACTTGTCATTTCCAGTAACTTTATTGAGTATTTTTAACCACAAACACTTTCAGATGCTGTGTGATTTTAAGTTGTTTGAATAACCTCAGTTTTACAGTCACACTCCATTTTTCAATCAATTTCATAAAGCAGTTTGAAAGTGTTTTAAGTACTGTTTAAAAAAAAACCCAACCCATAAAGATTAATTATTGTTAGAGGGACCATGGAATGATTTTGCATATACACTAGGTTATCTAGCAAAGCTTGTTTTAAGAATCCATTGGACAGTTTCTTCTACCCCTTTTCCTTTGCCAGTTGTGTTAAACTGTCCTTCATGAAAGAGGATAAAGATTTAAAGAGTTAAAAAGACTGTTCTCTCATATCTATGCCAATCGTTTTTTGATTATTTTTATACCAAGCTTCAGCTTAAATTCCCTAGAACAGGGATGATATTAACTATACCAATAACATAGTAAGTAGATTAGTTAATATGTGTACATTATTTTGAAGTCAATTAGTAAAGAAAAAAACCTAATTATCTTCAGTCACATAAACTACTACAAGGAAGTGTCAAAGACAAAATTTAATGGCAATGTTCATAGAAATAAGATCACTGTAAAACTTCATGGATTGTATAGTATGATACAACAAAAATACAACCTAATGTTGAATTCATCATCCAAGAGGAAGGAGAAGTATATTACACAATGTCTATACCACAGTTTTGTAACGGTATGCAAAGACCACCAATAACAGTACTCTGGGCACATAGCCCAAAGGCACAAATAACACTGTAGCTGGAATGCCAGCTAATTTGCACTGACCTCTACACTATTTTGTATCAAAACTCTTTTCATGGGGGTAAAAATTATCTAGCATAGACATCCCATTTGGCTTCTGTAAAGTTTTGTGACAGATTGTTTTCTGTTGTTCCTTTAATTTATATTTTTGGTGAAGCAGCTATTAGATTGTAATGTTGCTAGTCCTATGGAACACTTTGATTCAAAGAGAAAGACTTCATGAAAACAACAGTTAAAGAACAGTACCGCAGACTAAGACATGAGTTAAAAAGTTAAGAAAGCAAGTTATGGGAGAGCCTTTAACAATTTATGCTTACTAGAATATAAAAGTGTACACAACTGAGCTCAGAGAAATAGCTGTCCACTCTTGCAAGGGCAATTTGCATTAAAAGGAGTAACAGAACTCTCTCAGGACTGATGACAACTGACAAATCATGTCCCACTTGGTAAAAAAGATGAAAGATAACTTTTTCAGTACTTACATCAAAAGCAGGTGTGCTTTGCTGGGCGCTCTGATTACATGGTTCTCTGAAGCAGTCGGTGAATGGAAGCAAAAGACCCATTGCAATAATGCGAGAACATAGTTTTTCTGCTTCTTCTTGTGGTGCGTTTTCCTGTTGGCTGAAGAGCTTTTCCAGCAGAGTTCGTCCTGCCAAGGTGATGGCACAGATCAATTAGAATTTGTAGTTATCTACAGGACATGAAGATTAAGGCATTACAACATCTATTGAAAATCTCAACTTTTAGAAGTAAAAATATGAAACCAAGAAACAATTCTTGAGAAAAGTATCTCATAGAAATATTTTATATGAAAGACTTGTTATGTCGTAATTTGAACTGATCTGTAGCCTGATTAATTAGGGTATTCAAGAAGATACGCATTGCATTGGCTGCACTGCACAACAGGAGATGCTATTGCAGCATCAATTTCCTATTTATTTAGTATACAATTGTCCTGATGGGAAAACCAAAATATTACCAAGAAATGAAGTAACTTTTTCCAATGGTATCAAACAAAGTTATTACAGAATCAAGTCTCCCAACTCTTGGAATAAGCCCTTGGTTTTTTGAATCTTGAAAGGATCATATTCTTTAAGATACCATGCTCTATTTCTTTGGAGAAGCTCTCAAAAAAAGAATAACAAAAACACCCCAACCACTGATAACTATTCTGTTTAAAATTTTATTTAATACAGCTCCAGAGCAGCAGAGTGCTCCAAACTAAAATGCAGTGCCACAATCAGCAATTCAGAGAAGTAAAACTTTTGAAGAGTGAGAAAAGAGATTTGTTCCTAATACAGGGCCAGATTTCATGATCAAAGTGTTTTCTTTGTTACCTTTTGTTTGTGTTCTTTGTACCTTTGTTACCTTCGTTTGTGTTGTGTGCAGTTAGTCAGAAAAAGACCACAAAATTAATTATATATGCAGGCTGTAGTAAAGTCTACATTGCAAGAATATTAAATTGCTTCATTAAGCTCTAAAATTTCAAAAGATGCCAAAGTTCAGATTTACAGGATAGAAATAGATATTAAATAGATCTACTGGAAGAGAAAAGACATAGAGGGCAATAAAGTTAATTTAATGTTTTAGTATGAACTAACTGTGAATATAATTTGTACCTAATCAGTTTCTATAGTCTGTTTTTTTTCCACCCACTCACTGGAAGACAAAAGTATTTTCTAGAAAAAACATAGTGCATTAAGAAAGCATTTTAGTGTAATTTAAAGTAGCAATAATAACATCAATAACAATAATACTGCTTTTTCACA
This sequence comes from Tringa tobata, assembly GCA_033628505.1. Lineage (NCBI taxonomy): Eukaryota > Metazoa > Chordata > Aves > Charadriiformes > Scolopacidae > Tringa > Tringa tobata. The sequence continues at coordinate 2,639,896 of JAHREE010000183.1, forward strand.
CAAATGCAAGTTTTCTGTTTGAAATGTTGATTTTATTCAAAATGTAAAATTTCCCGGGCTTTTTGAATATACTAAAAAGATATTTTTTTTAAACATCTGGATGCAATTTCAAAAGGATGTTGTAAGTTACATTTTGCCCAAAGTTTTTGTATTATTTTAACTTCACATGGCAATACAGCATAAAATACTTAAAAAATTAAAATGTTAGAAGTTATTTCTAAGATTTTTCTCTCCTCATCTAAAGAACTGATAATTCTGAATTATTAGTCCAAGTTTCCTAGCCTTTGGTTAGACATAGCACAGTACATTAAAGGGGATAAGCCAGGAGATAAACTTGTAAGATATGTAAGCTTTATTATGTTTGATAATTAGTTCGCCTCTGTTTCTTGGTTTCACTGCCTATACAGTGATGCTATCAATTTCTTCTTCAACATATCCCTCTATTTATCTAAGGATACAGCTCAATTGCTAAATCTTCAAAGTCATTAATGAATTGTAGACAGGTTTTCTTACTCACTGTGATTTTTAACAACCCATTTGCCCATACTTGCAAAATGCACAGCAATCCCCTACATGAAAGGCAATAGTATGAAACCTATGAAGCAAAGCGCAAATAGGCAGCTATCTGCAGACAGACATTTATGTTATTTGTTTTAGTAATTTGTTTTTGGGGCTGTAGTTGTCAGTGTTTAGTCGTGCTGTAAAAGACCACTAAAAAAAATCCCTAGCTACTACCCTCTTCTGGCAATAAATAGATTGTCCTAGCTCTAAATACTGAGGTTAAGCTATACAAGTAAGTTTTAGAAAAAAGATAAGAGCACAAGACTGACATCACACTGACATCAGAATGCCAATAGGTAGCATTTCTGTGACAAACCAAATCATATTACCATAGTATCACCTTATATAATTGAGTAAAGTTCAACAACATGGAAAGCTGTCTAGTTAAACAAGAGACTGCACGTGATGAAGATGAAGGGGGAAGTCAATGCTTCGCATTTATCTAAAATGCACAGAAGAAAAAATAATAAGAAGGTACATCAGAGGAAGAGCACTCTGCACACACACACAAAATAGACTGTGCAAGAAAACTACATATTCCTTCATGCTATATTAAATATTCAAAGGTTATCCATGACTTTTGAATGTCAGACTTAATAATTTATTTTTTTTTGGTCTGGTTGTTTCAACATTTAAATAATCTTGTCATATCTTCTCCTAGACATCCAGAAACAGAATAGTCCTTCCTCCCCACATTTTTTGCTTTAACCTAATTAACAGGACTAATATCTGTAAGTGAAAAAACAGGAAATTAAGCCTTTTTTTTTTCTTAATCCACCGATTCATTTGCTAATTTTTGTAGCACTTCTTAACAGTCTTGCTAAAGATCAAATACTTTGTTCAGAGTCTTAGTTGCCATTCAATTGCCATTCAGTTCCAGTTTAATTTGTATAGTGATTATTAACTATTGTTTCTTACTGATTAACAAATAACATTAAACATTAACTAATTAATGCTAAACATACCTCAGCATTCAGACAATATAGAATAAATATATATGGTTAAAAAGTCATTAATGAACTTAATTTTTCTTACTGTACTCTACATTACTTATGTAATTTTGTCCATCTGGGCCCAAAGCGTTCTCTCCAGTGTATTATCAGTCTCAGAATAAATAGGGTAGTAAAAATTATTTAATGATATTAGTTAGTACTTTTTAACCTGAAAGAATCAACCATTTAACTCAAACTAACTTTAGTAAAATTAAGCTATCCTTTGCATGAAATATATGTTGAGTCAAAAAAATAAAGGTTCTCAACATGAAGGCAATAACATTCGGATAAAACTGTGCTCTAACATAGCTTGTGTGTTCCTTAAAATTGCTATGGAGACCTGAGGACAGACACAGAAATTTGAATTACAGAAATACATTTTGCCAGTTCAGCAAACACATTTTACCAAATGCAAGCTGAAAAAAGTTCAAATTTCAATGCATACAGAAATAGCTTCATTGCAAAAAGCTATGAAATAAAATCTCTGTATCAACAATAAATGGGTTATATGTTTAAAGCACTTACTGGGCAATATATTTAGAACCGACTGTTAAGTCACTGAAGTTGTGTACCTAAACAGCTAGGGCTTATCATCAAATTGAATCACCATTACAAGTGTCAGAACCACCCCTCATCAAACATAAAAACCAGCAAAAGCTAGAAAAAGGACAATACATATTTTCCTTAAAGGGGAATGAGGAGGTAAACCCTTCGCGTTTATGATTTTGGTTCAAGGCAAGATGAAGGTTGTATTTTTCTTTAGGTGTAGCAAAATACCCCTTTATGGCCTCCATGGGCTTTTAACTACTTTTGTTTTAAACCAGAAATGGTTTTCCAGCACCCCACCTATCTGCACTATACATGCTTGGAATTAATTAAAGTTAAAATGACTGTGTCTATATGCATGAAATTGACTGTACAATATTAATCCCTGAATCTATTCTATGTTAAAAAACAAGACCAAATCACAGCCATATTTAATGCATAGGCTAAATTCGAGTCAGCTTCAGCCACAGAATTTTGAGCTACAATTTTTCATCTTCGGTTTATAAATAAAATGTAGCAAGAACAGCCTTTTTTTCTCAGACGTTATTTATCACCTCATGTAAATTACAAATATGAGGTAACACCTGAATTTGTTCTCAATAGGTGAAGATGGTTGCAAGTAACCGGAATAATTAAATAAGTAACGATTTCATAATTATTAAATGATTTCTGTCCCAGGAACTGAAATGCAACAATAAAACAATTTCTCTTGTTGCATTTACATGCCATGAAAATACCGAAGAACAAAGACCTCTCAGCTCTCCTTTTTTTTTTTTTTTTTTTCCCTAAGATGTTAAAAAAAGGCCTCATTTTTTATATTTTAAACAATTTTTCTTCCCAGCAATCCCAGATCATTAAGTTCCTGGAACCTACTCTTATCTTCTCTCTAAGTACTAGTTTGGTGGGGGATGGAAGGCATATCAAGTTTTGAATTAGAGAAGAACCACAGTTTAGTTTCAGCCTTAGATCAAATCAGTACTTTGAGAAACTTGCCAAAACCCTCTAGCAAATAAGGTGACTTTAAATTAATAAGTTATTTTTTAGGAGCTTAGAATGACTTATTAAATCCCAGTAAGGGATTTAAAGACTTTTCTTTTTTGATTTTCCTACAAACGATTACACGATTAATTAACTAAAAGAACGGGAACATGAAATTAAGTTTGGTAGTATCAGTTACTCTAAGCTTCCTATGGCTATTTCGTGATAATTCTGCTGCTATAGCTCAGCCTAGGTCTGCTGGCTCTGCTTTCAAATTCCATGTTCTCCACCTCCATGTCATCTGCCACTTCCATTCTCATTACAATGAAGCACTATGACCTTATGATCTCCCCTATGACATTATAGGTTTTAATCCTATCACTAAGACCAAGACCTGAGTACTGTTGCTCATCAAAACTACCTCTAGCAACAATCGTAGAACATGTAAGCTGTTCACTGCAAAATCAAAATTCAAAAGTCCCAGTATGGTTTCCATTCATACTGTTCCCCTTTTTGAAAAATGCAGGTAATTGTATTCTTGAATGATCATTTTTAATTTTAGACTTACTGCAACCATATTTACTCAAATGCAAGGTGGAAGGAGAAAGGAAGCCTACCTCTCCAAAAGTCATTCTACAAACATTATTCCATATAATAATGAAATGTCGTAAAATTTTAACTATTATATATACAATATGCATACAATAATTTAATATAATAATCCCACTCCCCATGGCCTGGAGAGGCGTCTGTGTGTATGTATTATGCCTCCTTCCATATGGCCCCAGCTGCTACAGACATTGGCCATCAGTACTAGTGATCTGAACCACCTTGTCTGTCATGACCTGGACTGAGTCACTTTTGATGGGAGAGTTTGCCTATTTTAGAATGAAGCACATTTGGCCTTTCTATTAGTTAACTTATATTTCAGGGCAACCTTTCTTTGTCCTCAAGCAGACACTAAAAATAAGGATCTACACTCCTCTGAAATGCAGGCTTACCTATGGAATTACTGAATGTAGAAAGCACGTTTAGTACAGTCCACAGAAAAATACAAGGAAATCCCAACTCAATGAATTCACATTATAGTTCTTTTCCTGTTCAATCTACTTAAAAGACCAAACTTTCAAAGAACAGCAAGGAGACAATAAAATCCTTATGAACCAGCAATACTATGAGCATGTTTACTGTTGGCTTTGGAGTTGCTTAATTATCGAGGGGAGGGAGAAGGACAAATGGAAACAGGAGAAAACTGTAGTAGTCACAGTCTTACCAAAAAGCCACACGTGCACGCAGTGAGGCCCTGCACTACAGCAGATCTTGCAATATTGGTTCCCTGAGGATCATGCCGTTATAACCTCATATTTTTCTTTAAAGATGTGTCCCCTACCCTTCTTACACTGTATTTGCAAACGCCCAGGAGCACAGCTGTCAGTGAGCTCAAGCTGAGACTAATTATTCAAATGAATTATACTCCAAAAGCTCCCCCTTCTGCCCGTATCCCGCGATTGCCTCTTCTAACAAGCAGGCCACTACATCACACTTTCACCATTAGCATGGAAGCTGCATCAGTACACCTTAAACTATACAGACTGCAGGCAGATTTTCAGTTTAAATTTTTTCCAATGCAGAGTTAATGGCTTCAGTGACAGTTTACCAGTCCTGAACTCCCTGCTCAGAGTCATGTCAAGGGTTAACGGTGACTCATGTATGTACTGCTTATTTCTCCAAAAACTGAAATCAGCTTGTCCTCTTTTCCCCACTTTACTCTTCTCTTCTTCCCCCCCCCCTTCCCACTTCAGTGGGATTATAAATGCTCACACAGCAAAGAGATTTCATAAGCTTTGAAGCCAAAAATACTATGGGCAATGCTCTATTTTGGGGAGTTAGGACAGGAAAAGAAGAAAAAGGCTGAGATAGACAGAGTGACGCATTTCCATTTAGAATATGTTTTCTATTAATCTTGCAAAATATAAAGAGGCAACTGTAGTCTTACTAGAGTTTTTCAATTCATAAAGAATTACAATTGTGAACACAGTAATTTAAAAAAAAAAGAGCAGAAAATGGGGAAAAAGAAAAGCTGATGTCTACAGCATTCAGAAGTTAGGAAATACTGTAATTCAGATATCTGCTGCCACATATAATCCTAAACCATTCCTTCTTTTCAATTTTTTTCTTGTATTCTTTTCTACATATACTACCATCAAGGTCACAGCTAAATCAGGCCTAAATCATCTGGCGAAGCACCTGAACTGAGCAGCACCAAACATTCCACAGAATGTTGGAAGAGGACAAACATGTCCAAGAGACAGAAATACGGCAAAGACTTCCATATATGCTTACTTATAGATGAGCTAGTAATTGCAGCTACATGCCATTTCTTAAATGCTTTACAGGTTTTATTCATTCATTGTATTCCCCCAAACTATACAAAAGCTTGTCGTACCATTTCCTAGAGGCAAATCAATCACATTTCATTTTCATCTTTCTACTGTTTAATATACTTTCCTAATTCTCAAATATACAAAGCACTGACTACTATTCCACATATAAAATTAATATTTCAAGGATCAAAAGTATTACATTTCTTTAATATACCCTTTCATTTCATAACCTTTTCAAATTTCAAGTTTTACAGCTAACCTGTGCCAGTCAGCCTAAATATAATATGTGACACATGACTGCTGAGATAGAAGAGGTTTTCAAAAGCACAAGTGGAACCTCAGGAATGAAAGAGAACTGAAAATCAGTACTGTAGCCATCTCTTCTTCTCCTCAAATAAGAAACCCAAGTCCTGCATAAATACATAATAAGCAGACATTTTCACTAAAAAAATAATAAATTAATTTAGTCTCTTGCTTGCCTGAAGCCTGACCTGGAAGATTATGCCCAATATTCCAGGATTAGAGACTTCATTTATTGTTCTTTTTCACTGCAGAGTTTCTAATCCTCTACTGATTTATATTGGGAAACTGTTCCAGATCTCTCATCCTGTGAGGTTGTTTTGGCTGGGTTGTTTTTTTGGGTTTTTTTTGTTTTGTTTTGTTTTTTTTTTTTAAAGGGATTGAATTTTCATTGACAGATACTTTCCTAAAACCACATGACAATTTTCTCACAGCCTGCTTACATAAGACATGGAAAAAAAAAAAACAAAAACAAGCAAGAGGCCTGCATATACAACATGGTTTCACAAGAAAAAGAGGGAAAAAAAAAAAGTTGAACCCTTCCACTATGAATAGACACAAAGTAAAGTATGTCATAAGTCAAATTTCCAAGCAACATAAATCATAAAAATGGCAAAACTTCTCAACGCCTAGGGTTATGGTATAAATTTCTGTAATTGTGTCATAAAGATATTTCCTTTTGTTTCTATCATCAGTGTAATAGCTAATAGCTGCATTCACTGCTTGTACACTTACATATGTTTCTAAGGGAAAAAAACCCAAAGGTTATATATGGATTTCTTTATATACTTATACTGTAATATTATCATACTACATATAACATATTACATAATAATATTATATAATATTAATTTATTCTTTTAATATATTTGTATCTTATATTTTAATATTTAGAACACTACTAAAGTTAGGGATGTGTGGAAATGTCTGAAAGAATTTTCCTTTCTTTTCCGATGTTCTGTCTCCAGATTTCCTGGCTCTGTTCACACAGATGACGTGAACTGAACCCACATATCATCTAAAATTCAGAAGTTAAAAGCAGAAAGTCTGTCTAAACAAGAGAATTAGGAAAAAGACATACATCAATACTATCTCCCCCTACACTCCCAGTTTTCTATGCCTGTCTACACACAGTTCAGTGTAATTTCAAAGTCAGAAATACATATTTATTAAATTCCAGTGATCTGGAATTGATTGATGGATTGATTACTTTCAAAGCAAGTAGAATAAAACTATCAATTACTGATTTCACATCTGCAGTGCTATATCTGACTATCACAGTAAACACCATGTTGTACTTTTGCCAAGCTGTCTGAATCCCCTGGTGGCTCCTCAGACTCCCTCTTTACACTGTCCCATCTTTTAGTACCCTCTTGACTTTGACAAATTTTCCATGAAAACTCTTGACTAGTTCTAAGTTAGAAACATAATATGTCAGCCCCTGTGCTACTCAAGAAGTATTCCCCCCCCCCTTATTTTAGCCCCACAATTATCACTAATCATTTAAACAGATTCCAGATTGTGCAAGAGAGCTTGAAAAAAACCTATCATTGAGATTTCAATTCACTCAGCTAGAACAAGCAGCCCACTACACAGTTACAGAAAAAGAATTACAAAATGGTAGCAGCTTCAAGCGTTCAAGACATCCTCAAAAAAGCCAGGGAACACATGTGTGTGCACTCCCTTTTGGAAGCAAGGGCACAAGCTGCTACTGGCAAAAGAATCCTCCTTCCACCCCCACGGCCACCACAGTGCACGCAGGGCAAAAATGGTACCTTGTACAAATGCCACTGAAATTCTTCTGGGAATGTCCTGATGCAAAAAGCAGAGGTCTGCTAAAAATCTGAAAACGGGATTCCCAAAAAATAAATATAACAAGGAAAGACCCCAGATTTAATGAAGTAAACAGCCCCTCCAGAATGGATGTTACAAACAATTTTCAAAAAAACCCTATCTCTCTCTTTATCCATAGTGTCCCATGATCGAACCAAGCAGCTGTATTTAAAACAGCTTGCTCCGTTTGTGCTGGCTACAAGACATGGCAACAACACCAATTTCAGCATACCCGCAATGGTCTGTGAAAACGTTACTTAACCATATGCTATACTTGCACAAATCATGCTGGAAAAAGCTGAAGCAGTCAGGTCAAAAACTGATTAACATAAACCTTGGTCCTGATGAATGAACTCATGATGCCCGCCCAGTTCCTCATTTTGACATTTGCATTATAATACTGAAAGATAAAAGTTTACTGAAAATTTCACTTGGTGATGAAAAGGTTTTGTCCTGCAAACACTGATGTCAGGAAAAAGGTCAGGACTCAGCTCTGCTCTTGGATTAGTCATGCAATAAACTTCCACAGCCCAACCAAGTAGCATTAGGTAGAATTAGACTAAAATGAAGCTTTTGCTCTTTGGAGGAAGAAAAGTAACATGACAATGCCCCTTATCAAAACCACAGTAATTTTCTTCTTTGGCTAAGTGATTTGCAGTGTGGCCATTTTCCACAGAAACCCAGAACAATTCCTTCATACCACTCTTGCTTTGTCCAGAAAGCAGCTGAACATAAAAGCTATCAATGTAGTCTTACTGATCTTTGCTAAAACCATGCTGAGTTTTGTTCTATTTTTCTTTACCCTTTTATCATACATCTAATAACTAATTATATCTTATAAATTCCTCCTTCAAGATTCATTCCAAAACCTCGTTGCTGCAGTCAAAATAAGAATAAAATTGCCTGGATCATTTGCAATAACAACAATATAACACCTTTTCTAAAAAGCAGGTATTCTAACTTTGCTGTCACAAGAGCTTCAAAACATATTAAAATGTTTGTGACAGCGCTTTCAGAATTCTAGCAGATTAGCAAGTTTCTTAGGCATTCTGTCTCCCTAGCTTGAGCATTAAGCTCCTTGAAATTTTGCTTCCACAGTCACTAAGATTTTACACCTTTCCCTGACACTGAATTTTCTGATATATGACATACGTGTACCAGGATAAGCTGACACAAAGTATTAAACTGTGCTTTTATCCCTACCTTTAACTCCATATATTTATATATATTTTCTATATATCTAGTGAAATGTAAAAATATATCTTATATGTCACTAAATATCTTTAAAAAGCTGAAGTTTTTAAATACCAAACAATTCTCCAATTACGATAGGTATTTTGTACTACATACCACTGCTGTTTCTAAAAGCTTAAACAAGATGCGCCCTCCCACGTTATATGACTTGTCTCCTTTCACCTCAATTTCTCTTCAGGTTCTAATGCAATATTAGTGCACGTTACAGAACTATGTTACTAAAGCTTTCCTAATTATAGCAGGCTATGCTAAAAGAGAATCTATATGTATCTGTCTAACAAATCCTTAAGGCACCATTTGCATCTTTGGCAACTTTCATATTGTGTTTTCCAGGTGCTTAGGTTCCTCTCAGCAAGTATTTAATTCTGACCATCTTTATCCTTTTAGTTTCTGTGGTGATTTGCAATGTGAAAGCAGTATTCTGTGCCAGGTTCTCACAGACTGCTGGAAAGCCACAATTTTTTCTGTCTAGCTCTTTAAAGTAAGAAGCTCCTCTCATATCTTTTTGGGTAGCTATTACTGACAGCATGTTTTACCAGTCCAAACCGATACACACTGTTCTTTACAACTTCATTTTGTAAAAATTCTTTACTCCCAAGGGTTCTAGATTTCATTTGACAGTTAATGCAGTCTGGCCAATCTCTACCTTAGAAGTAAATCCAAGTATTTCCTCAAGCAGCTACAGGTCACAAAACACAGCTGAACTGAACTAGCAGGCCTCCGAAGCGGGACACAAATAAATTTCTTTCAACCTACTCATTAGAGTCCCATTGTGCCTCAGTTTGCTTTCCTCTCCAGGACCTGTGCACCCAAGGTCTGACAATCTCCTGCAAGTTCAATAACTGCTGACATTTTAATATTTATCAAAATGTACAAAAGCTTTTCTTCTTTCTATCCATAAACAAAAATGGGTAAGATGAATACAGAGGAAAAGCAACAAATTAGAACTACGCTCCATGAAACAGAAAAATGTATACATGGACATTTATATATTTGTGCAGTTCTTCTAGACTTCATCTGAATAAAAACCTAAGCACGTCTCCCTTCCTTGAACTGGACCTTAATGTTCTCTCATGGATGTAATCACGTATTTCCCTCAGCTATTTCTCAGCATACTGTATTGTCTTGACTCTTTGCACGACGAAATAGTGTTTAGATACACACCCTCTATTATGAAGACAATGTTTTGGGGGTTTTTTTTGTGGGGTTTTTTTTTAATGAAAACCACATTTTCTTCCATGACCGTTAACAGATGTTAATGTAGTTAATTATACTGTTACTGCAACACTGACTTCTTTTGTGCAGTGATTTTTTCTTTATCAGTGCAAGGAAGAGGAAAGAATAAGAATTACTTTTCCACTGCTACACACTACCTATTTTGTGTCTTCATGGGGACATCTGAGTCAGATCTCGGCATCAAATAAAGTCTAGAATGAAAACTGCCTCCTGTAATTAGTTCCACAGTAAAGCTATCTATCCTTCCTCCTGATTCAAATTCACAGAAGTTCAGAGCTCTGGTGCTCCTGATAAGTTTCATACAGATTCCGAGACCAAACAATTCATACTTTTACTGACAAATAAGAATGTCTCAACAATCAATTCCATTTGTGACTAGGCTTACCTGCCACTATTTAGCTTCATATGTCAAGACACCAAAAAGATTCTCAAAAAGTTCTCAATTGTTTTTGTACTTCTCCTGTATGCATATATTTCCATTTAATTTTATATTAGGATTTACTTTTACACACACATGCACACAATCTCACAAGCACTGCTTCTTACTGTTGCAAAACTGTAAAGCTGCTGACTTAATGGGTTTCATCATCTACGTATCTACAGATGAAAGGAATCTTGTTCTCTATTTATCTGAGAACAAAGCAAAGTTTTGCATCAGAAAACCTAATCCACTTCCTATTCATGGTCAGAAAGCCTAGCTATTTCCATCAATGTGAAGGAAACTTATTCTGGACATCGGCAATATGGAAATAAACTGAAGAATTGTCATTTTTTACTCAAGGTAACACAGACCATCTTGCTGTCCCTAACTTCTTTTATGTGAACTGTTATAAAGGAATGCAGAAAGTTGCTGCTGCTTAAAGGAAATAATATCATGATAAAGCTTCTGAACCCTCTTTCTGCCTTTTCTAAAGCACTTAATGAAACACATCTGGCCTTATAATAGCATATGAAGAAGCAGGAATGAGGTAACAAGATGTAAAGTCCTCACATCCTTCCATCCTGTTCCTTTCACAGCTTCTCACTGCTTCTGCCCTGTTCCCCTTGTATCAACTTACCTCATCCCCCCAAAAATAAATTGTATGCATAAAAGTAAATTTCCAGAAACTGTTGTAATCCACCTAGGTGCTACAGAGTGATGCTTTTAAATGTATCTAAAAATAATCAAAGCCACAGTCTCAGAAACACCTACACATATACACTTCATCACCACTGTTCCTTATGTAAGTTCAAATTTTGGCAGAAGCAGTTTATAAGGAGTACACTTGGCCACATCCTGAGCTTGGTTAAACTACAGCACAAACAAAATGCCTTGGCTAATTAGCATTTTTGCATTTTCTATCACCATGAGTCACATTACAACATGATCCCTCATATACAGGCAGCCTAAAATACTCCTAGAGATGCTTTTCAATTTCAAATTTACTTTTCTTCAGACACTGCAGCACGGAGAAAAAAGTGAGGCCTGCTTCGAGAAATAGTTTTTTCTGCAAAGAAGAGGCCTCCACAGAGTTTAAAAGAAAAAAAAAAAAAACAAAAAAACGAAACAAAAAACCCTCAACGGACCAATGGACAACCTCCCCCCTCACTCCAAGCTATTAAATAATTTATAAATATTTTTAAAAATAAAGCACAATTACATCCAAGAAAGATATATACATTTTAATTTTATATAACTATTCCCGCTGGAATAATCCACTGCTCTTTTCACAGAAGTGATATCACTGAAGCATGTCTTTAATGACCAGCTCTAGCCAGATCCCATGTGTGATGGATATTATACTGGTACCACATCTCAGATCCAAGCAGACCATCCAAGCATTGACCTCCAGCTACAAACTGTCCCTTTTCTTTTCCCGCTCTGCACCCCAGAAGAGGCCAGCAGGCATCCAAGACAAAAACATTTCTATTCCAGACATGAGTCAGGTTACCAGTTAGACCTCAGAACAGGGTAGCTGCTCAGAAAGAAGAGATAAAGCACTCAACCCCATGACCAAAACCTGCTACTCCCAATGAAGCTCTAGATAAAGATCAAAGCATTAATCATGAGACCCCACCAAAACAAGCCTGTGGCAGCCCTGCATTCCAGTGACATTACTCACGTTGCTCCGATTCCCATATTGCAGTGCTGGCACAGTAACATGAAAGCAACTTATTAGCACTCAGCAGTCTTTCAGTAACATACTACAGCTCATTTTCAAACATTTTACTGTAGCTGGAGTATTGTAGCTCTTCTCTGTGCGCCCCCCGCCCCTCCCCAGTTTGGGTCTACTAGGCAAAAGGAGGAGGATCTTGCTCCTCAGATGCTTACTAGCAACACTCAGTGTAGTGCATGATCCCGTATCACATGAAGGGTTGCTGTTGGGCAGCAACCTTAGTTAGAGGGGGCTGGACTGCCCCACCATCTGATAAAAGAAATATTTGTATTAGTGCTAACAAAAGTCATCAGTGTAACAGCAAACCGTAAGTACTCTTAGATAACAGCTCCATAATAAATAGTCTCCTCAGGATGTCAATAGATACAAATCCATATTGTGTGCATCATCACATGAATCAGAATGAAACAAAACCTTGAAGAAGTATCTAAAAACATCTACTTTATGTCTCAGAAACAAACTTCCATTCTGTTTTTTCAAGTTTTGACATACTTATCTATACAGAGACCTTTGTATATGTCCGCAGACAGTACACCGGAACTGCAAGTTGGTGCAGATGACATTAGCACAGTGAGATAAAGTGACCTTTGTGAGAAGCAAGCAAGCACTCCGTGGAAATCAGAAAGTGGCTGTGAGCACACAAGTATGGGGCTGACTTCAGGGTTTGTTTTATGGTAACCAGGACTTTTTGTTTGTCTGCCATTTACAGCTACAACAGGACAAACGTAAATCTCTGAAGAGAAATTTAAAGATAAATTATCTGTTTTAAAGAGATTCATGCAGCAAGCGTGTTACAGACAGCCAACAGAGATTAGAAAGGGCATTGGTTTGCCTGGGTCAAGTTTAATTACCATCTGAGGCAGCTGACAGGACTCATACTCAGTTTATGTAACACACTACTAGCCCCTCTGTAATCACTGCACCTTAAATTAATACGAGGATTAAATCAATCTATTAGCTCTTCTTTATCAGTTAAGTCAATGTTTGGAACCCTCAATTTCATTTTCCCACTAAGATACACCTTCTGTTAGTGCAAATCATTCAGTGCCACACACCAAAGCGAGAGAGCCGATCCTATTCACTCAGGTTCAGCTCTTGTCCTCCTGGGACCACAAGATAAAAGCTGTGGCTCCACTGTGCATCAGGTAATCTAGAACTTATAATTACTGTCACTGCAATTTCAAATACAGCTGTCCTCATCATAAAAGAAATAGATCCAATGCCTGAATTGCAAAACGCCCATAAATTTGTCCACACCACATTCTTAGTCAATGCATCAAATTTGAAATATCATATTTATTTCTTACATAAAAAAAAATTAAAATATGCAGAGTCCCTACCATTCCAGTTGTTTGCTTTCATCTACATTTTACATTAAAACAGCCTTAGAAGAGTTCATATGGATCATTACGAAAACCAAATGGCATATAGCCATACCACAACACAGTGCAAAAGTAGGGCAGTCATCTGCGTAGAACCTGCTGTCTTTAAAATTGATGACTGAAGCGTTGTGGAATATTTTACTTGTTTCTAGTTAGAAATACAGAACAACACTGCAGTCACTGCACAGCAAGATGAGATTTAATGCTCTAGGCAAGAAGCTGATTATTTTTTTAAAAGAGAGAAATGGGGGTCTATAAAGAATGTTATCTCTAAAAGACTGATGGTAATCCCCAAATTGATGCATCTCATGCATGCAATTAAAAAACATTTTTCAAATGCAGTATGCAAATTACAAGGAAATTATTTCTGTAATTGTTGATGTGAAGACTGGTTTAAATAAAGAGGCTTTTCTGCTCTTATAGCAATGACAGCCAATCTCTGGAAATACCAATGTTAAGTTTAATTTCCCTTTTTCATGTATTCTACTTATTAATTTTATATTCTTATAATTTTCAGCTTGTAAATACATTTTTAAAAATAAGAAGAATTATCAAAAAGAGGTGAATTGTTATCATGTTGTTTCCAGTTCCCTTATTTCAAGCTCTTCTGCATGAACTGAAAGGTATAATTGTCCTCTGCCTATAAAGACAGCTGGTATGTACATGCAAATGAGGGTCACTGTAATTTCCATAAGAGACAGAACTACTGTTTCATTGGACATTGGTCCCTTCACAATAACAGTCTAAAGCATTGGTGGGAAAACAGAATAACCCAAAAATTATTAATAAGTAAACCAAAACCTTGTGAGGAAATGGGGACAAACTTGAACATAAGAAGTTCCACCTAAACATGGGGGAGGAACTTCTTTACTCTGAGGGTGGCAGAGCACTGGAACAAGCTACCCAGAGAGGTGGTGGAGTCTCCTTCTCTGGAGACATTCAAAACCCGCCTGGACATGTTCCTGTGCAACCTGCTATAGGTGGACCCATTTTGGCAGGGGGGTTGGACTGATGATCTCCAGAGGTCCCTCCCAACCCCATGTGATTCTGTGAAACATGAAGCAGTCTGTTTCCTAGAAAACAGGTCTTAAAAACGTAATTCCATGTTCTTGAAGTTTGCAAAATAAAGTTTATTTCCATCATAGTACCACCATAAAGAAGAAAGTCTAATTGCTGATGATATAATTTAAAGCTTTGCTCTCTGAGTTGTTTATAAGCTGCCAAATGTTGATAGTAAAATAAAAAAAAATAAAAATTTTGTGCTTTTTATATGCTACAAATCTGCAGGCAGTGATCATCTCAAGTTGTAAAACTTTAAATAGGTATGTCTGAAATTAAAGCTAAGAAAACAGGTGGAAGGGATTTAAAACACAAAATAAATTTAGTTTACTTCACGGAGGCTTGGTCTCCTTCAGAGGGGACTAGCTTTTTTGTGTTAAAAACTTGAATTCAAATTTTCAAGACTGAAATTGGGGATTTCTGTTCAAGACTACTGAAGAATGAAAGTTGTCTTGGGATTTGAATCTGGAATAATGTCAGTGCTTTACCTGAGAATTTCAAACTCCTGGAGTTAGCTGCTGTGCAAAAAAGCCAGCAATTTTAATTTCTGTTTCCAGACAGGTTCATTCACCAGTATTACTATGTCAAGCAGAGAAGCATATGCACAAAGAAAGCAACTACAAATGCAAATAAGTACAAGTTATATAATTTTTAAAATCTACAGTATAAAACAAGATAGTCTTTTTATGCAAAACAGTTGTCAATGGTTTAAGTGTTTTCTTATATGTCATTTTTAAATTATGTCATTGCTCCCTTCATAGATCATACTTTGTTTAGTTTTCATAAAAGGACAAAAAAATTCTCACTGCATTTTTTCCAAATAGCTCCAGTACATATGTGGTTACTGTGCTCACGCATCTAGAACAGACTTCCATTCAAAACAAACCTGATTATAGATTCCACTGTTTTAATCTTGTAACGAATGCTAGTAGGGCACGTTCTCTGTATTCTCGTAGTTCTACAGTTTTCTTAAGTGAAAAATAAATGCACTATGTTGCTGAGTTTCCTCTGCATACATACCTCCTATGCGGCAGAGGCCTTCTCTATTTGTGATTACATTAGCTTTATATAGAAACTTCAGATAAGGGGAAGAGAAAGGGGAAAAAACCTCAACACGCAGGAAAACAAAACCACCTATTCACACTGTTTCATTTGTAAATTCTATATTCCTGTCCCTCTATGAGATGCAAGCTGCCTAACAAGCAAGGTAAAAGAATGCTTTCCTGAATGAGTCACCTTATGCAGCCTGAGCAGCCCCCTGCCAGAGCTACCAAATTGTACTACCCACAGTTTCCCTTCTCCATTTTATGCTGCCTCTTCAAGTGATTAGCATTTTCTTTTCCTCCTCTTTCCCCCTTCTGAAGGGGAAATTGATTCCTTTCTGTAATGCTGTCCACGGGTGCTTGCGTGGCTTTTTCCTTTTTGTACTGATTAAATACCCATCACTGTCTCGGTCTAACACCAGGTGCAGCTCTCAAATATTTACAGTACATCAGAACAGCGCCTCACACAAGAAAACCCCAAACAGGATCACAGCCACAGAAAGCTTCGCATCTGAAAGATCTATTTATCCAGAGAGCTGGTCTGCCTACAACACTGTAGCTCTTAGCATTTTTCAACAAGAATTTCAGGCATCCAGCCTTTTCCTACAGTATTTAGACAAAGGACAAAAGCAGAAAGAAAAACTTCAAAGAGTTATGCACTTCCTTTACTGGCAGTACTGCCAGGCTGACACTGAATAGGGAGGCTATGCTCATTAACGAAATGTGACTGTGTTTGTAAGATCAGGCCTTCAATTTTAAAACTGTCAGCACAAGTAAAGACAACAGTACATGCAAAGAAGCAAATTCAAGTATTTTAAATATTTTTTCAAAGACTCTCTGGAAAAAACCTTAACGCATGTCACTCACCTGAAAAGACATTGGGAAATGTCTCTGTAGAAGCCTGCACCCCTGAGGACTTTCTTGAAGGAGTCGAAGGCACTCTTTCCGTTTGAAATTTCTCTCTAAACCCCTTGTGCTCCAAGTAGCCCGCAGAGCCCACCTTCTGCGTTATCTCACATTTGTGATTAGACACCTCTTCTGTCCAGTCTGCTGAACGACTAAATAAACCTGCCAAACTAGCAGACCTCTGCTTCTTGATTGAGACTTTTTCTTTTTTGGGGAAGGACTCCTGCCTCCTTGTAAAAAGTGGGCTCTGAGATGGGGAGGGAGATGGTGAATGGTTGGGAGAACTCAATTGCCTAGTTGTGGTTTTGATGTAACAAGGGTTAATAAGATAGGGCTTAAAGCATCGGGAACCAAGCATTGGACTGCCTGCTGTCCCCTCGGAGGACAAAATGCCATTTTTAATTTCTGTGGATAAACCATTATGCAGGTCCTCTTGACTGGCTGACAGAGTGTGTTTTCCTTCCTGAGTCTCAGCAGCATGATCACGGCCTGCATCTGAAATACCATACTCTGTTACAGAGCCCTGCAAATCAACAGCCTGTACTTCAGCAGTTTTAGTCTCAGCATCTGCTACTGAGGTTGTAAAAGGTTGTGTGGAGCTGTGACTGAGAGACCCATTTTCTACCACAGCTCTATTTAAATCTTCTTCTAGTTCACTAGCTACAGCATCCACTCCAGCAACGAGCTGTTCCTGTTCCTCAATCAATAGCTTACGTTCTTGTGTTTCAAATAAGCCGTTACCAGGAGAGCCTGTGCCATTTACTGCTTCTTTCAGTTCATGTTCAGTTGCACAGGAGATGGGAATCTTTTTTGCTATTTCAGATATTGCTGGAAAAGCCCCCTCAGTGTCTGGGCTCCTCTCTTTGTCAGTGGTGGTTACTGAAAGAAACCGTTCAAAATCTAAGGGGGCTGCTTGCGAATTAGCCATGTGTCGGCCCATTGTTTTGGTGACAAGGTCCTCAGTTCCAATGTTAATTGCCCCCTGCTGCTGCTGCTGCAGTCTAATAGCTTGCTGGATATCAGAAAGCAAATCCTCTTGTTCTGTAGCTGAATGGAAACTGTATATATCCGTATCAGAGCCAGAGCTGGTCCTTTGTCCATCCTGTGTCTCCACAGCAGCTGGGACAGTTTCATTTCTGATTTCAAAATGTTCAACATCCGTGTCTGAGAGACCCCCTTCATCCGCAGAGATGCTTATATCTGGAGTTTTAGTTACAACTGAATGTGTACTGTCCAGCTCTCCAGCCTGCAAGGCCTGGCTTTCCAAAACATCCTCCCGTGAACTACTATTCCCATCTTTAGCCTTGGACAGATTTTTTCTGATCCTCAGATTCGAAAACACCGAGGCCCTCGAGTCCGACTTACCCTTCTTCTTACCAGATTCACTTCCTTTTGCATGCTTTCCGAGACCTCTTCTGCTTCCTGATACCTTCTTTGTGCCGTCTGTATCCTTGGGCCCAGAGGCATCCTCTCCTTCATGCACATCACCTGTATTTTTCTTTAGCTTCCCATCTTGATTCCCCATGATTTTTCGCAGTGCAACACCTCCAGCAATCAAGCCATGCTCCCGGATTTCATTCCTTTGGCCTGCCGGCGAGATCCCCTCTAGCGATGCAGATTTGTTTTCAAGCGGTGGTGATGCAAGTGAAGCAAATGCTTGCTGTGCCTCTCTCCCATCTGCTAGAGCTGCCTTTTTGCATAATGTGCTGCTTGCACTGGGCTCCGCTGGGACATGCTCAGTACAGCACTGAGAGCTGCAGACAGCTCCTTCCAATGGCTGCTGCTGGCGGAGCCGCCTGTTCTCCGGGCTTCTGCTGCGCTCTCCTTTCTTTAGGAAGGATTCTGTGAAAAGTATTTCCTTTATAAAAGTCACTTCTTTTTCCACCGTTTTTATGGCCTGCATTGCAAGCGCAGCTCGTCACCAAATCATTTATAATTTCAGGACTTCAATGTTCAAGTTCCTGGAGGGAAAAGGACAAAAAAAAAAAGTTAAAGCAAGGTACTTTAATTACTCTACAATTGTTTAAATGAATAAACTATCCGCCTCAGAAAGAGAAATATTATGACTATTTAATAGTTCATACGGTGCTAAAGAATATGCTACTTTGACAGATTATTTAGTCCCTCTGGCAATTTACATGTTTACTTTTTACAAGCCACCAAAACACAATACACAGTTTTAAAATGAGAGTCACTCAAAGTAGATAGAAGAAAGATAATAAACAAAAAGTTCTTTCCATAGTTTTAAAGAGTTGCACTTCAAATTCAATGCATTATGGTAATTACACTACAAAAAACCTCCCACAATTTGTATTCCGTGAAGGTAGATATACTATTATTCCCAGGAGAATCAACTCATCAATATTAAAACACACCACCATTGTTTTCCCTGATAAGAACATCTGGCATGGAACAAGACAAAACAAACAAGAAAAATAACACTATTCAAGTGCTACTAAGGAAAAAGGATACGGTAAAGCATTCCTATATTTCACCTTATATATTTAATAATTGATTTAAACACTGCCACTTGTTAATGATTTTGGACGTTTGTGCAACAGTTTTAGTCAGTTACTTCTTCTCTTCCATTTCTAGTTTAGACGTATAAGCATCCGTATTTCACAAATATGTTTCCTGAACTTCCAGACATGTACTCCCTTCCACTTTTAAAATATAGATTTAAAATAACTGGAATAAGAGCATAAGAATGCCAAATTGCCAAGTTGGATCAGTTCAGCAGTTCGATATCCTGGTGCAACACCAGCCAAAAAGTAATTAGATACATTGCTGTCTATGATTTATCATCTCTAAACTGCCCTGTTTCTTAGGCTCAGTTTTTGTGAAAGACTTTATGTGTTCCTCGCTCCTTGCTTCTTTTTTAACAATTTCCTTTCATCAGAGATTGCTTAAAACAATACATCATTCCAGGGAAATGCATCCTATTAGTTTACGTAACTCTTAGTTTTGGTATCGTTCTCTTCCTACCAGAGGTTTCACTTGCTTCCCTCTGCCTTAACACACATTAAAGAAGAATAAGAGAAAAATATTGCTCACACTCTGAAAACTACACAGGCGCCCCCCTCACACGGACTGTTTTCTTCAGGGGATACTAAATACCTTTACAAATCTGGGCTGTGCTCATTGTTAAGTAATTGCTGTTAATTCAGTTTGGAAAGACTAGCACTGCCAATAATATATGCAAGCAAAATATTTTGAACTATCATAATTTTTGCCTTGTGCTTCTGGTCACTTACTGCTCTGATGTAAGTCCTGTCCTGAGGGGCCTGTGGCTCAGACACCAGAAGTCTTCTGTCTACAAGAACTCAAATGTTGTAAGCAAATCAGATGACTTTGTACATTCAGTGGGGTTTTGGTTTTTGGTTTTGTTTTTTTTTTAGTTTACACTTACTTTTTGAAATTATTTTTTTTCCTCATTTTTAACACTCAGCAAGACCGCTAAAATCTGCAAGAACACATTCAATGATTTTGCTTTTTTACTCCATTTCTGTTTTTGTTTTCTGTTATCCTACGTAGTTTCTAATTTGTTGCAGTATTTTCGATTTTAGGGCATTATTACATACTTGCAAAAGGCTTTTGAAGGCTCAGGTCAATTCAGACCATCTGAAGATACACAGTAAGAATCACTTAAGAGACAGTTTGAGGGAAACAGTAGTAGAATACTACTGTAATGGATATTTTCACTGACTAGAAATGACAAGGATCTAACCCTCAATTAAAACTGGAGTACTTCTAGGTTCCAACACCATTTAAGAGATCTTCTCCCACTAAAATCTGCCAGAAATTGACAAAATATGCCAGTAATATAAAGATACTGTGGACTGAACATGTAAGGGAAACGTAGAATTACTGCGATGTTCTGAAACATTCCCTTTCCCTCCTTCTCTATAAACTTGCATTACAAACTCACCATATTCCCATTACAACTAATGAGATTTCACCAGCAGTAATTACACTGCAAATTATGCTGCTAAACCAAGCCATCAACAAAGATGGCATTAAAATACAGTCAAGTTAAAGACTGATCTTCATTTTTTAATTGGAAGCAAGAAACTTGCATGATTTAAATTATGTATCCACACTATTTCCTAGAAGTTTTCATACAGCACACCCTGATAAGGTCTTAAAAAAACAAACATGTAAATGCATAGCCATAGATATTAACTGAGTTTAAATATATTACACTAAAAAAGATTCAGTTTTTTCAATCTGTGGCTGTAACCCTAAAAGCAAAAGAAACTACAAGAAAAAAAACCAAACCATTTTCTGGATAGTCCCTCTGAATGTGGTATCCTAACCATCATGGATCCTGACTAGGATTTGTGATCTATACAGGGAAGGATCATCGCTAAAATGGGCACACTTATATGAATAGAGGTATGCACGTGAACTTCAAAGAATTTGCTCTAGTTATTCCACATAAGGCACAGAAAATATGCTTACAAAAAAAAAAAAAAAAAAAAAGGAAAGGTGCAGGCAGAGCAAATTACCCCAAAGTGGCAGGGATAGATACAAATCTCAATCAGTGTTTGCAGGAAAGTACAAAACGTTAACATTAGCCAAACATAAAAACAAATGTTAGTGTTTTGAGTTTTGTTTATTCTCAGGAGTACCTAAGCTTCTGAAGAAAAACAATTATTATTATTAAAAGTTAGCAAGAAACCAGAACATTTTGGCATCACATAAACTGTACTTTAAAAGCTAAGAATGCAGTCAATATTCTACACCAGAAAAAGAGATAATCCACAGAAAGTAAATGGAGCAAAGTAGGGGTTTTAGGTGTTCAAGAATATTTCATTTTTAAGAGCAACTATAACTCATTCTTAGATTGCTATAAATTGTCAACAAAAAATCTGAGGCTAGTCCTTTAGCCTCCCTGCCTGACTACCTCATTTAATATTTGCCAGCAATCAGTGAAAAATAGCAAGAGGTGAGATTGCAGACATCTCCTGAGATCCCCCTCACCTCTTATTCTCCTCCAAATCTCAGGAGATGGGAATAGCAACACACAGAAGAGAGTCAAAACTTACAGTTCAAGATGCATTGTCCTCACACTCCCAGAGACTTCCACATTAGATGTTCCTGTTAGAAAAGTAAGTCCCTGTTATGAGAATGTGATAATTTTCAAGAAGACAGTTACCATTTACTGCAGCCTCTCTGGAGAAGTGGCCAGATCCTCCCAGCTCTGCCCACCCACCTGCCCTGCTGGGAGGGGAAGGGCTGCTGGCAGCACCAATTGCCCACACCTGGATGCAGGCCTTTGGCTCCTGCAGCACAGCCAAGGCAGAGCACTTCCCCCCTGGTGCGTCTGGGACTGTCTGGGGAGTGTTCCCCACCCGAGTTCCTCACAAAAAGGCCGGGAAACCGGCTGACATCCTGGCCTTTCGGGCCTGTTGCAAACATGGGCCGCCTGTGGGGAGAGAGGGCTGGCCAGGGGAGCCTGCTCTGGGGAGACACAACTTTCTCGGATTCCATGAGTTTTCCCCATGATTTATTTACTGTGATATTTCATTCTGCTCTCAGTAGTGGTCATGAAGCAAGTCCTTATAGAGTGAAGATAATAACACCCCGTTACTGCCACTGACAGGTGCACTGCTGCTGCTGCCATGCCTGCCGGGAGCAGAGCCTTTGGGCAGTGTTAGACTTCACCAGTATGATCCCAAGGGAGGTTTTAAAAAGGCAGGAGTGCTGGCAACACACAAAGTGCCCAAAACAGCAGCTCAGAAGTGACACTGTGGCTATCTGCACAGAAGCACCATCACCAGTGTGCAGTAAAGACTTGGGGTGTGAAGCAAATGCACCTACAGGATGAGCCACACCATGTGCCTGGCATGTACCACCCTACTTGGTGACTGAGGGGTAGGCTCCATAAGTGTGCCAATGGCCAGCTCTTCCAGGAACCCAAAGCAGCTGGCCAGGCTACATGCACATGTATGTATGGGCTCTGTGCCCCCTCCCCACCTGGGGAGACTCAGCAGTTGAGGTGGAGGGAGGCTGCTGTGGCCCATGCCAGTTAATCTCCTGGGGGTAAGCCACAACATGGCGGCCCAGGGTGGAGGCCTGCTAGAGAAGGCAGAACTTCATTCTCTGAGGCCACAGGCAAGGCCTTAGCTGTCACTAGCAGAATTCTGTCTGGCCTGCACACAGAGAAGGGCTGAGGGTGAGGTGGCAGCAGTGTGAGAGTTGCAGCATGGTACTACAGGGCCCAGGTGCCACGGCGGTGCTCTGGGAGCTGGGCTCTGTACCCCCCAGCACCATGGCTCCTTTGGCCTCCCCTCACCCCGCACCTGTTGGGACAGGGCTACTGCTTGGAGAGGGAGCATAGGCACAGCCCAGAGGATCCCCACCTCTGCCATACATGCTCTGCAGAGATTAGTTTTTTTAATTAGTGGCTCAATGTGCATGGGTATGGGTTGGAGATAAAGGTACAAAGACTAAGAGAATTGTTTTAAAGTACTCTGGTATCACATTACTGATTGGGATATGGTAATGCAGATGGTATGAAGAAAGGTTTGTTCAAGCACACCAGGATATTCCCAGCCATCTATAGGTTACTTAAAGCTTGAATTTCCATAAGCAAGCAGAGGGCTCATTCTCGTTCACTCCAGCACTGGATCCAGTTTCCTGTTCCTGTGGCAGTGGGCAGCCTCCCCCGGCTACCACTCTGAGTGTGCTGGAAAAGTTATCTCCTCAGAAGGCATCAACTACCATTAAATACTCCCTTATACTGCCAAAGCTCAGAGCAGTTGAAAATCTTTCCCTGGCCCCATACACTCATCTGTTTCAGCTATTGTGAGAATTGTCTTTTATGACTTGACAAGCTCTAGCAGACTCACTTCCCTTCTTTGACTGGAAAGGGCCAAGTCAGAAGATCCAAAAATGTAATGTGGGTTCAGAGACCACAGTGGCAAGGGGTGAAGTTGGTCCTGTCCTCACCCTTTTTACTTTCTAATGGATATGAGATTCTGCTTTTTCTTTTAGTACTTGTCTGAGCAGCATGAAATCATGCCTCAGGCATTGTCTTTATATAAAGTTAAGTTGATCTCGCTAATGAGAAACCTGTTTTACCTATTTATTGAAAGGTTCCTTTTATAAGGAGCTTGAACCTAGCAAGCAATGATCCTAGGCAAGCGCTTGGCTTGGCCAGGAGCTTTTATTAGGTGCATGAGAAAATGATTACTAGGATTTTCAAATGCCTGCTACGTAGCACTGAACTTTCTGCTACGTGATTTCTGGCTAGCGAGAGCTAACATTTAAAATTAATGTATCTGAAGAAGCAGGGTCTCCAGCAGGGCAATGTTTGCTAGCTACTATGCTGAAGAATGCCCACTGGTTAGGAGCCAGAATCTTTGTGAAGCATTTAACCTCTGGGATTTCTCACCTAAATGCAATAATACATTTATGCATTGTGAAACAGAGGCTCTTTTTGTTTAAAAATACAATCAGTTCGACATAGCAAAAGCCATACACATTCCAACAAGTCATTTTATTGTTTTTCCCTAATATTTCCATATTCTTACTGCTGCTTTATTGTAAAATATACTTTTCAGCATTAAAGCTATACAGAACCTTTCATAGTTACTTATACAGGAAGGGTTGGCTGAACAGCTGCACACAAAACCCTGCCAGCATTCCAGAGATGTATGCGTTGCAGGTCAGGGTCAGGCCACTGAAACAGTCTCTGAAAATCCAGGCCTCTACAAGTATTGCAGCCAGGGGCTCCTGTATTTGGAACATAAAATGCTACACTAGTATTACGACTGAACCTCAGCAATAGGGAAGTGTGAAGGTCTGTTATATTCCCTGTCTCAGACTGAAAATTGAGGTATCCTGTGGCACAGCTCCCACTTCCTCTTGCACAAAGTTCACTTCAGACAAATTTTATTTCAAATGCAGATAGCCAGCAGTTGTTTGGTAATATATGCAATGCAAATTCAATGCAACACAGTGTGGGCTGCATAATGAAAAAATTAATTAGCGAAATATCTACTAACCAGGCTATCAAAGAAGCACAGATAAGAAAGTTTTGACCATTTAAACCACTGGAACATTCAGTAAAAAACAGAGTAAGAGTCTAAGCTGTAAATTTTATTTCCTAATGGAGTGAAATTTATGCAATAAGAGTGTTTCTTCAGACTTCATAATAGCTTTTGAACACAGTAGGAAACAACCAAGCTTTTACGATGAAGATCATTAAACCCCTGCAAAACTCACACACATACAGAATCAGTATTTGGGTAGAGGGAGGGAAAGATAAGCAGAACTGACTGTGTCAGTCAATCAAACAGGATTCACATAGTTTAGGACTACCCACCACAAGCAAGCATTTCATAGGGAAAAATGAGAGCAGAAGAGATTTATTGTACTAGACGACAGAGAAAGGAACAAAGAATACAAATCTGCAGGAAACTGGGCCTCCTCATTTTCATTCCTTAGAGAAGAACATATTCTGTTAAATCAAGCAGAAAATTATATATTGTCTTTTTGGTTTTCTTGGACAACTCCCAGAGTACTTAATGACAGGGTTGAAAAATGTGGACTTTGATCATATCAGTGGACCTTTTTTTGCCTGCAGAGAGTCCAAAATGCCATGAAACAATGGCAGATCTTTGAGCCTAGTCCTTTTCTGTAGGAGACAAGGGATTTGCTTAAGTATGTTGGGCTCTAATTTTATCTTTTCTACTGCAACAAGTATCTGGTTATCTGAAGGGAAAGTTGACAAAGATATAGTTTTTCCTAAGATTCTTCTCTCATTTTTTTAAAAATCTTAACCAGTGACATAGCTTGTTTTTAAAAATATGTGGAGACAAAAAAATAATTAATCATTTTTTACACTCTTAGGCATGGGTTTCTGTTCTATTGCAGACATGCATACACACATGGATGTGCAGAGCTTGGGTCAAATAAAAAAGAAAGATATAGATCAGCTTTCAGTTCTTTTTAAAGCAGCAAGCATCCTCCTATCAATTGCCATAAATGTGTTCCCCCTGAGAGAACAACCCTGGGGCAAGCCCACTTTGTAAACCACCTGGAAAAGTTTACAAAATGGGATGGTTTTGAATATAACCCAATAGTTTTTTACAATTTTGTTGCATTGTCTCAAATACATTTAGTAAGTAGAATGCATTTTTTTACAGTATTTCCATAATCAGATTTGGGATTAAACAAATCCAACCTGGTAAAATGGGGAAGAACATATTTTACCTAGCTTTTGGTTTATTTACTTCAGCCTAGAACATTAGCAAGGTGAACAGTACTTAAACTAATGAACAACTGTGAATGCCCTCATCTGTTTAAGAGTTCATAGGATGAAGGCCTTTGCAGATGAGTGAATAAAACTTACTGAAGCTAAAATTAGAAACCAGCATTCAACACAGAGAAAGATAATCATCAAGAAGCCAGAAAAGAAAGGAGACCCAAGGAAACCAAAGGAAAGCTGAACTAGCATGTATCACATATAATATTAATGTCTTATGGTTTTACTTCCTCTTACTGTGATCCTTTGCTGTTGTCGCATAATGATCAGCAAGAGTCATCCAGACGGGGGTTCATAACTGCTGTGTTCAGACTTCTGCTTTTATTCTTCTCCATAATACAGCTCAAACTAAAATTGCTCTAGCAATTGTAACCATTCAAGTTCATGCCTTAAGTAGAGAACAGAGGAAGCTACTGCAGGAAATAATCTGGATAGGTGTAGTCTCTAGCACACATACCACTAAGAGCTGTTGCACAACAAATACTATTCTCCACTTCAGGGAGCAGTTGGTTGAGTTGTGGCACCTCTTCGGTAAAGTCCTTGCCTTGTCTATATGTGTGCATTCTTAGTTGGCCCAATACTTTTGCTTTAGGGCTTTATATATATTCTCATAATAGGGGAAAGAGAGACAAGGAAAGTGAGAGAAACTTATGAAACCTGATTCAAGGCTTTGAGATCTATTCTTTCTGGGCTTCTTATGTAGAAAAGAGGCTAGCTGTTGAACTATTTAGCACACCTAAGTTTAATTTCCCAAACTGAATAATTTCTACAGAATAACAGTTCTTTCCACTAAGTTCCCATATAGAGGACATGAGCACATCAGGTTTATGAATACCCCTCAAAGTACCCCAGAATTGGATGTTGTTATTGGTGCAATTAATTTGATCTGTATTCAGGTATTTTGTCATTTGCCTGTTCTGTTAACTCTGCAGTGTAGTAAAGCAGCTGGATTTAATCATGCACGGTATCACAGGACATCAGGTGGACTACAAATCCACCTAAATACAGTACGTGTTAATGTCCAAGCAGTCCTGGCTGCCGGACTAGGCTGAACTAGTTCAGGTAGGACTTGTCTACATGGAGACAGGTGCAACTATGTAAAGTGTTCAATCCATAACTTATGTTTTATGTCCTTAGCCAGGCCTTAGCATGAGGGATCCAAAGCCTAATTAACACAGTGAATTCATACTGGTTTTCTAGCTAAAATGGCTTTTCTTTTGTCAGCTGAATAGTTATTATAGTAAACCAAGTTCTGGTGCTGATTGTCTTTCTAAAGCAAATACTGCAGATGAACAGCTGGCAATCTATTTGACTAGAGTAAGACAAAAGAATCATGGTGTAGCTGAATAACCCAGATGCCCAGATAAAGGTCAGGAAATTCAATTAGGATGATGAAGTTTTCATATCAAAAGGATTATGCCATGCATGGAGGCCACCATTGAACTGCAATTTTTGTACGGATAAAAACATAGGGCAGCCAGTGTGATCCAGTTAGGGAATGAAAAGACCCTCCCATGAGGAACAGCAAGTTAAAATTTTGCCAGATCACTGTTTCTACTCACTTTACCCACTCCTAATCTCTCATATTCTTATGGTTTTCTTCCTCAACCTCAACATCTTCTCCTGACCAAGTATCTGATATAAACTGTCCTACTGAATTTTTTGTCCTGAAGAATTCTCCTTTGACTTCATCGACACCACTGCGTCCAAGAACTTTTTGTGTGATGTCTCATCTTGTTGCATGATTTCTCTAAGGTCATCCACAGACCAAGAATGTTCTCAATATGGGGAATGATCTGCTTTTGGCTACAAAAAGGCATCTCTTCTCCTGTACTTGTTTGTCTTAATTAATTTCTTTGTCTGATATTGTTGATCACTTCAAAGACCTACCTTAGTTTGCCAGTTTCTAATGCACCTTCTCTCTCAGTGCTATTTGTTCCTTCTGCTAACCATCCCCATTCTCTCATATATGTGTTAACTGTTCTGTCCTTAAATGGTATATCATCACATCACTCTTGTTTTATCTTTTAATCCAAGATCTTTTTCATTGTACCTAGATTCACACCTGTGGCTATGATGGAAGGAGTTACTTCCATCTCTTGATAGATAGCCAGTAATGAGCAGAAGCATGTAGGACTAAACATTACCTTCTCTCACCCATTACTGTGGGTAAGGAATACAATTAAATTACC
Source organism: Tringa tobata (assembly GCA_033628505.1). Lineage (NCBI taxonomy): Eukaryota > Metazoa > Chordata > Aves > Charadriiformes > Scolopacidae > Tringa > Tringa tobata. The sequence continues at coordinate 2,667,992 of JAHREE010000183.1, forward strand.
TCACAGGTTTGCAGCTTGGATATTAGCATTGCTTTTACTTGCTCTCCCATATCCTGGCTCTCAGTTAACACTATTAAACTTTAATGTCTATGTCTTTCAAATATTATCAAGGCATTAATGATCATATAAAGGACATTCTGTATTCATCACCTATTTTATCTGTAATTCCTATAAAATTTCCTTTAGCTTTAGGCAGCAGATTCATTGCACCTTTGTGGTGACCCTGAGTTGGGTTCCAGTCTTCTTGTGTGTCACAATCCAAACAAAGCGGGTCAGAAACAGAAAAGAAACAATTAAATATTTGCCTCTCTCTATTATTATAGATAGTTTCCACTGAGAAAACATGTAGAAAAGAGATTAAGCATAATTACATTTAACTACTACAAATTTCAATTCTGAGAAAGAATGGCAAACAGTGAGGAGAGTCATAATTCAGACAATAATTGCATCACATCTCAAGGTCTTAATTTCTTCTAAAACATTTTAGTTTAAAATGTCACAGCCTAGAGTGCTTCAGGAAATTAGTTATGGAACCTGAAGCAATACCAAAGCATTGATTTATGCAACAGCTGGCAAGAAAAATTTTCAGCAATGTTTTATTATGTTCTGTCCCCACCCTTGCCAATGTCATCATATTAAGAGCTTACAAAAAATTATTTAGAAAATATAGTCCTTCCTAACATCCAAGCTGGTCAGCTTCACTCATCAAATTGCATAATACACATCATTCCTATTTCACTTATGTTCAGGGAAGATGTTGAAGTAAACCATATTGAAATGCTCAGCAGTAGTTCTAAATTTAACCTAAAGAGGCTTTGTGTGAACTGTCAATATAGCAGCTCATCTGTTTTGTATGTGTGTACAATGAGGAGGATGAATTATGCCCCAAGAGGGGTTATCTTTCTATTTTTTTACATAATGTCCCCAGTGCTGAGGAAAACAACACCACCTGGGGAAAAAAGATTAAAGGTTCAATTAAAAAAAATTCTGATGCTTTTTTCTAAGCTAGCTTAGTCTACCTGGGGTGTTATTACAGGAGGTGTTTGCTTTAATTAATTAGGATTAGGCTATTTTAGTGTAGCCTAAAGAAATAGGAAAAAAAAAAAAAGACAACTCATGACTATTAAGTAGGGTATTCACATTGTCATCTGGCACTTCATTTATTTGCCTTTGTGCCAGAAATCTTCCCAATATCCACAGATACTGAAATATTTCAGGATATATCATCTTAAAAAATAAAAGGATTGGGATTTGGACTGATGGTACATCTGATCCATTATAATGCCTCAGCCATCATGTACAGGCAATGTCATAGGATACATCTTAGAGGTAAACAATGGGAAATTTTATTCTCCAAGTCCATCATCCAGGTTAATGGATGATTAATCCCTTAGACAAAGGGATTTGTTAATTTGTTTGTTTTAATTGAGTCTTATAACTAAAAACAATCTTGTGCTGCAATTCAGGGTGTTCTCTCTATCGTATTAGCTGCATTTTGCTCTCATAGACACATCAGTCAAACCTGGGACCAGCTGTAAGAAACACTAAGCAAAATGTTACAAGCGCACTGCTCTTACTCCTGAAAGTCTAAGTAGACTCACATGGATAACCTCATTAATTCAGTTACATTTGTTCACTTCCCCCTGCCTTTCACTGTTTTTTTTTTTGCGCCACAGTGCAGTGAAGAGACATTTGATGGACAAATATCAGTAGCCTTCCAGAAATTATGAACTTGAAAAAGATTCTTGATGTGGAAAGGATAGACATTATGGCTTAGTAAAATTAAGTGATCATTTCATGTGCACAGCACCACACAAGTAAGTGTAAAGGTGGGAAAGAAAAGAGTACTAAATCTGTCAGCACTTTCAAAGCAAAGGGCAATAAGCTACAGAAAGGCTGAGGACAGTACAAAGCATAAGTGTCACTGACACGGACGAATATGACATGAAAAGCTGAATCACAATGTAGTGTTATAAGGAAGTAAAGGAAGGTGAAGGAAAATTTGTGGAAGGAAAATTGAAGACAGATGGAAGATCAATCTTTTCTGTAATACATCATACGAGAGCATTGACTTGAAATCTCTGGTTCTGGGGTGGCTTGACTATGGGCCTGGACATTTTCATCCTGGGCCTGTTTTCATTTCATCCAAATACACGAGTCCTCAAGCACTGAAAGAGTGAAGAACACCTCTTCTGCCTCACAGATACCAAAGTGCTGGACTTTTTCTGCCCTGCTGCAGGAACGCATAATTATTCACAATGACGTACTAAGTTTTATTTTCAACTCTTACTGTTAGCATTGTTGCTTTTGTGGCAAGATACTGTAGCCAAACATAAGATTCAAACACGAAGGCAACTCTTGTCACAGGATCTTTATTGGCATTGAGCCCTAATCTAGATCAAGGGCTCACTGTGTACTAGACACTCTGTAAGCACAGCAGAAGATAAGGTTTGGGGTTTGGTGTGTTGTTTTTCTTGGGGTTTTTTTTGGGGGGTAGGGTGGGTGCAGTTATTTTGTTTTGATTTTTTTTTTTTTTTTGTAATCTGGGGCATAGAAAGATTCCAGATGAAATGGTATTGAGCAGCATTAGAAAATACTTATCTGATAAGATGAAAATAAGCGTATCCTATTAGTCTAAGAAACAAGAAAGAAAAACTTTGAGAGAATATATGCAGGCAATTCATCCTGTTTTCTTCTGTTCCACTCCACTGAATTTACTGTTATTCATTCCCATTAAGGGCTATTCATGATGGTGGTGTTTTCCTTCCAGCATCATGTCAATATTTGATTAGACACAAATAAGCTTCTTCTATATCCTCTAACTCAACGCTAATCTAAAATATCTCAAATACCATAACACAGTTCAGAGCAGTCCAATGTTTCTATGTGGAATTTTGCATTATTGGCAGCCTGACATTGCTTCTTCTGATGTGAAAGTCCAGCTGTGCCCCAGAGAGGAAGTCAGACAGCTTTGCGCTAAACCAGGATTCTCAAGGCTGTCCATACAGACAGGAATAAGTCAATTGGAAATTACTGTGAATAAACATCTGTTTAGTAGTATGCAGAATCTAAGATTTTTCTGAGAACTAGAAGTCAAGTGATTTCCATACATATAATTTTTTAAAATTTTATTTTTAATTTAACTTTAGTCCTCAGCGAAGTTACAGTTCCTTAAACTGGCATCAGCCCAAATCTTTTATTAATAAGGCTGCTTTTGTTGCCAACTAAAGCCCTAACTGCACAGATTTGAGAGAGACCTTAAGGCAAAACCCACACAAAAGTCTTCTTTATTTATAAATATACATGTATCTTGACATAGCTGCCTTGTTCCTTCATTTAGGGTCTCAGAATCCTTGATACTCCAGTTGGTGTAACTTGAAATCAATAGATCTTGTTTGCTGCTTTCTGAGGAAGCCATAAAGAGAAAAGACAGAAATACTTTGCTCATGACCTAGAAAACTACTCCTTACACAAATATGAACATGTAGTATAGCTTATGTTTCAAAGAGATAGAATGTCAAGTTACTTAAAAATTCCTTTAATTATAATGACTGCTGTGAGCTATTAGTATTCTTTGTTGATTATGTTTCATTCCACATTCTCTTCTGGTTCTATCGTGAAAATAAGTGCAGAGAAGAGAGCCTTGAAATATTTATAATGAGTATATGTAAAGGCAGCTTTAGAGAGCATAATTTTAACTCTCCATTAAAAAGATAGCCTGAGTGTAAACTGCTGTGCTACAGAGTAGGACACTGAAGAAATAGTCATAAAGTTTTGATGGAAAAGGTAGTAAAGGCCCAGGCTGTTGCATGAAGCAGCCAGACCTTCAGATCACAATGTAATGATTAAAGTATTCATTCAACCCAAAGAAACAGTTTTCATATGTTCAGATGTGAAGACATCATCACAGGATACTTAGCATCAGTAAGGACTAAAATTTTGAACATATTAACATTTGCTGACTTCAGATGGAACAAAAAATGTCTTTTCTTATGCTGAAAAATGCAAAAAAAGTTTGATCCAGGTCAGGGGTGTCTATGCAAACTGTCTGCAAAAATCATTGTACATGTTCTATATGTTGAACTTTGAAAACCGCTGGGTTTTTGGGTATTTTTGAGTCGTTGTCATATGATGATTAAGACTGAGCTACATCATAGATATTATGTAGACACCAAGAATTTAAAAAACTGGAATTGATTACAAGATTATTTCAGAGCTATCTAAAATAAGTTCTCACTACTTAAATGTCCCTTTTACCTAGCACATCTTGATTTTTGTTTTATAGAACCATTTGTCTAACTACTACATGAAAGTCAACCTCATTTTCTTCTGTTAAAACAATTTTTCAGTAAAACCTCAAATACAGGATTCTTCTGAAGTCTTCTGCATTCTTGAGCACAACCGGTTTGTACAGGCCCACAGATGTAACTGGACTATGTGGTATTAGTTATCTCAACAGTTTGTGGCTTTTGCACATATTTCAGACCATTTCTGCTGCTCAAAGAAATATCTACAGAAACTGGGTTTATGTTGTTACTTCATTTATCATCCCAAACCTGATAAAACCTGTCTGATGTACTAAGCCACCTACTTGGTTGGTTATTTTTAAACAATAAGAGTATAACTTCTTGTCTTTCATAAGATTATCCCCCCGACACCTCTAGACAACTCCTAACTTTGTACCAGTTAGAAACGATAAGGATCCGGCTTAGGAAGATCACTTGCAGATCTTGGAAGATTAAACCTGAGCTGCTGTAACACCTCATTATGTGCTGTTTATTTATTTAACGTGCTCATCGTGCTTTTCTTGGAGGATCTGGGCTGAAGTCAAAATAGATAGGGTGAGTACAAATTGCTTGACACTACATAAAGGCTATTTTGGAAACATGATATAAGCCTCCTTTGTCGAATTAGTTGAGCACCTGTTTTTCTTAGTTTACCCCTACCATGTCCCCTTTTGATGGCACACAGGAAAGAAAAGAAATTTTGTGATGAAAGAAAAGGAAAAAAAAAAATCCATCTGTTCAAGCAGGTAGCCTGGGTCCCCTAAATAAAAGTTAGTCAAGTGTTACACGGGCAGCCTGATGATCCTGCCCTGTGGTTACACAGGAACACAAATGTGCTGCCAAAGCACCAAACTCCCTGTGACTGTGGTGGAGCTATGGCACAGCTACTTCTCTGTCCTGTTCCCCTCTCCCAAATAAGCACATGATGTAAGAAGGTTAGGAAAGAAAGAGGAGGGAAGCAGAAGTACAACAGACTACAGCTGACATATTCTGGAGCTACTGCTTGCTTTGAGAGATCTTCCCAGAGCATTAGGACTCAAAGCCACTGCGGAGGAGAGGGAGGGGGCTATGCAGCCACAGACATTTCTTCCACATAGACAGGGGACTGCAAACAGCATAAGTAACAATAAGCAAAGATAGATAGAGGTTGGGGAGAAGGAGCTAAATACTGTTCCTTGTTCTTTCAGTAAAGTAGTATCTTAACAATACATGCACCCTAACGAACCAGCATAGGCCATCCAGTGCTTGGTCTTAAAAAAAAGACTTATTCTTAAATGACAGATGAAGTTTAGAGTACTCATCTGAGCCTATAAGTATGATCAAATTTTTTTACAACAAAAAAGCATTTTTCTTCTGGACTGGGAGCTTCATAGGCAGTTAAGGATTCAGTTACACATTTTCTGCAATGTTTTTAAACCTTCCAATTTCTCTGAAAGTATGTCAATGTGTTGTGTCTGACATATTTAGCCACACTAACAACTTTGGAGATAAAATGCAAGTGTATGTCTGCAGATGCTCCTAGCCCAGTCATCTCTGACTGGCACACTTTTTTGTCTTTGATGCCACCCCTGCGATATACCAAACAAGTCTCATTCACACATGAATAAAGTTCGATCCATCTCTTTTGTTCTTCATGGCTATAAATACCCTTTACCCCTATGCACAGCTGGTTACCGCATGGCATTCCTTCTCCTTAGAGGGTGGAAAACCTCTTAAGAACATAAGGCCATTCAGAACTGCTCCCTGGGGTGGCTATAAGTTAAAACCCCAAATTCAGCCTTCTTTCCTGTGATATAATTCCAATATAATCCCAGGAGAGTTCCAGATATTGCCAGCAACGCATGAGCCAGTTAGCCTGGTGTCCAGCCAGAATCCTTATTTAGCAGCTCATCATGTTTTTCCTCAGTTCTTAGACCATTTCTAAAACATACCTTTAATAAAAGTAATAATAATATAACAGTCATTATGCAACCTTACCTTATTTCCTGCCAAAATGTATTCTGATGTGGATTCAGCAACTTCTACTGGTGTTGAGTAGTAACTTTTCCACACAGACTGTACTTATAAGAGAGTCAGAGTGTCTGGCTTTTTTGCTCTGGGCACCATTTCCAGTCACATGAACTGGGAAAAGCTTGATTCAGATGTTAACAGCCACTGACATTTGCAGGAATGTTGTTTAAAAAAATAATCATAAATGCCTTGAGAAATTTCATGGCTTAAAAGGATTATCACAAAAGTTATTGAAAATTCTGTATGCATGTTTTTTGTGAGGAACAGTAGCGTAATATAAGTGTTCATGGTAACATGATACATAGCTATATAGTATGTTAAAGAGCAAACCATATTGAATATAGTTTTGTCTTGTCTTTCATGTCTTTACAAGTTCACTGAAGTAGGATTTGTTTGAAATCAGGGAAGAATCTGACATTTTGATTTTAAAAGGATGTCAGAATTTGAGAAATTAATGGGGATGAATTCCACCTCTGGATGATGAAAGTAATTAATTAGAAGAAATCTGTATTGGCACCTAAGCTTCTATTAAACTCCCTTCCCTCTCTTCATTTATTTTAAACACATTTTCCACTTTTGTCAGGGGAATTATTTTTATTGTCTTAGATTTGAAGGAGCTCTCCATCAGGTTTTTGACATTCAAGGGGTGGGGAGGGAGATGGAGACAGATTTGTGGTTTACATTTCACAGGACTGCAGTAATGGAGACACTCAGAGTTTAGCTCTTGTTTGTTCCAAATCATTTCAGTCTCCGAGGAAGTCTCATGTTCAGAAGGTGACCTCAAGGGGCATAGTTGTGTCCCTGAATCATTGTATTACAGTATCAGAGGTAGCTGGGTCTGAACATCTGACACAGATTGTTTTAAGCCTTCCTTCCACCTGGGATGGTTCCTCTCTGCACTACTTTCTCACTCTTTTAAAGCAAACCAAAAAACTGAAGTCCTCATGCAGCCCATAAGGAGCATTCAGAAGTGTCTAAATTTTTGGCCTTTTGAGATGAGTGAGAGAGGAAAAAAAAATAACTTAAACCCATAACTTAAACAGATGAAAGCAATACATGCACACAGTCCCTTTATAACCTTTGCACTGTTCTGGGAGAATAATATTGATATTTTTCTAAGGCAAAACAGAGATAAAAGGGAGTAATATCATTCTTTCTTCTTTCCCCATTGGCATGGTTCCCATGGCACTTGCACCCTCAGCCAAAAAGATGATCAAATGACTAGCAAACCAAATTTCCATGCTATGTGCAGGAGAGAGAAGAAATTGATAGGTGTGCAGTGGTGCAGAGTGGTTGTTCTAACACTGCTAGTAAATATCTGCTGACAAGTGCATGCTTTGCAGGAAAAGCCTAGATCATCATTCTGTGGATGACTGACTTCCTAACTATGGGCAGATCACCTGTATCATGCTCATATGTTTTGTCCATCCAACATTTGCCAGAAATGGGCTGATTTTGTATGTTTGGTATGGGCAATCAAGGGAGAGAGGCGAAGCTATTTACTAAGAGATACTCTTAGCTGGATTTTTTTGGTTCAGAAGCTAATGTCAATCTCATTTAATGATCATGTCCCTCAAAAATTAATTTATGTCAGGAAACTCCCCCTTCATATGCATTTCTGATACAATAAGCCTGTTAGGCTGAATGAGCATGAGCTACACAATCAGTGCTTATGTTCCACAGAAATGCCCAAGGTAAGCCATAGGTAGTGTTTCAGTAAGAGCCACTATCCACATGGTGTAACATCTACACTGGCAGATCTGTCTGATGCCTAAAAGATATGTAATTGCTTGGGAAAAACTAGATCCATCATAACTCTGTACACATAGCCCAAAAGTTAGATATAATGAGGCATCGAGTAGAACAGTTGTTTCGTTTAGTTTGAAAGCATGAGATGTTAGTTTCTTTCTCATCTTTTCAGTCTGGATTACAGTTAAAGAATTAAGTGTTCCTATTTAAAAAAAAAAAAAAAAAAAAAAAAAAAAGGTTTGGCAAAAATTGTGTGAAATGTTGATACTCCAGAAGGAAAAATTCCAGCAGTTTTTAAATGCAGTGCAGGCATAGGAACATCACAGTATTCCTGCTTCATGAGGTTTCTTTCTTAAACCAAGATTTAAAGGAATAGACCTAAAGAAGATTAGGTAGCTCACCATTTTCTTCTCCCCTACAATGACTGCATCATCATTATTAAGACACTGAATTAGACAGAACAAAGACACCATAACCATCTGAAAACTCCACAGTCCAAAAGAGAGTGATTTATCCTGCCTGAGAGGGCTAGCAAGATTACCATGAAAACATCATTTGAGATTATTCTATGAAGTCAACTCATGAAGTAATAAATGATGTGAAGATATTTCGAGGAAAATAGCTTCTTACCTTGCTTGCTCTATGGGAGGGCCAGAAAATATCGTTTCTTAAAAAAAAAAAAAAAAAACACAACAAAAAACCACAACACCAAAACAAAGACCCCAAACAACAAAAAAAACCCACCACCACATAGAAAACCCCCTGGTAAGATTCCTTTAAAAATTGAATAAGAAAGCTTTCTTTTGAATTAATTTTGTCTGTAGAACAGTTACAGCAGTAACTTAAACAGAATGTGTTACTGGTCAAGACAGAAGAGGATGACAACTCAGTGGAGGCACTCAAAAGACACCAGAAAAAGACAAATTATGGAGCAACACAAATGTCTGCACTTCCATTATTACTACTCAGAATTCTATCTTACTTTACACACACAGGGAGAGAAAAAGAAAATCTCCTAATATCCCTTTTCTAGGTGGGCATTTTGTCAGGCAAATCATCTCTTGGGCACAGAAACCCATAGGAAATTAAGTGATAAATCTCTATTAATTTGTTTTTAACCTTTATTTTACTTTCTAATCATTATTTCAAGCCTACTCACTGAAATACTGCTGGTCATACTGCTTTGTCAGAGTTCCTGCAAAGTAAGTTAAGGTAACTTTTGCATGAGCAGTTTGTTTTATGTGATATAAAGCATCCTCAGAACCCTGGGTGGATGTTATTAAATTTTATGGTATCCTGTACAGAGATAGCACTCATTTTATGGAGACAGAGTCATAAAGCAATTAAAGTATCAGTTTGGCCTTCATTTTGCGTTTCAAAAGCTGAGGCAGAATTCCCAGAAAAGTCCTGCATTTTTGACTACCGTTGAAAGGGTACATTATTGTCTTAAAAAGAAATAAAAATCCCATCAGGCAGCAGAAATGGCCAAAATAGTACAGAATGTGTCTACCCTAACTACGCTACTGGGAAACATGCAGTTCTTGCACTCAATATTAGACTGAAACAGCAACTTCATTGCTCCATGAGCTGCCATCAGTTGCAAGAAAAGCACCAGGCAGGATTTCCCTGTGGCTTTTCCATGTCTGTGGGCCTGAGGAGAATCCAGTTTGTGGGATATAGTATATTACCTCAGAAATTAAGTGCATGTCAGTGGACATACTCCCAGTTTTAACACTCTGCCTACTGGGTCTGTCATGCAGTCTCTGAAAGAGAAGAATCTGTGTGATGAGAGAAAGGTACCAGGAAGATAAAGAAAAGATAAAAGCTACAGTGATCATTAAGAATATAAAGTTGTTAACTTTGTTTACAAGAGTTATTTTCTAAGAATTACAAGGATTGGGAAAGCGCTTCACGGTTTGAATTGAAAATGAATTCTAGCATCTGTCATTACCCAGATCCTGGATAATTCACAAGTTCAGCTGCATAAGTAACACTTTGCATGCTCAGCCAACACATGAATCAGGAGGGGTCCAGCAACAGCAGCAGCAATGTCACAGAAGTCTCGGTATTGTGTCCCTTTTACAAGCACAGAAGCATGGACAGACAAGGTACCTTGCCGAAAGCTGTCCAGTAATTAGGTGACAACTGCCTCAAACCCAAGGCCTGTGCCCAAGTCACTGAAGACCGTAGTCCTTAAAAGAAGCCCATCACTTTAACTAAATCCGTGTCCCTGTTCTGGCTAGTCCTCAGACTCTACTTCGTTTCTCAAGAAGGTCTAAAGCTCTACCTGCTTGGTCGAGCAAGTTGCACTAAATAAGATAGACACTTCTATTTAAGGATAAAGAGAGGAAGATCTGGCTGTAGATAAAGCCATCTCCTTCTAACATTCCTCACATAAGAGATGGAAAGAAGACTCCATGTGCATGTGGCCACATAGAGAGATATTCTCTAACATTTGGTTACAAAAACATACCCTGCCTAAAGCTGAAGCTACCAGTGCTGTGACAGTTACTCAAATTACCTTTCAAAGCAACTCACTGACTTAAATGTTTGCTACTGAGAAAAGCACATTGTTTTGCTTTACAGTTTGTATGCTTCCATGCCACTCCCTGCCTATTCTGTTCTTTTTCTTCATTCAGTGCTCAGTTTCTTATGGAAACCCCCAAAGTTTCTTATAAATGTTTTCCTCCTTCCTTAGCAGCCTATGCATATTTTAAGACACATGCATGAAAGAAGCATTTCCTTAAATATTCCCAATCTTGTACTTGGTAAACCCTTTGTATTTCAGTTTGAAACAAAGCAAACTACATTTTGTTTCCAGTTAAAAGGTTCCTATCCTTAAGATGCAAAACATTAGCTGTATAAGCAACGTGCTTAAAAAACCCAATTACTTCTGTTTGCAGAAGGCTTCTTGCAAGACACTTTTACAGTTAAAATATAACTTGTAACAGAGATAATACTGGCTTACATTGTAGTGGCTCACAAAACTCCCAAACATTTAAAAAATTCTGATACATTTCTTAAAACTATGGCTTAACCCACATAGAAGTCTGAGGTATTCAGTAAAATGGCAGAAGACTTACCTTCAGAGGAATCAGCGTGGAGGCTCTTGTTTCTCTTTAACCTTATACCTGATCAAATGCTTATAGCAAGACTTAATGCTGACTCCCTCCACCTCTGTAGTGGTCAAAAAAAATGATGGCCGAACTCTAAGCACTCGTATAGGTTTGGCAAACTGAAGAGCAGTAACAGCTGGCTTTTTGCCCGAAATTAATTGGAGAAATGTATTACAGGCTGTGCTCTTATCATCAGCTGCCAAGAAGCATTTGGATAATGCTCTTTACAAGAGAAAAAAGGAGGATGTTGCTTTTTCTTTCCAGAACTTTGCATGCACCAGACGATGCTGTCAAGCATCTAACAGCTAGGAACTGACTGGTGAACTGACAAGAGAAAAAAAGTTATACTGTTAAGTTTTTCCTTTAAAAAAATGCAATTCCAAATGTAGAGGGATAAAATTACCTTTTCCTGTGGATTTCAGGGTGAAGAACTCAGTTGATAAAGTTTCAGCTTTAAGATACTTTGCCCATGCATCTTCTTTGAGCACTAAAAGTCAGACCTACTTCTTCCTCTTTTTATACATCATCACTAGAAACTAACACTTCTGCAGGGCTGTGAAACCACACCTGTGCCTCTTTACCATCCCTCCTGACTCTGCCACAGGTGTCCCAGTGCCTGTGTCAGCTCTACGTTCAGGCTGTCAGCAAAGTTTTTATATGTTTCCTTCCCCAAGGGCTGTGTTAAGACTCTGTTGGGAGGAACCAGAAAATGGTGAGGGCTTAAAAATATGGGAAAAGGGCAAAACAAAAAGCTCCCTGAAGAGCATAAGTTGAAAGCCTCTATTCTGCTAATGGCTATTAGTACAACAACTTTCATGCTGCACAGTCACCAGGACAATCTCTGTTTATACCCTTTAATGAGCATACATGCCCCTTACATTTGAATGGTGGCAGAGAATAGAACAGGACAAAGGAGAAAATAGCCAAAATAAAATAAGATGAAAATGAAGATAATCAGGCAAGAAAGAAAGTAGAATAGGAGACAAAAAAGAGATTAGGTAGAAAGAATACGGCACAAACATTTTTTTCCCTCCCCTTACTTTTGCATCACATCAGGTGGCAGGAAAGGCCTGGAGTGGCAGGCATTCACTAAGCACACAACCATCAGCCTGGCTCCCTCGAAGAGGAGGGTCCCAGGGAGCTGTTTTGGGCAATGGCAGCAGGGACTTTTCCCCAGCCCTGCACCAGCCATTTGGCCACTGCGGCTGGTGGGGGATCAGGGCTTGGTCTGGCCGACAGGGCTGGAGAGATGCCTCAGCACACATTGCTATAAGAAAGGGCTGTGGGAAGCAACTACACTCTTTCAAGCAGAGCAAGCTGTTGAATGTCTTCCCATAAGATTAGCAGGCCTGCTGGCAGAGCAGAAGGGTTTTTTGCCTCCTCACTAGTAGCAGATCCTCTCTGCTCTGCCTGCGTGGTGACACACGAAACTGTCAGGGCTGGCGCTGAGCTCTTCTGGACCTGTTTTAGGCAGAGCAGATGTAACATGGCTTCACAGTGCAGAGCAGCACGCTGTAGGCTGGGAAGCCAACTAGGATGATAGATGTATGAGCCCCAAGTCTTTTGGCATTAACATTGATAAGCAACACCAGTTTTCCCCTTGCTTACTAAGTCTTTTAAATCATCACTGAAGAATTTACCTTGGGCTGGTCTGGCTCCACTGGGCTGATAAAAGCTTGTCTTGTACATAGTAATGTCTGGTGCGTGTTCTGCAGTGCTAGAGCTACACTCGGTGAGGTTCAGTAATATCACAGTTATGAACCAGAGGAGGTGCTACCCAGACAGAAAGCTGGATGCTGGCAGAGTAATGAAGACAGGAAACACCTGTGATGCAGCGCAGTAATTAGAGCCTAAACTGAGATTAATCCCCAGGAAAGTCTTTCTATTTCAGCATGGACAAATACTTCATCTCAATCAAAAGCAGTGTTACAGATTGTTCAATTATTCCCATATTCATTTTTGAAACATTTTATTATACTATAAATCTAATAATTTCAGATTTTTGTCCCAAAATGCGATATAAATGGGGACACACATAGCAGGCTTTTCCACCTGCACAGAGTCCATTTTTGTATCAGTAAAACAAAATCATTACAAAACTTTTCTCTCAGCCGTGAGAGTAAGGGTGATGGCCCCAGTATGAGAATATACATCAAATCCTAGACTTATCTTTAATCAAATGAGGTTTAAATATTTGTATAAAGGCAAACACATGGCTGGTTGGTTGAACAGTAAAAAAGCTGTAGGGTGGATACTGCAAGTTATATCTCTATCAGCTATATTTTCATAAGGAAGCAGTTAAGTTGTGAAAAACTTTATGCAGATTTGTGCATTTTTGACCATAAAATGCATACCTGTTTTGGTTTGTTTTCACAAATGTTTGTTAGACTTGTTTTCTGCATAGTTTGATTAGCAAAATAGCATCTTGGGAAAATAAACAGTCCCCAGGCACTGGTTTTCATTCGCATTTATTGGTAGAGCAAACTAATTAAGTAGAGCTAGGCTTAGATAACAAATTAAAAATCTAATGCTGAAATTGGGAATCAATCTCTCTTTTAATGTTGCCAATGATGTCAGCAGGACAGCATTTATAAATGGCTGTATGGGCCTGGTTTATTGCTCGGTGTTATATTCTTTTCTTCTGCATCTAAATAAGTAAGTATAGCTAAGTTAGCTATTTCTTTAGAGTAGTTGCTATTATTCAAATATACCCTACAGATTTTGAATCAAGCTCTTCCTCTAAACCATGCAAATCTGAAACTGCAGGTTACCATCAAACACCAAAAACTAAAGCCTTAAGGAAAACACTAGAGCATAACACCAAACCCGCAGAAGCTGGCAGTGCTGCAGCTTCTAAAAATCACGCTATTTCTGTTCCTGTTCCCAAGTTTTCCCTTCCTAGGCTCCCCCTCTGATCTCTCCTTTTGCATACCTTGAAACTGCTCTCCCTCCCCAGACCACAGTTATTTGTTCTGCCACTTCTTGGCTCTTGCTTTTGCTTTGAAAAGGTTATTTTTTTCTGTCAAGTTTATATGAAAATATTCATACCTGGAAATTAATGTGAAAAACCCCAGGGTACAGTGGTGGGATTGTTGCAAAGTTATGGTTTTGTCATCTGTCATTTGGGTTTAACAGGGGAAGAAACTGTGAAAAAATGATGATCCTTTACTGTCAGGGCAGAAAGAAAGAGATTACACATGCTAGAGGTTATTAGTTTTTGGATGAGTGGAACCTGAAGGACAGCAGTGTATTAAGATAAATATTTTTTAAATGAAAGAATTTTTACAAGGGGGAAAAACAGCTTTCTTGAGTGGCCCACATAAATGATGCAAAGCGTTCACAGGCCCAGCAAGGGTATCTCAGGGAACCCAGTTTAGTTACTCACAGGATCTGCAGCAAAATGAAGGCTTCTGCAAATGGTAATGCCTTGTCCTTTAATGTTGAACAAAACCTGCCTACAGCCAACAAGCAGAAAACCCAAATCTTGAGACAATATCTGAACAGTTTCCAGTTTCTGAGATAGGTGTACCCATGTGCTTGGGATTCCCAGTACCACGTCCCCTCCCTGGAAAGCAGTTTTCTAACCAAGGAGCACACGCCCTTGTGTAAACACAAGAGTTAGCAGTGCAACAGCGCTTTTGCAGAAAAAAATATTTTTAGTTTGACTACACCCAAGGACTGGATAACGCTTGTTCCTCACCGAGTTGTGAGGACGTTCTGGGGAGCGAGCCCAGCTCTGCCAGTCACACTGCAGTCTCTCAAATGATCATGCAGTGCCACCTACTTGTTGCTGCTGAGGTTTGCAGGAAACCGACTGCTTCTCTCAGAGGTTATTAGAGAAGTGACTCCCTTGGTTTGTTGGGAAGGAGGGGGGTCGTGTTGTTCCCTCCCTCCTCCACCAACAATGTGTTACTCCAACATCATTTTTTAATAGAATTTTTCAAATTTTCACGATTGTATTTCAAATTTAGAAGGCTCACATTTATTACTATGCCATACAAAACATGTTTATTTGAACAAACACACAGTTACCAAACTTCTAACAGGCAATTGAGAAGTGATGCTTGAGAAGAGCAGCTACTACAAATGCAACTAACTAGAGAAAAAAAAAATCCCTCTACACATGATAAGATCTTATGGAAATAAGAGCAAGAGGTAGCTTACGTCGCAGCCCCAGGAAAATATGAGAGTATAAGCACGCACATGAGAGCCTGCGGCAATAATGCAGTGCTATCCATTGGGGCTGCTCCCGCAGTTAATAGAAGGACACCCTTCAGTTCATAACCAGACTGCAGAGCAACAGTAGCAGTATGGTCAGCCCCAATGTAACGAGGCAAGTATAATATAACCATGAAAGTAGTTTGAATTGCTGTGTTTTGATTCTTAAAATTATGGTGCGTCTTCTCACAGTTGTATGAAAAGTTTTCTGTCTTTCCATACATTTGTATCTCAGGTACTTACGTGGTAATCTGCTCTTGCACTTAATCAAGCCAAAGACAAACCAAGCAAAAATAAATATGATTCTAGCACTTAGAGCTACAGAACACAATTTAAACCCACAAACTTTAAAGGCTTAAAAAACCCAAATATTAATTAAATAACTCCTTCTACCTCCTGTATCCTTTAAAAATAAATAAATATGTAAATAAGTAAACAGCCTTAATTCCAGGAGTACTAATGCATGACCTTGTTGGTTTTCCATTTGTAGTATGGAAACAGATTTTATATCCTGGATCAAAACACTTTCCCTTCAGAGAGAGAGAGAGAGTGCGCCTTTGGCAGAGTCATTCTGTACAGGTGTCTGGATGCCCTTTATAGCATGTCACAGGTTGAAAGAGTGATGCACGATACCAGGACAAATTCAGGCCCTTTGATAAATGAATAAGGGTTAATATTTTATAACCAGAATCTTCACTTCCATCTGATCTTTAGATTTTTGTTTGACATTGGCATTTTTGGCAGATAAGGATGAGAAGGCGTCTAAATAATACAGGTCAGTTTCCTGCAAAAGCAGAGAAGCATTCTGCAGATATGAGGATCAAATCCGTTAAAATCTCCACCAGACTACAGAATAAACTTTTTTTCTTTATTGTTTGTTAGTCTTTTCAAAAGGATTCTTTTCTCTTAAACAACATACAGGCATCCTTAAAAATGCTTTTGGGATCACCTGTTGTTTTAAAACATTTTGAAGAATATCTGTGTGAACACATACAAAAATCAGTGGGTGGCACTGTTGGCTTGCAGGTAGAGAATCATCTCCTAAATTATAAAATATACCCAGATTTCAGGGTTAGCTGTGTATTGATTCACGTTTGCCTGTCACTTAGAATTTGCTTTATTTGCAAATCTATCTTTCTTAAAGTCTATTTTCATGCTGAAACCATCAAGACTGGTAATTATTTAATCCTGACATTTTGTGCCTTACTTGCAATAGAAAGTGTTTGGACACAAATATTAGACTGAAAAAAATCGTCCCTATAATCACTGCAAGGAACATACTAGGTCTTGAAACACTGAAAAATGTCTGATTTCACCTCTTTAGTTCACAAATTCATAGCATGAAGAATTGGTTTACTGAAATCTAGTACAAACAACACATTTTTCCATCTATAGGGTACTTTAGAGACCCACTGTCTGATGACTTTGTCTCAGCTAATCGCAAGTTCTCTGAGGGCCCTTGAACACTCCAAGCATCTTTGAAATAAGAAAGAGAAAATGTTGCTGGAAAAGCGTAATGCAGTAGGGTATGTGGAGAGGTAATGCAAACACAATGACAAGGCAATCATCTTCACTGGAGCGCAGCACACCCAGCTAGTTTAATGCTTGGCAGTGTTTATTCTGTGCTGCAGCTCCAGCTTTACACGCAGTAGGGAGGGGGGGATCCTGCAATTTTTTATCCTGCAGATCATATGCTTGGGCATTGAGATAAGGAATTGCCAGGCACATTTGCCATGGGTGCACAGGCTGAGGCTTGCACCCCTCACAAGGGGGTAAATTCTATTGAAAATAAGCACGCTTTAAGGTCATATGTATGTTTTGAACACAAACCAAACCCCAGTCTCAATGTCAAACTTTAAGTGAACCTACACTGCGGATGCAGTCCTGCCGGCTGCGTTCCTAAGCTGCTCAAAGGGGAAAGATGAGGACTCTCATCTGTGTGCGATGGCTGGAGCAGGCACACTGAGGTGTGCTGTGCCTGAGCTGTGTGCTTTACGGCGTGATTTGCAACTTAGTCAGATAAGGGATCCTCTCCTGGGTGAGACCCCACGCAGCGCAGCAATGGCATCGGAAGTTTGTAAGTAACCCAAAAGTTACCTCATCATTCCAGCACTGTGGCGGTCACCTCCTGCCCTCCTACCCCAACATACACGTGAGGCTACATGGAGCCAAATCAGGAATAAGGCTCCCAGGGAAATACCTGTTCAGTCCTTCAGGTTGTATGGGCTGAACACAAGAGAAAGATCCCCACTGAATTTGGCAGGGTGCCTTTGTCCCCCATCCTAAATTCCAGCTGGGATGGAAGGGGAGCCAAGTCTGCAGATATCTGACTAGGAGCAGAGGGAACTTCCTTCCTTCGGTTCTTTACATTAATATTTCTGCAAATACGTTCATGTTGCTACCCTTTTGGAAATTTTAAAAATATTTGCCATTTTAAGACAAAAGGAAAGAAAAAAAAAAACACTTTAATTTTTAAACCGAGCACTGTAACTCTGATATACTAAGCCAAGTCCTAGAAAGTGGAATGCAGACATGGATTGAGTAAAGGTGAGGGTTTTTTTCATTCACGTGCCTTGCAGAGGAGATCACCCTGCCTTTCTTAGATTAAAAATAATATGAACTAAAATACCCTCTAGAGGACTTTGGTTTTGTGTCTCAAAGGTCTTGAAGCAATCTTTTATCCTGACAGATAATATATTTCTGGCATGTCTGTTGCATCGGCACACTTTTCTTCTAGGCACTCACTGTTGTCATGGTTACAGTATCCATATTCTGAAAATAAATAAACTCCCTCTTTCAGAGAAAAGGAAAATCATATTTGTTCTGTATATGAAAAGTATTTTTCTGCACCATGTATATTTTAGTATTACAAACAATTTAAAATTACTAGAATTATGTTTTAAAATCCAGTTTTATTCCCCCAAATTTTAAGCTGGAATACAGTGAGTCTGTCTAGTCAAGAAGTGAGCTCACCGCCAGCTCAACACTGCTGGCATAATAAGCAGCACTGAAACCTTGAAATATGCCACGAATCAGTGTCTGTCCTCACTACCCGGGAAGGGAAATCTCCCCCAGAAATTTGATATGTTTTTCCTGCAGAAGGAGCTGAGACTCCTTAATCCATGAAGATCAACTATTTCAAGATGCAGGAAGCAAAACATGTCTTTAATGCAAGTAACATGGGCAGTGGGGACACAGTCTACGGTGTGAGTCCATTATGTGTGGAAAGATGCAGCTTCAATTGAAATTATGTGTTTCTAAATGTAACCTCAGAGTGATCACACAGAGTAGATGACTCTGGTTTGAGCCAACACTTCTTGCCTCAAGGACTGAAAATAAATAGCACAGATTTTTAATTCTTTCACTACGGAGCTCTATAAACCTGGTATAGCTATAGAACAGCAAGAACATAATTTTTATTTCAGTTTACATAAGGCATCGTGGCTTATCACACAAGGCAGATAGTCCCACCAGCTCACTCACAGCCACCAGGAAGCCTTTGCAAAGCTCAGCACATTCTCTGTGTCACACTCTCCTTCCCCCGTGGCTGCTTACAGAGGTCTTCACTTGACTCCTGCAGCCAAATTCTCATCTCAGTCATGTTGTCACTAAAACAAATACCTTCACTGTCGTGCACAGGCATAACTACATGTAGGGTGGGCAACTGGCACATCTTTCTGTCATTTGCTACCTTTCTTCCCCAAAATGTTCAGAGGAAGCCTGCTTACTTTAGTGCCTGGCAGAGTGTTTCTGTAAGGTCAGACCTTGGCTTCCACAACACTTGCATAGATTTCTTCCCTTTGGAAATGCAATAGCTCCTCTGCCTGGTCATATATAAGCACTGTTGTTCTGGCTATTGTCATAGGTGTCTGACTCCTAAAGAGATTTAATTTCTTTTTGGCAATAACAAACCTACTTGCTAATACAATTTAGTGGAGTTTTAATCAGTGCCACCAGGCTGCTCACAGAGCAGCTCCCGGACATCTGCCATACATTTCCCACATCTGACAGGACTTTTCCCAAGGCACATACCATTTATCAAGGAAGCCGTGTGATGTTGCCTGTTACCAAAACCTGTTCTCTTAATGCATGTGTAATGAGGTGGCTAATGCTTTGTGAGTAGCAGTGCCTTGCCTTAATAGGCACAGATATGCATTAATTGATACCATAGCTTTTTCAGTCATCCTGTACAAAAAATGCATATATAATTGCATGCAGTAATAATTTTTCAAATATGATTAAAAATTAAATACAAGATTTTTCTTTTAATTTTTACTTTGCAGCTCTGTTAATCAGAGGAAAAATAAAACTGAAAAATGCACTATCACTGTTGCAGTAACCCTAACACTGAGAAGTCCACGATACCTAAGCCCAAAGAACTCATTATAACCAAACATAATGAAGCTGAAAATAAAAATTCAGAGAGAGGACAGAATTGTTAGAAGTGATGTATAAATTCAGGGGGAAGACTGCACTGATCTGCCCTGTAGCCTTTCTGATCACAATACTACAGGAAGTACTTCTAATAGAGTTACGACTTTTGTTTGTTCTGGGCAAACTACAAGCTCTTGCCTTCTGGTATAAGCAAGAGTCCAAGATCTACAGCTTTTTTTAAATGCAGTCTTTCACCTGCCCTGTTATAATCAATATACATTCTCCTTTGCTTTCTGTTTTTTTTCAGAAGGTCAAAGCACTTTCTTTGCCCTTGCTATGTAGCATTTCTGTAGGCTGAAGCTGCTGTTGGGACCACACCATCCTCCAAGTCCAGAACCCCAGGATGCAGAGCACTGCCTTCTCCAGTTGCAGAGTTACCCAGCTCTGTATTTCTCCAGAACTATGCCCTTTGATTTCTGTCATGGTTTAACCCCAGCTGGCCACTAAGCACTACACAGCTGCTCGCTCATTCCCCCTCAGGTGGGATGGTGAAGAGAATCAGAGAGTAAAAGTGAGAAAACTTGTGGGTTCAGATAAAGGCAGTTTAATAGGTAAAGCAAAAGCCAGGCACACAGGCAAAGCAAAACAAGGAATTCACTCACTACATCCCATGGGCAGGCAGGTGTTCAGCTATCTCCAGGAAAGCAGGGCTCCATCACACATAACGGTTGCTTGGGAAGACAAACACTGTTAACTCTCAACATTCCTCCCTTCCTTCTTCAGGCCCCAGCTTTATATGGCGGAGCAAGACATCATATGTTATCGAATATCCCTTTGGTCAGTTGGGGTCATCTGTCCCAGCTGTGTCCCCTCCCAGCCCCTTGTGCACCCCCAGCCTACTCGCTGGTGGGATGATGCGAGAAGTGGAAAAGGCCTTGACTCTGTGTAAGCACTGCTCGGCAATAACTAAAACACCCCTCTATTATCAACACTGTTTTCAGCAAAAATGCAAAACATAGCTCCATACCAGCTACTATGAAGAAAATAATCGCTACCCCAGCCAAAACCAGCACAGTTCCCTATTTCTTTCTGAGGTTTTTGTATAGCCATTCACTACAGACTGCTTGGTACAAACAGCTACACCCAGTGATTTTAATAGCAGGAACCCCAAAAATAATTTTGCTCAGTACATTTCTTACTGGAAAAACTTCCCTATCCATACAGATTTATGCCCAGTAAGGGTCAGGCTTTCTCATTTCTTTCCTCAAAAAACACCTGTTGTACAACCCCCAAAGAGCTGTGGTGTGTGCCTCATTTGCTTCCCACTGACTGGTGTGTAGGGCTACAGCCACCTCCATGGTTTGTGACTCTGGGCAAGTCACTTCACTTCTGTGAGATGTCATCTATTGAACTGGAACGGCCTTTGAGACTAAGTAACTCCATGCCGCTCCCATATAAGAACTACTGCTTCACTATTTAACTGATCTGTATGTTTACAGGATTAAAGGATCTGGTTTCTCTGACTAGGTCTGTTTACTCTGATGTAAATAGCCTTATCCTCATCTTACAATTAGCCTCACACCAAATCCCCAGAGCTTATTATGGCCTGAAGTTTGGAAGCGTTCAGATCTGTATCCTGCTGGTGCAATTGTAAACATAGTTTATAAACTTGTACAACTCTGTATGTTCTACTTGCATATATACAAAACACTTTGAGCTAGTAATTTAAGCTTGAACATAAGTATTTCTCCTAACACAAAGAACTTCAAGCATCTGCAACAGAGATACCAATCTGTTAGTTGTAGAGATGCCTCTAACTGTCAACTGAGACAAATAGCTTCTTTCATGAGGACCTCTATTAGATGGCCACATTAGATGAGTCATTCTGCAGCAATCCAGATAAAGCTCACCTAAAGCGTAAAACAACTTCTACTTTTATCACCAAATACTTAATACATCACTGAATATCACATCACCACTCAGTCCTTTGAACATCCTAGTGGATTTTAGCTGGAATTGAATGGCATGCACTCGGTGTAATCAAAGGCTACATCGTAATCCCAAACAGCACCGTTTCTACTGCCAGCTAAGCTGTTTGGTTCAGTGATCTTCAAGCTTTACTCATTAGTAACAGAAGAATTCAATGTTACTAACACCCATTGCTACTGATGCTGTCTTCAGTATCACTTAGAGCTCTAAAACACTTGCTGTGATCCTTAAGATTGTCTTGAAAGGTTTATTACATACCTCCTCTCTTTGGATAATTCTTGACTCTGATATTACATTTCCCTCAGAAGTTAAGCCACAAGCAACAAGCTTTTCACCATTGATAATCCTTCTAGAGCATGCAGGAGGAATTGCAACCACTGTGCTGCACAGAATAAGGGAGTGCTAATAGACTATGCTCTACTGCCAGGAGTTGCACACAGATTTACCAGATGTGATATTAACTCTGCAAGTATTGTACCCTATAACAGAATAATAGCCTGTATAGTTTATATACATAGTTAGAGATGGTGCCCTCTTATAGCATCTAATCCTTTTCCAATCTGATACACTTGTTGCTGATGTTAACAAATTCCAACCTAACCCAGTCCCCTCCTTGTGAGGGAATGGGCACAGCAGAAGAACTGGGTCTTTCTGTGCACTGTGTGCCTCCTGAGCTGGCACATGTCCCCGTGCAGCAAAGCATCACACTTTCTGATTCTTGGAATTTAATTTTACCTTGCCATTTGGAGCCACTGTTCTAGCCCTCTCCAGAGGGAAATAGGAGACTTGGTCACCCAGGGTATAGAGAAGGCTGAGGTACCAAATGACTTTCTCACCTACCTTTACTGGCAAGGGCTCTAAGCACACTGCCCAAGTTGCAGAAAGTAAAACCAGGAGCAATGAGAATGAAGAACCACCCACTGCAGGAGAAGATCAGGTTCAAGACCATCCAAGGAAGCTGAAGGTACATAAGTGCATAGGACCTGATGAAATCCATCCACGGGTCCTGAGGCAGCTGGTGGATGAAGTTGCTAAGCCACTTTCCATTATATTTGAAAAGTCATGGCAGGCTGGTGAAGTTCCCACTGACTGGAAAAGGGGAAACACAACCTTCATGCTCAAAAAGGGAAAAAAGGAAGACCCAGGGAACTACAGGCTAGTCAGTCTGTGTCCGGCCAGATCATGGAGTAGATCCTCCTAGAAATTCTGCTAAGGCACATGGAAAATAAGGCCTTGATTGGTGACAGCCAGCATGGCTTCACCGAGGGCAAACCATGCCTGGCAAACTTAGTGGCCTTCTATGAGGGTGCTACAACATTGGTAGATAAGGGAAAAGCAGAAGACATCATCTACCTGGACTTGTGCAAAGTTTTTGACACTGTCCTGCATGGCATCCTGGTCTCTAAATTAGAAAGGCATAGATTTGATAGATGGATCACTTGGTGGGTCAGGAACTGGCTGGATGGCCACAATCAAAAGGTCAACAGCTCAATGTCCAAATGGAAGCCAGTGACAAGTGGTGTTCCTCAGGGGTCAGTACTAAGACCAGTGCTGTTTAACATCTTTGTTTGAGACAAAGACAGTGGGATTGAGTGCACCCTCAGGAAGTTTGCCAATGACACCAAGCCGTGTGGCACAGTCAACATGCTGGAGGGAAGGGATGCCATTCAGAGGGATCTGGACAGGCTTGAGAGGTGGGCCTGAGAGAACCTCATGAAGTTCAACGGGGTCAAGTACAAGGTCCTGCACATGAGTTGAGGCAACTCCAAGCACAAATACAGGCTGCGTGGAAAATGTGTTGAGAGCACAACCCTGAGGAGAAGGACTTGGGGGTCTTGGTGGATGGGAAGGTCAACATGAGCTGACAATGTCTGTTCCCAGCCCAGAAAGTCAACTGCATCCTGGGCTGCATCAAAAGAAACATGGCCAGAAGGACGAGGGAGGTGATTCTGCCCCTCTGCTCTGCTCTCATGGGACCCCACCTGGAGTACTGTACCCAGCTCTGGGCCCCCAACATAAGAAGAGCATATACCTGTTGGAATGGGTCCAGATGAGCGCCATGGAGATGATCAGAGGGCTAACGCACCTCTCCTATGAAGACAGGCTGAGAGAGCTGGGGTTGTTCAGCCTGGGGAAACCTTACAGCAGCCTTCCAGTACTTAAAGACAGCCTACAGGAAAGACTGGGAGGGACTCTTTATCAGGGAGTGTAGCGTTAGGATGAGCAGTAACAGTTTTAAACTGAAAGAGGAGAGATTTAGATTAGATATTAGGAAGAAATTCTTTACTGTGAGGGTGGTGAGGCACTGGAACAGGTTGTCCAGAGAAGCTGTGGATGCCTTATCCCTGGAAGTGTTCGAGGCCAGGCTGGATGGGGCTTTGAGCAACCTGGTCTAGCAGGAGGTGTCCCTGCCCATGGCGCGGGGTTGGAACTTGGATCTATGAATTCCTGGAGAAAGCAATCACGTGCAGATTAGATGATCTGGCAGTCGGGTAACTCTAAGTATTCTGATAGTAACACTCCATTACTGCTAGATAACTGTTGTTAGACCTGGCCACTGAGCCTGGGTGGTTTTCTTGGTACTACTCAGAAGCAGCTGAGAAATTGGCCTACAAACAAAGACCTCTTCTCTGCAGGGAAGAAGATGCCTTTTGCAGCTCCTTTCTTCTTTGGTCTGCTCTGGAAAAGGCATTCACAACAAGGTTAACAACACCCTGCATTGATAGATAGAGGATTGAAACCACTCAAATAGAAAATTTTGAGAAGGTTCAGAAAACTGATGACAAGAAGTTATTCTCTCTTGCTTTCTGCAACCAATTAGACCAATTGGCATTAGACCAATTTCTATGTAGGCTTCATATATTTTTTCAGGTGCCTTTGCAGTTCATTTTTATTACATTTTAATAGTTCTTACCGCTGGAGATATTCCATCTCACCTAACTATCTACTGTCTAGTCATTCTCCTTATTTTCCTACAAACAGCATATAGAGGAAGGGCTGGACATCCTACGTGCCCTGCTACTGTTGCAAGTCACTTGGGCAAAATATATCCTTATTCAGGACAGAGAGAGAGAAAGAGATCAAACTTATGCTTGAGAATTAAGACAACTTGGTTTCATCACGTATCAAGTCAAAGAACAGCTGCTGAATGTGATGCTAATTCTTAAAATGAAATATGTGGAAATCCCAGATTATTTTCTTGCATGCAAGGTCCTTTCTTCTTTTCCCCCCTTTCTGCCATTTCAACAAAATACTGATATTTATTCTCAGAATGGACAATGTTGGCAAAAAGTGCCTAGCTTCCGAATCCAGGCAGCATGCTCAGCCATATTTATGTATTACATGGGAATATTCATAATTATTGTGGATAATAAAACCATAATTATGCATAAACCCATAGTTCCTCCACATCATCCTTCTCCGCTCAGTAGATCTCTCCTGTTAACAGTTATATGCACTCCTCTTTCTCCTGTCTTTCTGCTGCTAAGTTTCCACAGGGAACACTGCTGTGGTCAGAGTTGTATACAAAGTTTTTTGCCTGTATATATTGGACCTGAGTCCAGGGGCCCCTGTCCTGCTCCCCCCCCGCAACGTATGTCATGAGGAACAGATATGTGGCAAAGCACTTCATAATCTTCACAGCCCGGCAGCCACAAAAACAAAAAAACCCACCATAAAAACTGTTTCCATGATGCCTGTAGCCTTTTATTGTTACAGACAGGAGAGGCAAGAGGCAAATATTTCCTCATTTATAAAATCTGTTGATAGCAATTATTACATCCAAGGGACTCTTGCAACTGTTCTCATACTCTGTTAAAATAACCCAAAGGCAAGACACATTCATTCTGTGCAAGATACCTTCTGGTTTGTTTTGCGTGGAACACCCATCTTTAAGGTAACTGCCCTCCAGACTGGCTATACCTGGAATGATAAATCCTTAAAACTGCAAAAAGCACCTAAAAGAAAGTTGAGGTTTTTGATTGCATCATATGAGTTGGAGACTGTGATGCTGCTTTTGCTCTGTATCCCCAATGGACACTTTGGAGAAGAAAAAAATCCCATCTTTTCTTTCTCTGAGATAAACATGTTTTAATTCAAGCCGTGTAAAAGTCTGCTCAACAGCCATACTTCATAGCTAGAAAAAGATACTTATCAACCATATTTCAGACCCACAGGTCTGTGTATTTAAGTCATTGTGCAATCCTTGCTGAAGTAACTCCACAAAAGTAGGCGGAAGCTCTGAGGAACAGACTGAGTAATACACCCTAAGGCTTTGTTTGAGCAGCATTAGGAGTTGCATTACTTTTTCTTTCACCCCAACTGAATGGAAGAAACACAAAAGTTGCTGGGAAGCATTTTCAGTAAGCCAACAATTTCCCATGCTTCCTCACTGACATTACTTCACACCAGAATAAGTGGCTTCAGAGGAGATACAAACTACTCACTGGAATCCACATGTAGTTGCATTAAGTAGCACTCCCGAAAATCTGTGAAGGGCTGTATCAGCTGGCTGACAGAAATGCTGAAAAATACAGGATATGGATATTTGTACAATAAAGCAGAAGTAAATCCCCATTTTGAACGCCTCATCAGGAAGCAGCTTGCTGGCCAGAGAAAAGGATTTGTGCTTTTACATTTTCTTCTTGTATCAGGCAGATGTATTCAGCTGCCAAAGTGGTAGACATTATTCTGGTTACAAGTCATGGGGATAGCTTATTGTTTTATTTAATAAAGCACCCCGAATTATACTTATAAAAAGCACAGCACAGAGCCATTCACATTAAGGAAAAGGTTTCAGGTTTTCAGAGAATTAGGAGTGAGTAGTTTTTAAGAAATTACATTAGGGCTTCTGAACTGGAGCTGGACTATGTAGTTTGGAGGTGCCTGCACAGGAGTTTGCTTTAGGCCCAATCCAAAGTTACTTTAAAATTGCTTAAAAGCATCTTTAAAACCTTAAAGATTTTAATCTAGAGCTGTCACTGTCTTAGCCTTACTTGAAGCAACTGATGTTTGAATGCAGCACCAATAACTCTCCATAGTTTTCAAGAGATGGGGCTTTTGCTGCCAGCATCTCAGTAGCCAGACCTTGGCTAGGACTGTGCTACACACTTGGGTCAGGCAAACATCCCAGCCCATTTCAGCCACACAAGCTGCTGTGAGAGGGTCCCAGACTCACCAGAAACAGCAGCAGCCATCAGCACACATCTCCATCTCTCAGCTGGCGTTTCTGTTAGCTGCATCAGCCTTCCTTCCCCTTTTCTCTCTTACAGTGTAAATAGGCTAATTTATATCAGCTGAGAAGGCCTTCCCAAGCTGAGTGGAGAGTTACTGCTTTCAGGTGACCAGCAGTAATTGCTAGTGTGTGAGGTCTCCCTCCCCAGGCTGGCACAGGCATCTCAGCTGGCTGGGGCTGGAGGAGTGGCACCCTCAGCCGCTTGCTGCTTCCAGCTGTGCTCCAGCTGCTTGTGCTACTCTGTGATCCACAGTTCACATTTATTCCTGGAAGGGTGACAATGACAATAAATCTATTCCATCGTGGAATAAAAGGAAGGAAGATGGACAGGTAAAGCTTGATAGCTATCAAAAAGAATGGCTCATGACACAAAGAGATAATGAAGGACATCCAGCAAGAAAATTGTCCACCTTTGCAGTAACTATACAAAGTAAACAAACCCACTTTCATGACATAGATTTGTTTTCCTTTTAAGTTATCTGTGGTCAATGTCCAGGGCCTTCCCTTTGTTTTTTATTATGTTGTGTATTTCTTCTAGAACTTTACTGCAGAGACCATCATATAAAGGAAAATTTATTGTTTTCTAGCTCCCTTTACTATCAATGTTATTTTTACATTTATGTTCCCGAGATCAGCAAGGAGGAAAAGAAATTGCATCACTGAAGGAAACTCCTTTGGTTACGCCCATTCTCACAGGCCTTCTGCTTGACAGTGGCTAAAGATGTGACACTCAGAAGTCTGTAGGTGGTTGCATTTCATAGCAACAAGTGGTTCTTGATCTATGGAAAATACATTTGCCCTCTGCAAGACACTTAGCCTTTGGGTTGGACCGAGGGAAAAGCAGGACATGTGCAAGCAATTCCCATCCGGCTGGGAATTCGCTGGTACATCCTGTCATGCACAAGGAGTGGGAAATACTTCAGCCCCTCCCAGTGTGTGTTTGTGGAGGTGGGTGTTACAGCATTTCCTGCAAGATGAGGGGAAACCGGAGAAGAGCTTTTTTTCTGAATCAAATCTCAACATCAAGACTGATTTTCTAAGGTACTCTGCAACTCCTACTCACCCTCATCTTCATAAGAGGTCTGAATGCCCAGCACTTCACAAAGGCTGAAAGGACTCGTGGTATGATGTGGAAACCTTTCAGCCCAAAAGTAAACCCAAAACTTGTAGGAAAAGAGCAAAAGCTTTGACTTTTTGTTCCCATTCACCTTCCAATGTCCTCTTGGGGTGATGCACTGAAGTGGTAACTTCTTCCTAGGGCTTCTGAACCCCATCTGCATCCCCAAATTCCTGTAGCTGCACAGGCAAGAATAGCCCATGTATTGACTGAGAACTGGAAGACATAGAGTTAAAAAATCAGTACCCTATGTCTTTTAGTAATGAACAGAATTAAAAGTATTAGAAGAAAAAAAAATAAAGAAGATATAAATGACAGACAGCTGTGACAGGAAAATGAGAACAACTTTCATGTTTTTATTGCTGCCTTAGAAGCAATTGATAAACAGTACACTTCATATATAAATGAGCATGTGTCAATATATGACAACAAAAATAAATTACAGTGACATAGTATTTAACTTTACAAGGTTGTACAAAATTTCCAAATATGAATAGATTTCAACTTAAAAATTTGAAATAAGTTAAAACTTCAACTATTCTGAAGACTTGAAAAATATACATACAATTTCACTCAATCACATCATTTACAGTATGATTTTTTTTAAGCTGTTTAGTCTTATACACCCATATATTTTTGACTGTATTAGTGGAATATATCCTGCTATATGCAGCTTTACTGCGCTGGGATAGTGAAAGGGGTTCCCTGAGGGCACAGAACAGGCTTTGAGTGTTTATACTTTAAGTAATTTGATTACATTTATTAACTAGAAGTATAAAAAAAAAAAATAAAAAAAAAAATTAGAGCATTATTAGTATTATTTATCTGTCCTATATAGAGAGACTGATTTATCTGCTCTTGTTAGAATTTCCATTGATGCTAATGAGAATTTTGAAGAAGGCTTAACAGCAGGATTGAGCTAAAATAAGTCTGTTCAGCCAGGATGAATTAGGTCACATTATTTAATGAAATATTTGAAGAATATCTGTTTTGTATTAGATCTCATTATAGGCTACATAACTACTCATGGCTATGCACTGAGATATTTCCTTCCACAACTAATAGGAAAATATATTTGATATGGTACTATAAAGTAATAGGATGGATTATGGATTTTTCTTTTTTAACACCTCAATTTTATGCACTTGATTATTTTATTAAATTTTATGAAGATTAAAAGCAATGGACAAAACCCCATGTGTGTGCGCCTGTGATAATTGAGAATGCTGAGGGTCTGATTCAAGCTGTAAAATAAGGTAAGGTAGAGGAGATTCATACCGCAGCTGCCGATACCTAAGATAACATAATTAATCTAAAGCTGGTGCAAACAGACTCTGTGCACTGTCAGAAGGGCAAAAGCTCAGTAATTCAGAAACCATTAGTAAGGAGACAGATGAAGGAAGAAGTTTGAACAAACTGGCACATGTGAGAAAATTGCTCAGTTGCCGAAAACGCAGGAAGACACTCAGGCAGCCAAAGGTGAGTTTTAAACTGTCTGCAATGAATTTGGGATTAAAGGAAAAAGAAATCCCAGATGTCTACTTGTGTGACTGATTTTTCTCTTCTCTGAATATGCTAAAATATCTATCAGAATGCTGTGTCAGTAACCTGCAATCTTTCCTCCAAACAAATAGACGTTACACATACAACATTTAAATGAGAAAGAAAGGAGTCATAAATGGGCCAGAGATGAGCAATTCCTCATTTCCATTTTTCTCTAATGCCATATAAGGCCACTGCAGTTTACAATTAAGCTGAAAATTATTTCAGAAGCTGCCTTTTGTGTGTGTGTGTGCGTGACTACACTGTCCCGGGGAAAGAGGAAGGGCAGTGGAAGGAGATAGATGGCGGCCGGTGGCTCGCTGTGCTTGCTCGGTGTTCTCCCAGAGAGTTTCTTTGCAGGCTCATGCCCGTGGGAGGAGGGTGCGGGCGGAGGTTTGGGATGCAGAGGGGAGGCCACGCAGCACAGCCCCACGCCAGTCCGGTGCCAGGGGGGCGCGAAATGTGCATTTGAAGAAGCACATGGGAGTCTTTCCATCAGCTGGGGCTGGGCTTGGATCAGTCCCCAGAAAAGGCTGGCATTCGCCGCCGCTACGAGAGCACAGAGCAATTTCACCGAGTAACAGACTGTGTCCTTAAATGAATTAATAGCAGCCAAAGAATATTGTAGCATATGAACGGAGTCAAAATTTCCTCCTACAAATCTATGAGTGTAAAGAGAGTCCCCCTCCCAGACTGAGGGGAATGACACTTCCCCCAAAGGAATGGATCTACATGATGAAGACTTCCAAACACTTTCTCCAGATCGTTTACCCCTCTTGCAACTTCTAATTTCCAAAACAACTACATTTTTCGTAATTGCTTGTGCTGTGCTCTGCCCCTGCGTTGGGTTCAAAGAGGAAAAAAGAACATGGAAATATATTTCAAAAGTTCAGGCAGCATCTAGTGGTTATGTAAACCTTACCTCACCAACTGCTTGGCACACACTGTATTATTGTACAATCAGATATGACTTTTATATCACATAATTTAATTTTTATCTTAACTAGCAAGCTACTCTATGAGCAGCAACTAAAGAAATGAGTTTATCAGCTTATATTAATGCAATTGTTATCAGGGGCATACAGGGTAAAAGTCATTTGTAGATTACAATAATATATGTGCAAGGAAACTTCCACACGGGAATGTGCCACATGATTAGGTTTATGTGGAGGGTTAAAAAAGAAAAAAAAAAGATGTTAAAGCATCTTGGCAGGAGAAATCTCTTAAGAGCACAATGTTCTACTGTGATAGTTCAGTGGGAGCCAAGTTTTGACAGCACATTTTGGGCTGATACCTGAGCAGTGACAGGAGAAATGTGAGACCTCGTAGGACACCTGACCTGGGTCAATGCATTCATTTTTCTACCAACACATGGCCATCCACCTTCTGCCCTTAGGGTGCAGTGCTGGGCATCATCCAAAGGGGAGGATGCCTGCAAAAGCATTTGAGTCTGTCTCAGTATATCTTTTCTTACTCTTGTTTTTATTAGCTGAGAAAGGGAAGGTTCCTTTAAAACATTGCTGCCGAGGAAAACAATTGCTCTCCATCGTTATCCACCTATATTCTTCCAATTAATGTGTTGGTGTTTTGCAAACTGCCATCAATATAAGCTAGTACTGATTATTCTTTCTGAGAGTTTACCGAGACAGCAGAAGGATCGCTATGCATTAAAGCAGCTATTAGCAAAAAAAGAGCAACTTGGCCAATGATTTTTAAAATGCTAATATTTCATATAGTATTTAAATGGATGGCTACAACTAGATCAATAGATACCAGACTTTTGAGTGAATGCTCAAGCACTGTCTTTTAAACGTAGCAGAAGATGAGTGTGTCCCTCCTACTTCTTCCTAATTATTTAATCAGTTTACTGTAAGTTCAGCCCCACTGCTTTTGGCTGAATAAAATCGGCGTTTGATAAGGGCTAAAATTACAAATCCTTTTTTACAACAGTGATTTCTGAGCTGCTTAATTACTGCATGTAATTTGCCCATATACTTCAAAATCAGAAAGAACCAAGAAAATGTCAATTTATTTGAAATATTCAAACCTTAAAATATATATTCAGATATTTTCTGTGGAACTTGTTTTGCTCCATAATTAGAATGGCACAGAAAGCTTTCAATTAATAGGAACAGAAAAACATATCAGGAAACCCATAAAATATGTTCATCAGATTCCTGTAATGTTATCTCTACTTCTATCACAAAACTACCCACTATCTCCAAGCAGCAGGAAGCTTATGACTCTTTCTGGTAACAACTTGTCTTGGCTGATGTGGCCCACACCCTTCCCCCAGCAGGGTGGCAGGAGCTCACTTCCAGCTCGTTGCTGGGCAGGAGTCCCGCCACGGTCAGTGCAGGGCTGTGGGGTGGGAGAGGGGCAAAAGCCCTGCCATCAACACCGGGACAGGGGGAAGCGGGGTAAGAGTCAACTGGGTGAGGGGACGCCTCTAGAAACCCGGGGATAATTGGTGTGAAAAAAAATAAGTCTCCTTCGCTCACCTCTTCTGACATCTACAGCTTACAACTGCAAAACTTCACGTTATATATAGTATTTTCTTAGTTATTTCAGAAAGCAATGAATGTTAATTTGTGCTTTTTTAAGCTTTAACTTCTGAGTAGACACTTTTGTGCACTGAGTATAGGGATTTCAATGATTCTTCCGTATGCAGCTTGCTTCTGAGAGCGGCTCTGAATCTCTAGTCTTGCTTTGTATTTCACCTCTAACGACGGACACTGCGGCAGTCAATGCGCATCCTACAGAGCACAAAAAGAAAAGGCACACATGCTTACTAGTTTAAGTTTCTCTTGCATTCAGTGGTGTGTTAGTTCTTCATACTCATAATTCCTGTTTCACAGCAGGGAGCAAAATGCATGGTCTTAAGTCTCCTCAGACAGTACCAGCAACTGTGGGGAAATGCACAAGCATTAACGTAGCTGCACTACTTGGAAAACAAGTCTGAAAGGACCCTCCATCATATACAGTGAAGTGTGTGGGCAGAGAAGGAGATGAAGCTGGTTCTGTCCCCATGCATGGAGGTTTTTGTTCAGATTAGCCTACAGTCAAGGAATCGCACTCATTTTGACTAAAGGACCCACATCTTTACTCAGAGATACTTCCACCACCTGAGCAGTGGAAAGGTTTTGTCCTAATAACAGTCAGTTGTAAAATAAAGATCATAAATGAAGATATGAGGCAAGCAAAAGGCATGTATTTCTGAAACAGAAAAATTCATAGTGCTGGTGGAACGAAGCTGCTTAACTCCAGCTCCATTTGATTTCATAGAATTTTGCAAATGCTAAAAATTAGCATACTTCTGTATGGATGTTAGAGGGCACTGAATAGGTATATTCAATGGCTAGATGTTGAGTAGCTACATTAAATAGGTAGGTTTGATAGATATATTCAATAAGAGGGGACTGAATCCATACAAAAAATAAAAGTAATGAGTGGAGAAAAGTACCGAGGATCAGGAAATCCTGCACAGTTCTGTCTCTTGTATCTGTACAATGCAGGCTGCAGCACTGTGCAGGGTTCAAAGTAAATTGGGTTGTATCTTTTACCCTCATGGTGTTAATTGGTCTGTGCCAAAAAAATAATAATTCTTGAAGTGGACTCATTAAGCACAAATTCATGAAGGCCACCTTCTCATCCCTTTGACATTTCTAGACTAAGTACCATTTGAGGAGTGTCTACAGTTGCTTTGTTACCCAAAGATTTTAATCCAGAAGAAAAACAGTCTCAAGAGGACTGGATATTTTGAAGCCACATAAGGAATTAGATTCTTGGACAGAAACTTTATTCCCGTGATAGTGTAAAAGTTTTCAGATGTTTTGAGTATTTGAAGTAAAATATCTATCAATGATTTGAAAAATAAATTTAAATTCTCTCTGTACAGTAATGTCCTGTGCTTTTCTGACTATTAGCCATGGTAAAGTGATGATTTCCAGAGTATTGCAAGTGTTCTTTCATTCCAGATGATGCACTAAATAACTTTTGTCATGGAGAGAGTAAGAATTGCCCATCAAATTCCTGGAAAATGCATATGCACCCAAACAAACAAATCCTGCTTTCACATTAATATCAGTTATTTAGTCCTAGACTGCTGTAATGAGGATCTCTTCACAGAGGCCCAAGCAGGACGTCAGGCTGCTCTGCCAACAGCACAGCCAATGGTGGCACCTGCTTTTGGCTCAGTCATACATATGCTGAACTTTTTTGGGCGCTACTTTCATGTATTTATTCACCCATATGCAAGGATGACGCTCACATCTATAAAACCTTAAAATTTCTTGGTTTTTTTCCATGCTTTCTGTCAAGTTAAATAAATCTTATAGCTTCACTAGCTTGGAAGAATGTTAACTGTCCTCACCACAGATGAGCTGAATGGTTTTACCATCGTTTTGAGAAGACCTTCCATGAGGCCAGCATCATACATCCCAGTTAAACTCAGTCAAGGTTTTACTGTTTATAAACACAGAAAAGGGTGACTGATCTAGATATACTGTGAATTTCTTAGATCTACTGGATAAGCAAGGTTTTTAAACATTGCACAATTACACCCAAGGGACTGGCAAATGAAAAATATTACTCCATGCAACAGAAAAGATAGAACAATAGCATGGGGTGAGGGAAAACGATTATTTTTTCATCTCATTTCTAATGGGAGGAGTGCTGTTCTTGTTACCTTAAATAATTTGCAGTGGTGGCTTGCTTTATTTTGCCTTTAAAAAATTGTGACATTTGCCTCAAACTGTTTTAATAGTGGCTGAAGTCCTGATCCCATGCTGAGAAAGTGATAGTGATGTTCACATGAATATAGGAATTTGGGAACCCTATTTCGCTTCTGTCAACTTAGATAGAATCTACTGTTAGAAATAGAGGCCTTTATTTTCTTATTTGGCAAAGCCAGAGTGATTTTGGTTAAGCTAAAGGAGTTAAATCTAATGCGGTATTGATGCAATAGGTCAATAAGTGGAATCTGGCCCCGCATTTCTAAATTCTGGGTAATGCCTGAAAAGTCAGTACAAGGTGCTGAAAAACCACATTGGAAATAAAGACCATGCAATTGGAAAAATATGCACTAAGGAAAGATGTAGAAAATTTTCTTGCAGCTAACAGGGTAGAATTAAACACAGATCCACTGTCCAGTTACAACTGATGAGGCATCAAAGGCAATATTTACCATGGCTGACAATTTCAGCAGAAGTTTGCATATACATCTGTATACATTGCTCAAGATGTGCCTGCATCTCTCTAGATGTACAACATTATACATGCATTGTCCTTCTGAGATATACGTAGTGCATAGAAATGTATAGGTACGATATGCATACCACACAATACAGGTTGGAATAAGTCATGAAATAAGTAGCACTTAATGTTTTCCTGTGTTACCTGTACTCCTTCCATTAAACAATCTCTGTTGGGACTAACTGAAACTCCCCTGAGCCATTTTCATATTTAAAATTAGGCAGAAATTCTGCAAGTAAATCTAGGAGGGTATCTGGAAATAACTACTGGAAATAATCTTTCTTGAGGAAAAAGTTACAATCTACATTATATTTTGAACGTACAATGTGGATGGTGAAAAGTAGTCAAAGCCCTGAATGCCAGTATGGCACAATTAATGAGTTTGCCAATTAAGACTGTGAAGACCTATCAGTGATATCAAATACTGTGATGTTCAATCTCAGCCAATTGCGGTGCCACAGTGCATGAAACAGAATAAACATCCCTATTCATATTCAACTTGTTTTCAACAAATAGCACAAGTGAATTAGCTACCCCCTCTCTGTTTACCTTAAAAGCCGAAGTACAAAAATGACAAACATTACAAATTATTATTTTCCCCAAGATCTGTCTGGCAACTCCTAACAGTAGAAGGGAGAAAGTGCAGAATCTACAAATGATCTATGTCTGTTACAATGATGAAAATTCTAATTAAATAAGGTTCTAAATGCTATGAAAACCTGAATGTCATATAAGCTAATCTTCCAAACAGAAGTGCTTGGGTATCATGGGAGTCCAATTCATGAGACAAAAAAGACAGCCTTCATTATGCACACCCCAGCTCCACCAGCCATCTGTACATATCCTGTGGGTTAAGAAGAAGCAATCTACAAATATATATCACTTTGACCTGCTCTCACAAGCAAGTGCAGTGGTATTTGCATGGGTAAATACACAAAAAAAATAAAAGGAATACATAAAATAGAAAATCACAGAAGCTGGAAACAATTTGTGAAAGGGAACAGTAGATTTACATGAGTCAAAGAATATTAACAGTTAGTGCAATGAATATGTGTGGTTTTAGACATTTTCAAATGCAACATAATACATGATGATTCATGAGCTGGATGATATTCAAGGTAGTGGGGGCTCAGGAGAATGTGCTTAGGGGTAGGTCATCCACAGACGTGCTAAAGAAGATCAGGCTTGGTGAAGAGCCACCTTGTGGTACAGACCATTTCTGCCAATAAGGACCTGGTATATGTGGATCCTGTTTGAGTTCTTTTTGATAAGTCTCATACATCTTTAGAAAAGAAAGCATCAGACCTCAACACTACAACTGCTGGAGCCAGTAATGCACCTTCTGATAGTCTAAGAGCAACTTAACTTTGCACAGGAATATTTTGAAAGAAAAGAAAAAGCCTGATACCAAGACGAGCTTGTAAAGCATGCTTTATGAAATTAATCTGGGAGCCATTTGGTGAAGAATGAGGGTTTGGATTCTCAAATATAAATTTGAATAGGGATGCATAAATAGTCAGATGGTCAAGGGTTCAAGTGAAGTTTAAAGATAGTTTAGCATGATACTCCGTGTCTATCCCTACCATATATATGGCAGCATGATGATAGCCGTATATTCGAAATTACTGATGGTGCTGATCAGGGAAAAAAAAAAAATCCTTTTGCTTTGATGTTTGCATTCTATAGAGGCAAACTGAGTGTACTTTGAGATTTGCATTCCTTTTTACATATATAGGTTTTATAATGAGCCAAGACTTTTTAGAATATTCTTGCAGAAGAAGTAAGGAAATATAATAATCAAGAAAATAAAATAAGAAAGTGAAGTTGAACATAAATGAGAAAGGTCACCAACTGCCTCAGAACATCTGTGTAAGTATCCTCACAAAACTGCCAGATTCCTGTAGGTTATTTGTTATTCAGGATATATAGATCCACAGGTTTAGGTCCTGGGAACTGCTCAGGCCTTTCCTATATTTGTTTAGCTTTAGAACAGTGACACACTGATCTGCAGTTTAAATTTGTAGTTAGTGTGTTACACTGGGGTAGGTTAAAGTGTTCCATGTACCATGACACCTGTCCCTGGATCTTTGGATCAGACATTTCTCACACCTTGTGCTGGTACAGAAGCCATAAACGTCTATCGTAATTTTTCATCAAGAAAGCCAAGCACATACTATAATGTATTCTGTTGCCTTAGAGCTGTTCAGAGGCTGACAGTGACTGGGGTCTGTTCTACAGAGCTTTCTCCAGACAACCCAATGGCTCCTCTCTGGCTATCGCTTCTGATTTTTTGTTCCTTTTCATATGGAGTCTAATCTTGTATTATTGCAATTAATGGGGATGATGCCCGGTCTCTGAAAAGCCAGCTTTCCATGTAAGGAGTGTTAATGGGACTGAGCTGTTTGTCTGCCCTCAGAACGATGCTTTCTGTCATGTTTCTGACTTAATTTTCCTCAAAAGAGATGAAATATTACATCATTTGTACTTCTTAAAAGTAGTGTAGCGTCAGATTGTACCTTTTGGTCTTGCATTGTTCTTCTTCTGCAACCTATCATGTGTGCCTGTGTTCATAAATAATATATCCACTTGTGCACATAGCTAAAATTTTTGTGCGTGGAAGGGTCTGAAGCAAACACATAGACATAAAATACAAATTAATTTGATCCCCACTGTACTTGTAACACAGCCAAATTAATAATATTTTATAGTGCATATTGCATTAAATAAATAACTACATTGATCTATGCTACAATATGTGTATACATACACATTTTATATGCCTGTAAATAACATTTTAAAGCCTGTTCACACATCAAAAGACAGGTTGTTTATTTCTCTGTTAAAACAATCCAAGGGTTTAACTCTTCCTATTATGTAAACAGTGGTGACAGCCACTTTCAGGTAAGCTTAACTTCATTAAAAATGATAGTTTCCCATCATAAAATCAATAGCAATATACCATAAATCCCCCTGACGAACTCTAGCTTCCTTACATGCTCTCACATTTTGTGTATTAGGGGCACAGCACTACTCTAGATATCAGAAGATAATAATATGGCAATATATATAGATATAGATATATATTTAAATATTAAAACATTAGTTAGGTCAACTTGAGTAATGAATATATTTCAAATATATGCTTCTTTTTATAAATAAAGGTCATTAATTTTCTTTGCAACATGGGTGCCTTAGAAGTCTTTGGTTGCATGTGGCTACCAAACTGGTAAACCAATTCTGGGTATCTTTAGCTCAAAATGCACTTCTGACATATAGATGAAGCTTTAACTTTTTTTCATGTTTTATACTAAACTTGCACTTGCAGTAGACTTGCAATATCATTTACAAGCTTACCTTTAGGTAGACATTTTAAACAACTCATACAAAAGAAAGATTTGTATGTCAAGGGTATTTGTTTTAGTGACAAGGAAGCTAGGTATACTCTATTCATTTCTCAAGCAGACCTTTATGAATCACTTTAAAAGGACACTACAGCTGAAGACTGAAGAGCAATATTTATCAACATTAAATAAAACATTTGGTGAAGTATGTATAAATATTTCTTCATATGAACATAACACAAAATTAAATAGTTCAGATACACAGACACCATTTAATATATTTCCACTGTTGTCAAAATCATCTGTAAACACCATCTCACACTGAATACAAAAGCAGCTTTTACATCAGTTCTGTGTTCACAACACTGATGCCCCGTTGTAAAAGAAGATATTTGTTTTGTTTTATTTTCAGCAAGATAAGAGTCTAAGCAATAAAAAAAAAAGTTTTGGTCAGTTCAAAGGAGAATACAAAATTATCTTTCAACATGTAACTAAATCAGACTTAGAACAATAGTTTAAAGTACAATCCTTTCCCTAGGGGATCTCTGACTTTTATAAATCACACTATGTTTGGTGCAGACCACATCACAAATACCAGGAAATACTGGTCATGTCTAAGCTATAAATATTAAAGCCCTTTTAAAATTTTCTTTATCAAAAATTGCCAGGTTACAAATTGGCAATATCCATGTTTTTCGCAACACCAAATAATCTGGCATTAAACAGATTTAGGTGCACTTCTCCTGATGATTTTTAAAACAGGTTCTGGAAAAGAAACACTTTAGAGAGCATCCTTCATGTACAAAAATAAAGCATTTCTTGTACATAAATCCTTTGCATCTGAACATCACCTGGGCAGACAGTGCAGGCGGGGGAGGTCCACTAAGTTTGGACAGAAAATTATACCTCGAACTTTCACTGGAAGCTGTATGGATACTGTGCATGGGATCTCAGCTGGGGAGGGTGGTGCATCCACACAGTGCAACTCCAGATCAGGTGTCTCAGTGTCTGTGGGTGCCCCGACAGCAGCGTCGCTGCCCCAGCATGAAACGGGGCTGCTGCTCATGGCTGTGCCTGCCTGGCTCCTGAGCAACTCCCTCTGAGCATCAGCACTGTGTGGCCCAGATGGGGGATCTTGCCATCCTACACCCTACAAAGGTAACTTCATACTCTGCCCTGCATGGAGCCTTCAATTCTTTTCCCCTTTGTGTCATTTAAAGAGGTGTGATCACTCCTTGAGAGATACTGTGCTCAAGATTAAGGTTTTACTGGGCTAGTGCCCCATTATAAAACTTTGTAGGCCGTTAGGCTCACAGGGTACCTTTTGGATCTCTCCGTTAGAAATGTGGACACCATGTTTTGGTTTCAAAGATAAACTTGAATTTCAAGTGGCAAATAATGAGATATATATTTATATTATGATTTTCTGATAGTTTTGTTTTTTAATT
This sequence comes from Tringa tobata, assembly GCA_033628505.1. Lineage (NCBI taxonomy): Eukaryota > Metazoa > Chordata > Aves > Charadriiformes > Scolopacidae > Tringa > Tringa tobata. The sequence goes on from JAHREE010000183.1 coordinate 2,707,668, forward strand.
TCACTCACGTAATTGTGATGAGGGGGCCCTGTAAAACCTAGAATGATAGATCAGCTCTTTCCTGGTATGTGTGTATTTTAGAGGTGTGAATGTATGTTATGCATACATACACACTCACACACACATATATATAACATGAGCTGCACACACAGATACTCAGCATTCAGGAATCAAGTTAACAATACACCAGAAGAGAAGTAGACAGGAAGCTCTATCTGGACAACAAGAAGCAATGTTGCAACCTATACAGTGTCTCAATTTCATAATCCTGTTTTGCTAGCTTGCTACATCTGTATGTGACTTGAATTGACAATTGTTGGATTCCTTGGGAACAGAAGAGTTGGGCTAGCTAGGTGTGCTTACCTGAGATCCCAGAGTTGATTATAATCAAAGAGCTGGGCAGATCAGTAATGGGTTTATAATCGCTATACAGCTTCTTGCAAATTTGTAGGAAAACTTATTAAGTCTTTCATTCCTTAGTAGAAACGTTGAAGTTTGTTAGTTTTTGCTGAATGCAGACTTGATTTTTATATTAAACTGGATTTATTAAAAGGATACATAAGCCTGGCAGCTGCTTTCATGTCTTGATGTTTAAATGTTTGAATCAGCACCCTGGAACCACCCTCCCACCCCACCCCATCCCGTCCTATCCCATCCTGTCTTGTCCAATCCTGTCCCGTCCCATCCCATTCCCCCTTCGTTATTTTTTAAAATTGTTTAAAAAATACTATTCTATGAAGCCTCCCTAGGGATTCGCTTATGAAAAATGACGGACTGCCGTTGCTGATACTGCTGTTTGCGTCGCTTTCGTTTGTCACACTGGCACAGCAGTAGCATCTTGAAAGTGTTTCTGAATGTTTTGTTACACAGTGCGTAGCACACGGGGTTCACCGTGCTATTGATGTAGCAAAGCCAGTACCCCAGGTTCCAGAAAGTTTGGGGGATACAGTTACAAAAGGTGTTCACCAGAACCATGATGTTATATGGGGTCCAGGTAATGATGAAGGCAAGCAAAATGGCACTGAGTGTCTGTGCCGCTTTCTTTTCTTTGATAAGTGACATTCGTTTTCGCTTTGTGATCTGACTTCTGGTCTTCAAGGCAAACTTTTTTGCCAGGGTTGCTTCCTTGAAGGACAAGGGTAGGGCTGCAGATGCCTTGGTCACTGATGAGATGCCATCAGAAGCTGTGGTTGTCTCTGCTGACCCTGGCTGAATTGGAAGCTTAGAAAAGCTCTTTTGGAAATTTCCACCATCCTGAACGCTTTTGGGAGGGTGCAATTTTTTAGGTTTCTTGTCCTTTGATTCTGTGTCGGATTTCTGCAGTTCATCCCCTGACTCCTGCAAATCTTCCGAGGAGGGCAGTTTTGTGGAATTGAGGATGGCGCTGTGACCAGGAAGCTTCAACACAATCGAATAGATGGCTCTGGTCTCTGCAGCGATGTCTTCTTCATCAGAGGAGGCTGAATTTTCAAGCGAGGCAGCAGCGTCGTTGTTGTTCCAGCTGTCGCTGCTGCTGTGCTCTTGGTCCCCCTGGTCTGCGTTGGGTTCCCAGCTCTTCATTGTGAGCCAGAAGTGGCAGCGTCTGTATTTCCTTCGGGTGGAGCGCTTCATGCTCTGCTGTTGCAGCTCGTAGCTGCTGCAGCTCCGGGAGCTGCCCGTCTGGTGTACGAAGCGTGCTGCCTCTGCCTCGCTGCCAGAAGCCTGAAGCCCTGCTAACTCTTTGGTGCGTTTCTCAGTCTCCTTGTAGATCCTCCAATACAAAATACTCATAATGGTGACCGGCAAGTAAAAGGCAGCTATGGCAGTGCCAAAAGTGATGATAGGTTCACTTAGAAACTGGATGAAACATTTATCAGGAGGCACAGTCCTCTCCCCAACAAAATACTGCCAGAACATGATGGCAGGCGCCCAAAGAACAAAAGAAATGATCCATGCTAAACCAATCATCACCCCAGCCCTTTTGGTTGTTCGTTTGGCTCTGTATGTGAGCGGCCTAGTGATGGAGAAATACCTGTCAAAACTTATGACAAGGAGATTCATGACAGAGGCATTACTGGCGACGTAGTCAATGGAGAGCCAAAGATCACAGGCCAAGTTTCCCAAAGCCCAGTGGTCCATGATAATGTATGTGGTGTAAAGATTCATGGAAATAACACCGATGATCAGATCTGCACAAGCAAGACTCAGCAAGAAGTAGTTGTTGACCGTTTTCAGCTGTTTGTTAACCTTAAATGCAACAATCACCAGGATGTTTCCTATGATGGTCACCAGTGCAAGGATCCCAGTGAGGAAAGCAATCAAAACTACTTGCCAGACAGCGTGTCCACCCAGAGGGTCTTTGCTCGTGGCATTTAGGGACATGTTTTTTGATTCCACAGTGGAGAAGGGAAAACTCTCTGTGGTCTGAGGGAAATCATAGCTGCCAATGAGTGATGCTGCTTCATCAAGTAGTCCCGGTCCGTGTGAATCTCTCTTCCAGAAGGAGCTCACATTTGAAAACAGGGGCGAGGCTGAACTGTTATTTTGCATGATCATTGTGGCTCTCTGACATAGTCTGCAGCAGGGAAAAAAGCAAACAAAAACCAAGTGAACAGGTGAAGAACGTAAATAGATAATCATTTGCATACTCATACATAAAATCCCTTTAGCACCTTGAAAGACATCTTTGAAAGCTGAGATGTCTGTGATATCCCAAGTCAAACATGTACTGGTAGTACTCAGCTTGCAGCTGTGATTAGTCTGAGCTCTTTGTAGTAATCACATCATGTTTTCTTAAAAATCTCAGGAGAATTTTAACCCACAGTAGTATTAAAATGCCTCCCTAACTCTAATTAAAACACTCCCTAGTGGATCTGTCCTGAACTCTACATCTCAACAGCCCACTACCCTGTAGCCTTCGAAAACTAAATGTCAGACACATGCAGCCACAAATCCTGTAAGCCTGAATCAATGCTGCTCCCCAGTGCTATCCTGGCACTAGCAAAACACACCCCCAGCCTTTGCTGCCTCCATCTACAGGTAATGATAAACAAAAAATAGTCTTCTGTCTTTCCTTAAACTATAGAGATACAAGCCAGCATCGTTTCCCTATGCCAAGCTACTCTAACCTGTGAGGCTGCAAAGATCTTTTCATTTTAATCTACATTTCAGCTACCTGATAAAGGTACTAAAAGTTCTCATTAGCACCATTTGCACATGTCACTATTCATTTTTCATGCACATTTTTATACTTGGACTAAGGATTTTGTACATATAATGACTTCAAAATGTCTTTGGGGCAACATCTTAAAATTTCCTTTGAAAACATGGTCTCTAGAGTCAGGAAAAAATGTTTGGCAGATGTATGTCAAAGCAATCATTAAACACTTTAGGAAAAGATGGAAAAAGCATGAAAGGTATTCATAATTAAGCCTTAATCCTTTTCCCCAAGTACTTATGTAAAATGAAAACATGCTCAGAATAGGAATTTGCATTTCCCTTATTGCACTAACTTCTGTGGTCAGCTGACTAGTTTTATTGTAATAAATTAGTTATATCATCAAGAAGGAAGACTTTTGATCACTGATTTCAAATATTGAACAAAATATGCCGTCAAAGAGAAATGTTTGTTTCCTTTCGGTGAATCCTGCCACAGTCAATATGCTATGGCATGAGATGATAACGAATATCACAATGCACTGGTGTTATCCAAAAGATTTACCCAAAAGATGAGGTTTTGGTTTGGTTCTTTAATTAATTTCTAAATTCCGTTGTCCCTTGAAATGTACTTGGTTTTGTTGGCAAACCATTTCAAATGGTGCATTTTCTTTGACATATGCTGTAAATAGACCAACAATTCCTTCCCTTAGCTCATGCCCAATAACTAGCAAATCTCCCCCCCCAAATATTTTGATATCTAGCATAAATGAGATATTAATTTTTCTCTTTATTAATAGAAAGACACGGTTACAATGATGCTGCCTTATCCTAATTCAATCCACTTTTAATGAATTCATCATCATATCATACAGGATCTGAACATAATAATAAGAAAACAATAATGACAGTAAATATTGCTCTGGGAAATCACAGTTAAAATAAGCTCTTTTCCTTATAGAAAGATTGAAAGTTAGGAGTAACTCAAACAATTTCCAAAAAGAAAAAAGGTAAGTATTTTATAATCTGTAAACCAACATTGATAACTTTGATTTTCTTAAAAAATATTTTCTTAAAATCAAAGCAGGTTGAAACTAAAATTATCCTCTATCAAAAAACTTAAGACATTTCAAATTTTCTTTTCTTTGCAAAGTTCATATAAAAGAAATGCAGTTTTCCATGAAATTTCAGGCAAAAAGACATTCTGAAAACATGTCAGGCTGCTCCTCTAAATCGTTCAATGTTGTTTTTTACCATTTTAATTGTTCGTTTCCTAAGAAAATCTAAACGAACCTTTCTGACACAATTTCACCATGTTCTTGCCATCTGTTAGAGAAGCTGTGGGACACAACATATTTGTTTTTTCCTCCTCAAGAAATACTACTTCTGATTATGGAGCTGGTGCAGTTCAAGCCACCAAGCATACAGCCACATGTCCTCACAGATCACTATCACACTGTTTCAGAGAAGTTGCAGAAGTCAAATCTGCACTGTGTGAGAGAGGTAGACTCATTCCACCCACACTAATGAAATGAAAGTCTGCTGAAAGTCATTTGCAAAAAGGCAAGCAAAGGTCTGGATGAGAAGCATGCTCTTGCTTTCATTCACACCCCCTCAGGCACACTTATACCAGCTCACTCCTTTGCCTTGACCAGAGACAGCATTCACTTACATGTCTATAAACATGGAGATCCCACATACTCAAAAATTACAAATGAAGGCCCATGGAAACGCGGTGTACAACAACATTTGAAGTAGATGGTAAAGCAGTATTCAAGTTTGGCTTGCCCCTTCCAATGCATGGGTGAAACAAAAACACAATTCACTTGTGAAGCAACCACTTAAATAAGCGTTGACAATGTTCTTGCCAGGTGTTTACGGGCCAGGGTGGTTAGTCACAGTGGGGAAAAAAAACCTTTGAGTCAAACAGGATTGCTGGAAACCATCCTCCTTGCAATGTTTTACTTAGGAAGCAGGCATCTTTTCCAGACCTGTCAGATGGGATGAGGTCAAAACCAGAATAGTATGAGAGAGACCCGAAATAATGATATTTGCTAAATATATGCCAGAAATGATTAATGTTACAGGGTGCAGACCTTCCTTCACAGACATTAGGAACGGGGAGCAGAGGATGAAAGCCAGAAAGCATCCCCTCCGCAGATACAAACTTGTAAAAACTCTACAAGTAACACCAAACATAGTCAAGTATTGACTGAGAAGTCTGATGGGTTAGTTTATACAGTGATGATATCATGCTGCTTTTTCATGAAAAAAGACAAGCCGGTATCTTCTAATGCACAGGAGAGGACCAGACATAACATACTGATAAAGGAAATGAAACCTTCATTACAGGGCATAGAACAAAACCCAACATCACTTAAGAGTGGTGGTAGAAATAACAGTATTACTAAGAAATAAAAATACTTGACAGTTTGGTAGTACTTCCCATTTTCATTGCATAACACAACCATAAACTAATGTACATGTTAGCCTTGGAAGTTCAAAACAACTACCACATAAAAGATACAAATTATCTTGTGAAATTAATGTGTAAATACTGCACTATCTATCACTAAGTCCATAAAGCAATTGTGAATTGTGTTTAATTGTTGACCTTGAAATGGAGTTTCAATGTAAATTAACCAATAAATCCTTTCAGAAACACCATGCTTCAAAAGAATCATTGCCTGGGAAAACATTACTTTAGCTGCAGTCTTTCAGATGATAAGCAAGTGCTGGAACCAATCCTTTATTTCTCAGGTCAATTCACCCATCCCTGAACTACAAAGCAATTTCTCTAAGTTTCAAGGAAAGCCTGCACAGTCCTTAGCAGTCCAGTAAGTGGGGAGGAGGAGTCTGAGAGCAACGCACCAACAGTTCCCTGCTGCCCAGTGCAATCCTGCAAGCTGGAACTTGGCTTTTTAATCTCCTTAGGCAATAAAGAGATCCCTAAACTGGACTATTTGATGAAACAGAAGTGCTAGCAGGATGATGAGCACAGTGCTTTGCTGTCCTGGCTCTTCTACAAGCTCCTGTAATTGAATTGTTTAATTAAATAAAAATGTATTACCCATATGTTCATCTGCATATTAAAAAACATCACTACTACCACCACAACATATCAGATCAGTGCAACTGGATTTTATTCCCTTCAGGAAGCCAAAGCAAGCTAAGCTATCCATCATTTTCCAAAACTGCCATGCATTTTCTGCTTTCTCTACAAGAAGTGTTAGAGGGAAAGACAGGGTGTCCTGGGTCCAAAAAAAGGAGAGTGTGGGCTGCAGTGCAGCCTGCCAGCACCTGCCCAGCAAGCCAAGCTCAAAGACAGAACGACGTGCGACCAAGCGGGAAAGCAGCCACAAATATTTTGGTAAAACAAACAGTGCAGCACAGCCTGAGTGAGGCAAACAAACCCAACTGTGAAATGATTATAGGTTTATATACCAGGATAAGAGTTTACAAATCATTGGCGCAATATACTACATTACAATTTCAAGCCAGGGAGTAACAGAGGAAACTATTTTTAGCCCAAGAATATATAATTACTTACTTAAGATTACTGCTATGCTATTCAACATGGTTTGGGATTTTTTTGGTGGTTTTGTCTCTGCTTCTAATTAAGAGCTTACGAAAGGTACAGGCCAGTGAAAACCAGAGGCAATGTACACTTCCCAAAATTATTGAGGAAAAGTGTAGGCACAGTACAGGCAACAGCTATGCAAACTTTCACATACAACCTTTCCAAAGCACCTCTGCTCCCAGCCCCATTGGAGGGACCGAGATATTAGATATCCCCGTAAGACCCATTGGAAGGGAAGGAGCAAGCAGTTACAGAAATTATCACTAATTTCAATAAATGGGTGTAGCACAGAGTTAAAAGCCCGAATTTGATGAAAAACCTAACTCATTACACGTTGCTGTAAATAGAAAGTAAAATAGAATAGAGTAGGAACAGTTTTGTCACACATTTTTACTGCATTTCATTTCTCTTTTCTTATTTCACATTTCAACAGTTGTGTGAATACTTCACATTTCAGTTTACCATATTTTTCCATTCCTTAAACCTTCCTATTCACAAACACACAACCTCCATGTTTGCAGAGAAGTCCTTTTTCTGGCTGTCTTTAAAGAGCTCTGAGATGTATTTTCCAGGAAGTCAGATGGCACTCTGTGGTCTTGGCTGCATGTGAGCTTAAAACTGTGAGTGACTGTGACTGAAGAATTTCACATCTCATCTGTTTGCGCAGACAAGAAAATTGCTTACCTTATTTTTCCATTGTCCTCTGCACTGCTATTGTATACACATTAGCTTAAACAGCAGAGAGTTCCACGTAGTGAATTATAAACCTGTTTTCTAACATAAAGAATCCAAGCCTTTAGAATGCTTAATCCCATTATCTAAACTTAGTTTTATTCCAAAGCTAATATTTGGTAAAAATGTATATGAATTTTGAAGTTTTCCTGAAATTGTGCCCCAAATTACACATCCCTGTTCTTCAAATCACACATACAGGTGTTTGGTTTTTTTTCAAAATACAATAAAGAATTTTAAAAACTTGATGTGAAAAACATGAAGATGCAAGTATTCACACTAGCATTCATGGTTTTATATTTATTATATAGCAGCTCACATCGCTTGCAGCTAGTCTAGCACAAGATACAGAATTCCTTATGAATGTGTATGTTGATAACAGGAAGCATGGTAAAATTGTCACTGAAGAGGATCTCAGTTTTACTATGAATTACACTGATGATTAAATATATTGCACTCAATATAGTTTTGCATCTTTGCACAATGAGAATACAGAGCCATAGAAATCAATCCCATTATGAAATATCCTGGCCACTGTCTTACACGTTCACATTAGGTGCAGACAAATAACAGATATACTCTTATACTTTTATATATAGATACACATAAGAATCCATACATACAAATGTCACATATAAAATGTGACAAGAGTATGTATATATATATCTGCAGATGTAAGTATATATATACACATATATACACATATGTGTGTTTATATATATGTGTGTGTTTGTATATACACATATGTATATACACACAATGTATATACACACACTGCACATATATATATACTTTTCTCACATTATTCCAAATCTTGTTATAAAGAAAGACTGTCCCTTTCACTAATTAGCTATCAACTTGATATAGGTAAAGTTAAATCAAAAATACCCCACTAATACTTCAAGGCAAGCCCCTCCATTTTCCATCCATAAAAGATATTTTGCTTATGCTTATTAAAATTACTTAGATTTAATGTCAGTGCTTTAAAATGATTAATGACTTAAATTTGCCTATTATTTGCTTACTGTGTTGCTGCTGTTACTGTGTGAGGTCCAGCAGAAGGAAACTAGGAACTCATATCTTTAATCATATGTGTTATTTTCATAACTTTGGAGAGAGTTCAGAGCCCCTAATACACAGCACCGAGCTCCCTGCAGTCAGCAGAAGGGAGTATCCCTCCTGGGAGGAGAGGCAGGGGGATGCTACCTCAAGTGTTCCTGCTGGGACATGAAAGGACACCACACTGGGAGCACCTGGGACTGCCCACCTAACAGCCAGGAAATACGGTATCTAAAGCTGGGCAATTAATGCCTTAATTTGCCAATTAGGTTTTGCCAAACATCTACCATTTCCTTCACTTGGACTGAGAGGCTTAGGTTCACACCACCCAGCTGTGCCTGCACCACCTGCTGCAGGCCTTGCTTGCTTATACTGTGTTTGTTTTTACAACATTTACTCTTCCAAACACCTTACTGCATGTAGTATGAAGCTGTGAGAACCCGGGACCTAACAGAAACCTTCAGTGAAGGTTTTTATATCATGATAGAAATGTAACTCTGAATACTAATCGGTTTCAATGACTAGTGATTTCAGTAGAAACACCTGCTTATTTACACAGCTACAAAAGTAAAAATAAACACTGTGTTGCCACAAGGACCAGAAAAGAAAAAAAAAATCGCAGACATGTTCCGTCTGTTGTCATTTCAAAAATCCAGATGTGCATTTCTGATCCCTTGCACTTAAGACTTCCATTTAAGATTGAATGTGTTACATGAACAGTATAATTCTCTTGCATAACTTTTCCAGATCTGCCATACATAACAAACATACATCCTAGTCTGCATAGTTAAAAGATCAGTGATTTTAACAGATATCAATATTTACTGAAATAAGCATTTCTGTGCTATTTATTTATTATTTATTCTTTAGCCTCAGTGACCCAATAATCATTCACTCCATCACTTTCAGTTTCAAAATAATCCTATCTTGAAATCCTCTAAAATGATTTCAGGGAGAAGCTTCAGAAATGAGGAACTAATCTCAGTTGCAATACGGCCTCAGGGCAGTGAAGTTTTATCACGTGTAGCAGCAGCAGACTTGCTGAAGAAATGGTACTTTTCTTTCTCAGGAGTGTGCACTTAGTGGTTATTGTCTGAACTTATATAAAATAAAGTGAAAATTTCAAAAGCCTGAGCTTGGATGCGTCTACAATTTTTGAATGCTTGAAAACCAGAGCAAATCAGGTCTTGCTTAATTAAAATTATAGTAAATATTGACTAACACCTCAAAAAGTTAAATCTACGAGGTGTGTTCTTATGAAGAGAGGAAAGTATTTAAATTCCAGGCAGTTTCTCTTTCAGAGACCTTTATTAGAATTACATCCCATCTGTCTAATTGATATTGGAGGAAAAAGACATGCCATCTGAAACATAGTCAGAATTACAAACAAATATTGAAAGTTTTACTCACTTTGAGCAACTCACTGACTTTGCAGCTATCTGGGGACAGGAAGGTTTGGCTGAAGGGTTGGTTACTATGTTGAATTTAAACATGATATTAGATTGAGATGAAAGAAGAATATCAGCCATTTAATTATCTAGTTTATGCATAAGGGATGCATATTTTTTCATTTGATTAAAAAACTATCCATCTTAGAGACTTCATTTCAATATTTTATTATCTATATACACTTTTTTACATAGCATTCTTAGTATTTTGTTATTTATTCTGATGTTGAATTGAAGTCAAGATCTAAAATTTCACTATGCGCTCCGCTATCTCTTTATGAAGTACCGTCCATTGACTCCACAGGTAATCCTCCCAATGAGATATTTAAAGATCACTTTATAATGTTATCATGTGAAATAAAGTAATGGGAATTCTTACACTTAACTATAGTTTCCTCCTAGATGTTGCTAAATGCTAGAACACCTTGAATAGGCATTGAAAAATATGTGCCTAGATAGCAATAAAAAAAATTTCAAGCCTTCTAAGTTAATTTCTCCTCTTTTACTAACATAGCGTCTTTCTCTAAAAAAATAATAATGTTTGAGCAAATTATTACCAAGAAGAGCTCATTACCAATGCTACATAAACAAGTAAGTTTTACTGTATTTGTAATCCAGTCCTACTTTCTGTAATCCTTACATGCATTTAAAATCCATATTTAATGTGATTATTAGCCTTTAAGAACCTTTACAGGGAACAACAGACCTCCTTAGCAGACCTCTTTATAATCTTTGACAAAACTGCTTTAAAACAAAGTAATCGATTGATTATATTATAATAAAAAATTACATTTTTGCTATTACCATGTGCTCACTGACACAATATACCACGGAAAACTGGAAAACAGCACACATATTTTTCAAGCAGCTAAGATGACAGAGAGCCTGGACACTGAGCATTGAAGAAGCTCACCTGACACCTGACACACTCTTCTCAATCTCATTTGTCTGCAAGAAGAAAATGAAATGACAAAATGCTGTCAAGCCTTAAAACCAGAAAATTGAAAATATTTTTTTCTGGCAATGTTTTCCATGAAGGGAAAATAAACAGCCCAAACTAAAAAACATAAATAAAACTCAAACTACAGTTTTGACTTTCTGCCTTTTCAAAAACAGTGGTTTTTTATTTGGAAAGTAATTTAATTTTCTGTCAACTTCAAGTTGAATCTCAGATATTTTTTGACAAATGCTGCTGAAAGGAGATAAGCTCTGCTTTGTTATTTATTTAGGGAAAATAATAAAAAATGTTTGTGTTTACATCAAGGTCTGGCAAAGAGCTATCACAGCCTCTAGTCCAGATGTCATGTTCACCTAGTGTCAGGTCCTGTTACATGAAAGATCTCTTAACATAACACATTTCAATGTGCTAAATAAGGTGAGTTTAAAGTTCTGTTGAGTCTGAAAGAATCCTAAAAGGTTCTAAATTGTACTGCTACATTTTCTACTGTAATTATGGCACTGCACACAGGTGCCAAAAATACAGCCCACATACTATAGCTTTTATTGCTGATAAATAGTTTGGCAATTTTAAATAAGATGCAATAGAATGACTTGAACAATGTAAGGAAACACTCTATTAAGAGAAATTTATTACTATTGGCTTTGGTGATTGAAATATTATCGCTCTCTACTGTACTCCCACACGGGACAGATGGTTTACTTAAAAAGCTGAAAGAAAAAAAAAACCACCAACTGTTAAGCGGTTTCAGATAGAGAAGAAAAATTGCTAAGAAATAGCTATTAGCTCATGAAACCTATAGTGGTATATGAACACTGGAACTATTATATGCAAAAGGAAATTTTATGTGAGAAACTTTGTGTCAAAATGTTATTATTTTAATCACATTGCATATTATTTTTCTAAATAATGCTTAAAATCATGCAATCATAATAATGTTTTAAAGCATGTGAGTTTGGTTCCAAGTGGAAATTGGCACAGTTGGTCAGAAAATAACACTTTCAGTGTATTTATTTATTTATTTGTATCACAGAATGGAAATCCCTAACATCTGAACTCTGGGGATATCCTTTCATACTGATAACTTGATCAAAGCATAAAAGCACATGAAATGTTCTAGTAATGTATTAAGGAATGGATCTATTGCCAGTGAGGTGAAGAGCTCTGTGTGTGCCTTTTGTATAAATTATATTTCTTTAATACAATTGTAAGTAAAATGATAAGACCTAGTTGAAATGGAATATTTTTTACCTCAATAGAACACCTTGGTAAATAATAAGACAAAAAGGGAAATTGCTTTGTTTCAACATGTCACTGGAAATATTTGTATAAATATTTTATTTCAGTATTCACTGGTATATTTTAAGTCAATCTTTCCACCTGTTTAAAAGTGTAGTTTAATACCCACTAGGTGGCACAATAGTTATTCAGAAGCAAAAGCCTGGACTTCGCAACAAAATTTTACTATTCTCTCATAAAGCCTATGACTTATACATTGAAATAATAGCAAAACAAATTATATCTATTCCTTGATAGGGACAGAAGCTAAAAGAAATTCATGTTATCTAAATATTGGTCTGAAACAAACTAGCAGGGAAATTACCAAAAACTATGTTTTGTGCTGTAGCCTAACTTAGCTTCTTTTTTTCCTGGAATAGACACATCTGAAAGCCCTGGTGGAATTCTGTAACTTAATCAAAATGGCTCACTCCAAACTCTGACCCCTTGTATGCATGCTGCCAGGAATTTTTAAGTCTCTGGGAAATCAGTGGTAGCAGTCACCACAGATTTTAGTGCACGCAAGCAATTGTTTTTTACTTAGATACAGACAAGTAATTAAGTAGTGCTCCAATGATCTAAGCTTTTTTAGGGTTTCTTAGCAGGGGTGGCTTTTGGGGGGAGGTGTTTGTTTTTTTCTGAGTTACACAGCAAGATAATGGAGACACGCCCAATGAAAATAGTCTCCTGACAGAGAGGGAGAATGTGCTAATGAAAAATTTATTTTGAGTTATTCTACATAAATGCTTGTTGGCAACCCTCGTGACAGGGTCCTCTTCCTACTGGCAGTTCATTATGTTTGTCTATATTTTTTGCTTGAATTTGTTTGCTGCCTTTTCTGCCTACTTGAAATATATCCTAAGAGTTTGAATTTTTTTAACAAAAGCCTTAAAAAATGAGCTCTAATATAAAGAATACACATTCACAAAGCTGTGATTTCATTCAGTGTGCAGAATGGACCTGCCCCAGCAATTAATCACAGTTGCACAGCATAGCATGAGTTTAAGACCTTCTTACTTTATGGTTGTAGGGTGTATGTAGTAAAGGAGGCACAAGGCTGAGGAGGAAAAAGGAAGGACTCACAATTAAGTTAAATGTGGAACTCAAGTGTATTCCTAATTTTGCCACAGGGTTTCCACACACTACAGGAGGAGTGACTTATGTAGATCTATACAATAATATCACCTTACTTTGAAAGGATACTGCAGAGGCAAATTTAGTAACACACAGGCATTCCTCAACTTTTGTATATGCAGTTTCACAAAATAAACAATCTTGAACTACATCTTTGCAGGTTTTTGTCTGCATGCTTCTAAAATGTTGAAATCATTCCATCGACAAATAAAGGCCATTTTTAAATTCAGTAACTATATATTTATATACTCCACTACCAGTTTTCTAATCACTATCTAGCTAACACACTCATGGTACTCTCTGCACTCCCTCCTTGTTGCTGTTGCTGAGGGTTCATGCATTCTGACATGGCAAATAGAAAAGCATGGAGATAAAATTACATTAGCTGTAAAGGTTGCTATCTAAGTAACAGGATTTTGCTTCTAAAATAAGAAGGTAAAGTGGAAGGTAAAATGATTGTTTGGATTTGCTCTTTCAAGCCTATAAAGCCTGCATTTTGCAAACCCATTGCAGTCTAGGATAATCAACAAAAGACTTAAAATCAGGAGTCCTAGATAAATTAGAAGAAAAATATTTCTCCCTACTTTGAAATGGCTGCTCAAATGGCGAGTAGAATATGTTTCTTACAGAAAGGAAGTGGAAAAGTAGAAGAAAGAGAATCTGCACCTAGAAAAAATATCTTCTGCCCTGAAAGGTCGGAGGAATTTTAATGCTTCAACTAAGAATAGGGATGCACACTGCACATGGTTTCACCAAGTCCCATTGCCCCAAAAAAAGAAGTATTAATGCTTCACTAAGTATTAACTATTTCCTTCCATTCATCTGCCCTTAGCTGCCACTTTTATACTCTGGACTGCTAGTGAGCTGTACCTCCAGGTTGCTGTGGGTGTATCTGACCAATTATTTTTTAGGATCAGAAAAGAATTCCCTCCTTGGTTGCCATTCAGGAGGGTATTTTGTTTGTTGTTTTTTAACCCTTCTTGGCAGTTCTACAGTGATACATGTTGGTAAAAGCTCCTAGAACGAAGTAGTCTTAATTAGGTAAGTGTCTGCAGCAATCCGTGGACAGACTCCAGATGAGGTAAATAGATTTTGGATTTCTGCTGGTGGACATCACAGCAAAGGACAAATGGAAACCTCAGTTGCTGCTCTTGATACCCTACCTACCCATTTCTTGCAGGATGAAAGGTTTACTGTAAAAGGGCCAGTGTAGGCTCTGCCTCTTGTTTGCCTGCATGACCTGAAAATAGCTCCCAGAGACGTTTTAAATTCAGTATTTCCAGTTTGTAGAACTTGTTAGCTGCTTCCCTGTATTCAGAGAGAAGCTTGTACTGTAGTGTCACCGTGTTCTCCTAAAAAACTTGCCCTGTGGGCCAGGGGATTGTCCTTTGGAGAGGAAGAGGTGCAGCTAGGGTTTGCACCCAGGGTCGGAGTACTAGGTGAATGATCCGTGTGAACTGTGTGTGCCTGTTTGCATGCTAAAAGCTCCTGCAGCCCTGCATGAAATTTCACTGTATAAACAAAAAGAATCTGGATAAAGATAAAAGAAACACAGATTATAAAATACAGTGAAAGGAATGACAGAAGGTAAAACAACTGAATAGGTAGAGCAGGGTAAAAAAGATTAAGATGCAATCTGATAACTCCTTATGGGAACCTGAAGTCAGCATGGAAAGCAGGGAGGGCATGCTGGCAATCATTCCTTTTGGGGTAAGAATTCTTGCATCTCAAAGTAGCAACAAAATCACTTGAAATAAAAAGGTATTTCCCTCAGTTGAAGCAGCAATTTTTTGTCATCAGTCCTCCATCTTCCTATGGTAGCCCTCATGGCTTACTCTGTAAGACAGTGAGGCTATTCCAACCACAGCTATAGTGAAGAGCAGAGTCCAGGTACAATGGAGTGAAGATGTCAAGAAGAGCTGGGGCTTGTAACCCCCTTCTACGTAAATAAGCATGTTCCTTGATGAATTATTCAAAATTACTCAAGAAAAATAATTGCTTGAGAGCTGCTGGAAAAAACGCCTCTATCCTAAAGAATCTAAATTTTTGTTTGTCACAGGAGAAATACACTTTCAAAGAGTAGAAAGGGAAGAAAAAGGGTTCTAGTAATATCAGAATTTTAGAGAGCAAGACAACTGTGTGGAGTTGTTTTGGCATATATTATTAACAAACCAATGTCTTATTTCTCATATGCATGACAGCAAAAGTGCCAGTGATGACATAACTGAAGAGAAGGAAGAAGCCACACCGCCACCCAGACTTTCAGGAAACACACACCTTGGGTTAAGTAATTAAATAAATAAAAAAATTAAAATCCCTCACCCAGTTACTTCAGTTTTACACCTTTTCAGCCGAGACTGAGATCTGATCCCAGATGCTTGGTAGGGTAGCATGAAGAACAGAGCTAAAAAGAGAATCAGGTTTCCAAAGAGACCAGGCATTACAGCGGAGCCAGTGACTCGGTGCAGTGATCTGTGGCCAGGTGATGAAAGATAAACATGTGAGCATCTGAGACAAGTCCTTCTTCCTGCCTCTGCAGCTGCTGCAGACCAAGCATCTGACCAAATCCACTATGCTTGCTCCTGAAATAGTCATTGCACGGGACCTCTTTAATTCAGTATAATTTTATGAGAGATAGGAGGCGGGGAAAACTTAATAAAGCAAAAAGACATGAAAAATGACAGACGAGAAAAAGAAAAGCAACTTGTTCCCAGACCTATCCTCACATCAGTGAATTGCCATAGCAGAAGAAGGGCACAGATAAGCAGCAGCCCATCTGATAAACTGATCACCCTGGGTGATACCAGCAGGCAGCTAACAGACCCAGTCTGGTGCGGGCTGCTCTGGAAACCCCAACATCTCCTTGCTACTTGGGAAGCAGCCATCGCTGAAAGTGAGTGAGTGTATGGTATCTTAAAAAACACACGGACACAAGGAATATGCACTGCCTGGATTCATCTGTATGCACATGAAATACAGGAGGAGAGGGCATGTGGAAGGAAACTGGAACTGGGTCTTCAAGGAGATCTGTGCTGAAATATGATAAGAGACTGGAATCCACATCCTGACTTCTTTTATCTTTTCTCTTTAAGTGACATTCATGTTTTAGTGATAACTAATAATTTTTATGAGTCAGTCCAGAAGTGATGTGCAAGGCATTATGAAAGTGAACATGTGAAAATTGTGTTAACATTTGAAAAACCTTAGTCTTCAGGAGGTAAAACGCTGTTGCGTTGTTGTATGATTATTGCCAGCAATAGCCAGGCAAGCTTGAACAGTGCAGGAATGCTCTGAGTTGCTATATTTGTGCACAACTTTTCTAGCAAAGTGGGATTTTTTTTGTAATCCTTGTAGTTACAAGGATCCTGCATCCTGAGTTCTTCTGTGCACTTTAATGTATTGTTCTCAGACATACAAACAAACAAACAAAAAAAATACAAACACTGTTCCCTGCTTTGCTTCCCTTGGTAGTGAAGCAGAGCTCAAAGTTGCTTCTATACAAAAACTTCTATATCATAAATCCCTCATGACTCCACAGATGATGAGAAATATCGCATCAGTGGTCAGTTAAAACAATATGTATCCCTAGTCTACCAGGAAGGAAGCAGTTTTTAGCGTCAGAGGTTGTGGTCCACAAGAGTTGTTGATATTTCTTTCTAAAAATGTTAAAGAGAGCATAAAATGCTTTTGAGAGCACAAAATACAAGATGCTCAAGCTCCTCCAAAACAAAGAACAGTGTAAACTGAGTGTTCACCCTGTCTCTGCCCTGAAGTCTTATCTTCTCTTCTATATTGGCTATATTGCCAGTTTAATGCTGTCCAAATTGTTTCAATAGTATGAACTTGCAAAGAAGACATATTAGGATGAGTTCATTCATATCAGGAGGATGTACTGTTTTCCCTTGCAGCACAAGAAGACTAATTTGAATTTTCAACAGTAAATTGAACTGTAGCTGTGAATAGGAATGCAGGACCCATGTCACTGTAATATGGTCCAACCAGAGGGGCCAAACAATGATGTGGTGGTGTGGTGGTTTAACATCTGGAAGCAGTGTTTAAGGGGTTTTTGAAGATGAGGCAGTTTGGTATCTCTGTCCTGTTCTAAGGTGGATCCATAATCACTGGCTGTTGGCTGTTTTCAAAGACAAAAACACTTACACCAGGCCTCTGCTTCTTAGGACTGCACAGGCCAAATAACGTTTGAGGGAGCTGGAATTTTTTATCAAACCGGCACTAGCAATTCTGAGCAGAGAGATAAGAAACAACAGTGCTCTGGTCCCTGAAAACAATTGTTTTAAAACAATAATGTACATTACTTAGCATCATTAAAACATGCATTATTTATTCATTTATTTACATTTTAAAGGTGCATTTAGTCTACATTAGGTCAGAACCAGCTATCATGTGTATGGATACCTACAGTAGGGACAAACTCCATCATATCAGGTTTGTAACATTATCAGGGGTAACAACTAAGGTGGATCAGCCCAGGTATAATGGCATCTGAGGGTGTTTTTATTATTTACTTTGTGTCTACACCACTAAGTATGGAGGATTTAATTGGATTCCTCTATCATCAATACAGAACACAGCAGGATTTTCTAGATATTTTGCTGTATTGTGAAATTATCATAAAATGGTGCTGGATTTCCCTGACATTCTCAACACTGTGAGACAAAAAAATACCTTTTCTAACTACATGCTTAATGGAAATTAAAAGCATTATGTTACCTGTCCATCACTGAAAGGTATGTTTTTGAATAGTCATTTAGCATCCAGTGTCTCTAGCTTTTTCAAAAATCCTACCCTTAATCAGCAAACATGGCCCAAATTCAGAGATTCAGATTATCTGCGTTTCTACTGAAGTTAGTGATAAATTATTAATTCATACAGGAATTCCAAATTCTTGAAGGAAGAAATACTAACTTAATTATTGACACTTAATAATACTAATTGTTGCCAGAGAACTGGTAAGACTTTCAAAAGGCAAAATGTATCCACAAGGGACAGTTCTGAATCACAGTCACTCTGCTATGTATTAATATTTACCTTAGCTTTTGAAATGGAGAGTAGTGCTTAAATCTCACTGTAGCCTGTTTTTATCTGAGCTTGCTTTTCCAAATCTCTGTTTCCCCATCAATCCCTCTTGCTAATCTTTATTGCCGTTTCACAATGTTTCCAGCTGAAAATATATCCATACAGTCAGTATCCTCCAAGCTTCAGTTTATTAGTGAATACAAATAAGCTGTGACTCTTTAGGATTCCTGTAAACGTACCAATATTCCCATGCTGGCTGTGCTTTCAACTGCAAAAGAAACGTTCCACGACTGCAGCTGCAGCACATTAATACGCAAAAATTAGGGTTTTCATAGCACCTGCACATTTCTGCCCTTTCATCTGTCCTTTATCAGTCATTTACTCACAGGAGGAAGTGACTTTTCTTGCCAAGGTAGAGGCAAATTGTTTCAGACAAGGGCAAAAACCAGAAAGATTCATTAGTGTACCAGAGGAAACAATATCTGAGACGCAACGTGTCAGCAGAAATGAGAGTTTCTACTGTTTCATTCCCATGACCTTATTCAAAAAGGCATAATAAACTGCATAGCTTTTTGCTGTTAGAAATAATTTTCAAATTATAGGATCTAGATGAATCAATGTTTCACAAGAGCCTCTCTACTTATCAATACTTGTTTTTCCTTTCAGCAGAAAGAGGAAAAGCTTTTCTGAGAAGTAGGAATAAAAATGTCTGTTCTGCTTGTAAAAATGTGAGAGTTGGGAAATAATAAATGCTGATGTAATTGGAAAGTTTGTCCTTAATTCCAGTGCTGCAAGATTTCACAGAGTTTATTTCAACACACTTTGTTTGTAATTTCAACTTCTTTTTTTCCATTTGAGTAATTTAGCACATTTCTCACCCCTTTTATTTTGTAAGGGAAAAAAAAAAAAGCCTTAATATTACTTAGACTGAAAAATTTGGCCATTGGAAGAAGATGGATACATGAATACACACGCAGATTTGCTAGCATGGGCAAAGAGAAGGTCAGCTGGAAATGTGGGGCACACCTAACCCCTAGCATAAGAAGGAAGAAGGATAGATACTGGTATCAGAGGAAGGAAATGGAAGACATTTAAAGTTCCAGCCATAATATAGTCTCTAGTACAGAAGAGTATCAGGGAATGATGGGGATGTGGCCTACAGGGAGCTCATGGTCAGAGATTCAGGGATTTTGTGCCTTATACGGTGCACAAAATCTCTAGAGCTAGTAACACGTTTGCAAGCCCTTGTTATCCCAAGGAGATGAAAGGCTGGGATTTTACTCTCTTTGTGTGCCAAAAAACCCCCAGGTATGAGAAGCCAAGAGCAGCAGGGTCTCAGGTGTGTGAGCCGAACGCAGGGTCCCCAGCGCTAACTTCACTCTGCTTTCACTTGGCTACAAGTTATCCAGCTGGGGCTGGGTGGGGATGCTGCCCAGTATCACAGAGTTACTTCCCACTAAAAATAGCCCTCGCAATAGGATAGGTTTTAGTTCACTTGAGACTGTCAGCGATATTTGCTAGGTTTTTTTCATTTATTCGTCGAAACTTCTTGGCACAAATCAAGCCAATCAGAAGAACAGGAGATCAAACCTGGAAGCCATGAATCTGAGTAACCCAATCTCATCTGATTGCACTTCCACAACCTTACTCTAGCCAGAGGCAGGGAGCTCCAGCCATATCCTGAAGACTTAGGTGGAGAGAAAATCAGCAAAATGTATGGGGATAACTGATATGTACACACAGGGCAGGATTCTGGGATACCTCATTTTAGCAGTAATTGGAGAATGAATCCATGGGGCTTTCCCTTTACTATATATCATTCATTTTCCCGGCCGCACCAAGTACTTGAACATCTCCCAGTCTGATTCATATCAATATTATAATCTTCACTCATAACCATTTTTCAAAAAAAATGTACATCACTATTAAACAGAAATGTATTATTGCAAACCTAGGGAATCTTAAAAATATAATTTCTCCGTTAGAAGGTTTCTTCAAGACAGATTTTTCAATTAAGTAATTTTGACTGTAATGTCCACTTAACTTTAATGGACAGAAGTGAAATGCAAGCAAATTCAGATCAGTTAATTCTCTAGTAGGCGCATATCAGAAATGGATGGCAACCAGGTTCTTCTTTCTTAAGGAATTAGGAATTTATTTTTTTTTCCTAACATGTAAAGACATTTCCAAATAACTCAACCAACCCTTTTGTTTCCCTAGAACTTGTAAAAACCAGTTCATAACTCAACACTTTCCAATAAAAAGACTCATTCAAACATAACTCCCCTTTATATGCTTAAGCACAGAGTCCCTTGTGTGTGCATGTATGCACACAGATGCAATGCTGCATGATTAGAGAAGTCAACAGGCTACACCAAGCTCTGTTCCTAACAGGAGTCACTGGTGTGTCATTCTGCAGGTGACTTTAATTTTTATAAATTGCTATAAAATACATTTACCTAATCATGATATCCAAGTCCCAAGTGAATTATTCTTAAGACATATTCATCCCTTTGGAAGACAATTCCTTAAAGCTAATAGAAAATAGCTAATAGCTATTTAATTTGACCTTTTCCTTAAAGCCAGGTAAATATCAAACCTTAGTTTGCACGTCTAGATGAAATTTGATTTGAGAAATCCAAGTGGAATAGTGATACTTCCACAGCTCTCAAGCAATGCTGTCGCACCTGCTTAGAAAAGCCCCTCAACAGGACCCCGATTCTGCTCCCTGTGCTCGTATTCAGTAGCAAAGACACAGCTAGTGCAAGCAAACTTAGCGGGAAATTCAGATCATTCACTATTGTGAAAAGCTGCCACCAACTGGATTCATAAATTGATACATATCAGCTCAATTTTATGGGACTTGGCAAGATCTGTCTTGTGCCTGCTGTTAACCAATATCTAATCTGCAAGGGTTTTTGCATGGGAGACTCCCTCTGGCTCTGAGTGCAGTCCCCTGTCTTCAGAGGCTTCCTGGACTGACTCTTTTCTCCTCATTGGGCTTCTATTAGACAACTCGGGTTCTTCACCTCCAGGCTGCTATGCACTCTCATGCTTTTAATAGATTTGGATTTAGCCTTTTCAATAACAAACAATCCTGATTTCTTTTTAATAATTTTCTTCTTCTGTTTGCTGTAAGATCTTTATCCTAATCTCTTCTAAATATATACAAATCTGGGACGCTCCTTATATGTGGGTTAATATGATTTTTCTGCAAATTTGTATTGACCTCTCATTTTTCTTGCAGCTCATTTCCATCCATGCAAAACAGGAATAAAGCCCTATTTATTCTAATAACTCAGAGATGCAAATAAGTTCATAAGGTGTAAAGTAGCAAAGGAGGATTATTTTTCAATTGTTTTTTTTTCTGTAAAAATGATACTAACTCTGGCTCATAGTAAATGAAGGACAGCATTTATGTCTTCATTCAAAATGCACTCAAAAAGAAACAATGATTTCCAAATATGCTTGCCTATATAGAAGTGTTTGTTTCCCTACAAGTTTAGAATTGTAGCTTACAGAATGGATTCTGAAAAATTCAGTAATAAATTGCATCAAAACTGCATTAAAGATATAATGCACCAAAGTTGTTTGCTATATTTTCCATATTTTCCATAATCCAGCAGGAAAATAATGATCTGCAAGCTTCTCATTAAAATACAGTCTTCATTCAAAAAAGCATTTAAGTTATTCATGCATGCATGTTCTTAAATCAAGTTAAATCTGATGCAGATTTAATGTGCCTAGATCTACTATGTTTGTAGAGAATATGTTTCCTGTAGAGACTACACACAGTCATGACTGATAAGCCTGAAAATAAAGCAACCTGAATGGGATGTTATGCAATTTTAAAACTAAACAAAAGTTAATTTGATTGACATACTTCTTTTAGACAGGTGCTTTTAAGATTCCAAGTAAATAGACCCTGTTCATACTCTGTATTGTTGTTGACGTCCATCAGAGTGTATTTAAAACATTGTGCTTCATAAAATATTGGAAATTTATTATATAAAGCTCCCAACTGCAAGTTGTAACATATTCATTTTTTCACCGTCTACTAATATTTGGACTTTTTCTCTAACTACAGAAACACTCTAACTCCACACTAAAATGGTAAAAAACCCCAGTGAAGTAATAACACTTACTGTTCATAAACTAACATATTTCCACCAGTCTATGGCACAATTGATCCTGAACTCATTCAATAGATTTTATGTTTTTTTTTCTTAACCTCTCCTGTAGTTCATTGAGGACTAGAAAAGACTACTAGAGGAAAAGGTAATAGTTGAAAAAAGAATTGAAAAAAATTACTTCTTTTTGCTGAGGACCAAACTGTGACCATTTAGTAGCCCTGACAAAAAACTATGGCCCGTGGATCACTTTGCCCTTTCAACACCAGCCTCTGTGAATGGCCAGCCAATATGTACAAGCCGAGGAGCCTTTTCTCTGCACCATGTCCTTTCCTATTTGACAACAGTTTGCTCAAAACATTAAATGGAAGGAGATCTCCTGAACCAAATACAGGACATACACATACATACACAACCACTGCATGAATCCTGGTGGGGCTCCTTTAATCTCCTTAGCCATTGCATGGTTGCAGGATAACAAGATATACTGGACAGAGAATTCAAAAAATCATATGAAGTCAACGATTGCGTTCTCGAATCCCACAAAACCCCTCTCCCTCATAATTTCAGTAGCTTATTTGAAAAGTATTGGTCCAACATCTCCAATGCAATTGATGTCTCTGATGAAATAAGTCCTTTGAACTTACAGGAAGTCTGGCCGCTTCCAGACCTCAGTGTGGAAAATGTTCTCTCTGACTTTCAGTATTACCTCTTTCTACTGAAGCTTTTTAGAATCTACAACCTAATTTACATATAATTTTGTGATTGATGGCAGAGCTTCAAAATGGTGCTCTATGAACTATGGAAAAAAAGTACTAGCTACAGCTAAAGACAATTGTCATTTTCTTAGCTCAGTGAAAGTAGATTTGATTTCCAGGTGCCCTTGAGGCCACAGTTGATGACTGTCTTCAAGCAAAGGGAGGATAAAATGCACCTGTACATCTAACACTGTAGCTTGACAAAGAACTTTCCAGCTGCAGACTTTTTTCCAGTATTCTTCATGAAACTGCAAAGAAGTATATGGACTTATCAGTGTAAAAATGGTATAAAAACATGACTGAATAGAGAATGTTTTGCAGAAGACTCATTTGGTAGAATTGCTGGAGCAGCTCAGGACAGACCATGGGTAAAACTGGGCCTATGAAAACACCTATTTTTGTTCAGAGGAACTGTTCTGTTTCTTTGTTGGAATGAAATACCAATGGTTCAAATTCAGAAATTGTTTTTTTATTATTATTATTATTTGGAATCCAAGAAGGTTTTCATATTGACAATGTAGAAAAATTATTTCAGTGTCAAAATATTTCACTTTGATAATGTCATGAAGTGTTTTAAATATCTACATTTAAAAAATATCAGTAGTTAATTAATTG
Source organism: Tringa tobata (assembly GCA_033628505.1). Lineage (NCBI taxonomy): Eukaryota > Metazoa > Chordata > Aves > Charadriiformes > Scolopacidae > Tringa > Tringa tobata. Next base: position 2,731,532 of record JAHREE010000183.1, read on the forward strand.
GCATTTAGACCCTTTCACACCTAAAATTTCAGTAGAGTTGCTACATTCCAGAGAAAGTCTTCCATTTCCATTTCCTGAAAAATGCATTTAGGAGTGGAGATTGCTATATCTGATGCCTTCTGCCCAGCTCTATCTGTAAGGCTTATAGATGCGAAGTTATCTGTTACTCGGGTGAGGTGCAGCCACAATCTCATTATAAATGTTCAAAGTACAGTTTTTCTGAGTCTCTTTTTTAAAAGGCTTTGTATCAAGCATCCGACATTTTTCCATCAAGCACTACTGCAGTACTGACCTAAAAGGCTTTGCAGGAGGCTGCAGGAGAAGAAACTGAATTACAAGAAGGCAGTGGGTCTCCCTTGGTCTTCTAAATGCCCAAACTGAAGGAGTGATCCAATAGCATTCATTTTTGACCCATCTGAAGAATTAGAAGAACCATCACCAAAGGAATTAAAGCACTCCACAAAGATGTGAAAGAAATCTCTGGCATGATATAGAGGAGTAAACAATTAGAGACAATATTGGGATGTTGTCCACTGCAAGAATCAGATTATGCTAATTATATACGTATGCTTTTAGAAACCATTAACGTGGTATATGGCATTCAAGTATTATCCTACAACTATAATTCATACTCATTCACATCATTCTCCTTTGGATCATAATTAAAACCAAAGCTTTGAAACCTCAGATAACCAGTTGGAGCTGAAGTTTTTCCAAAGTCCCAGGCTTTAAGGAGAAAGAAGTTAAAGGGATAATTTTAGGGCTAAACTTCTAATACTTCCAAAGAGGTGATTCTGCCACATGATCTTTTCAGAAGGGAGGGAGTGGTGCCATCTGACATTCCTAGAACTGCTGAGGGTCAGGTCAACCATTCAGTCTAGCAGTCAACTTTTTTTTTTTCCAGTTCTGATAGTGATTATATGACTTTGAAATTAAGTCCCTTATATCATTTTCAAAGGTGCTAAGGCTGATTTTCACCCTGAGCTATTGACTACGGTATATAAAAAGTGCTCAGAAGTCCAGAACACCAAGACCAAAGATGGCTCAAGGTGAACATCAAACTACAGACTCAGTTTTGTTTTATCATCTTGGCTTTTAACTGTTTTGTGCCTCAGTTGATCTATCTGAGTAGAAACAAAAAAGCATTTATTTAATTGGCAAGGCTATTCTGAATTTTAGATAATTATTTACAAGTGCACTGAGTCTATGTAATTAATTTTTTATTTCCTAATTTTTATTTGCTAATTTGTCTTCCCTTTTTCAGTACCTCTAAACACTGCAAACTACTCATTCCAAGCAAAGACAAAAAATAGTCCTGGATGGACTGAAAACCTTATTATAAAATCCAGCAAAGTTATAACAAGCACCATCATAGAAGTCATGGATTACCTTTTGCAATGAAGTAAGGTGTTACATGGCTAACCTTTTAAAGCAAATTAATGCTACAAATACTGTGGCAAGGTTTTCTTGACAGAACACAACTCCTTCGAGGGCAACTGCCCAGGTCCATGAATTCCTTGCTTACCCGTACTTGGCAACCTTGCCAGCTTGCCAGCTCATGGTGTTGGAGGTCTGCTTTATATCCAGGAGGAAAACTTTTCCTCAGACTGCCACATTTCTGTCACCCCACTGCTGCAAGGCAATCCTGTGCTGGTGTCTGGCCACCTCTGCTGGTAGCAGGTGAACAGCCCAAAGCTGTTTCCTTGTGGCTGCTGAGTCTCAGAAATAGGGACTCGAAGTGAAACAGGCATATCTTTACTTACAGGATGAAGGTGTGACTCCAGCATGTTCTAGAACATATCACGGACCTCTAAGCATGGCTCTGCAGATGCCAGAGCCAAAGGGACATGAACCTTCTCTCAGGCATGAAGCAGCATAAGGGGGACAGCCATGCATATTCATATGCACATGTACATATACTACTCTTCTAGAATGTCTTCTTAGTGGTTATGGAATATTCATGAAGCTAGAACAGAACGGTTATCTATCTTTTTTTTTTTTAAGGCTGGAATAATTTTCTTGTACTATTTATACACACTAGATTTTGTTTTTTCACAGCAGCTTTTTACATGACATGAGTGAAATGGGAAATAACAAAGAAGAGGAATCAAGGACTCCAAAGATCTACTACATGTAGTCGTCCAACTGAAACGCTTCTGTGAGAAACACTATATATATACATATATATATCTCTCAGCGAATTTCTACTACAGAATTTATTAGTTTTTTTGTGCCTTTAAGTGAGAAGAACAAATTCTTTGTAACTTAAGTGCTTTCCTGTAGCACACAGACAGCTGTCTCCCCTCCTGAGGAGGCAGGCTGCACTGAGATTCCTTACTTGCTCCGTGAAAGATTATTCCAGAGGATACTTGACCCAGGAGGTGCATTGGCTGTTGAGAAATAACTGGCTTTTCTCAGGTTGCTACTTTTCCAGAGATTGGTACCTTTCTCAGCACTGGTATGGCACACATCTGATTCAGAGAGAGCAGCAGCTGGAACCGCATCTCTCAGCTCTAATAGGGAGACAGCAGCTTTTTGCAGTTTCCACCCTTTCTGCTTTGAACATCCATGCAAGATTTGTAATACTCCAACACTAAATATGACTTCAGCAACTCTGAGGAAGAAGCAATTTACACCCCCAAATTCCTCCTTCACACTTATGCTTGAAGTTGCCTAAGTTGCCTAATTTTATTGCACCAGCTGTACTACATGAAGCAGAACCTGCAATTCCCAAATATCTACTACTTTGAATAAACTTAGGAGTTAGCTGGAGTGGATTTCCCACTATCTTCTTTCATGGATAATATTTTAGCACATAAGGATTTTCGAGGGGATAGTGGAGATCCCCTATACAAAGGTTAGAAGCTTCCCATTCTTTTTATAGAGTGCCAAATACTATGGAATTTTGCTGGAAACAAACATATAAACCAGGCAAGAACGGAAGTGCTGAGGGTGACCTGCCCTTTTAGCCTGAACATTCCTCTTGGTTTGCTGCCAGCTCCTCATTTACTTTTCCTTCTACCTCTCTATCTCCAGCTGAGATCCCCAAGGGCTCTTCAGCAGAATCCCTGAAGCTTCTCAGATCTTTTCCGACCATGTAGGTTTGCACAGAGGATTCCCTGGCACAAAAAGGAACCAGCCATATGTAGCAAGTTTGGCTGGATTTCTCCTGCTAACAGTTCCCTTGTACAGACATAATTCTCAGACTGCAATGTACAGATAAGTACAATGTTTGTTTGGGAGTAAAAATGATTACTGATGTTCTACAAAATTTTATGAAAAATTTTATACTTCTATCACTGTAGCACGTATGATTCAAATTTGCTTGCAAATTCTACTTGTAACAAACAATGCTAATTTAGCAACCAGAAAACAGCAGTGAGATGTGAACTCTCCCTTTCTGCAGGAACTTCTGATGTTCTAATATTTAATTATGGCCTACCTTTAAATTTGGACTGCAATGACTTACAGCGCTCTGCATGTACATAAGAGAGTATTAAGCCATGCACTATCTCTGCAAGTTCCATTTTTAATTTCTATCTAAGCTACAGCTGTTTCAATATTCAGAGGCAAGAAACTTCCAGGACGTACTGAGTCCAGGTAGAAATGAATTTTTGCTACGAAATACTCCTACAGAAATTTTTTATGCAAATATTTCTACTTCTTGGAAAGTATATGTTTTCAGGAAAAAAAATTATTGGCACCTAAATTCCCAACAAGCCAGAATACAACCCAGATATTAAGTATTTGAATTAGAAAACTCTCAAATCCAAGCAGGTAATTTTGCATATATTAGATATAAGCCACACACACTTATAACACATGCATCAAATGTGGTTTGGACAGATACTTGGAACTGAATTTCATATGAAAACATCCTAGAAATATTAGGATTCTTTATTCCCATATGTTAGTGAATCAGAATGATCAAGGCCAGAAATCAAGTGAATTGAGGACAAAAGTTAAAATAACGGAAAGAAAATGCATATTGAATCATTCCCAAGGGACACTGTATTGGCTGCCCTCCTTTACCGTATTTGTAAAGGATGAGTGGATAGTCACTGTACATTACCAAACTGCTTCCCTGTAGCATTTTTTGGAAAACCCACCAGGGCTGAGCAGAAAAAATTACTATGCAAGCACCCATGTAATTGTCTCTGCAAAACAATTGTCTACGCAATTGATTTTGACTTCACTAATGGAATATCACTTGCAAATCCGAGAGTAAGGGTACAGAATCAGAGTATATTTTAAAAGAAAATTAGTGGAATAACACAGGATATAATTATAAACGTAATCCTTCTGACAAAGTTTTTTTTATGATATTGCTATACTTCACTGTCATATTAATGAAATATTAACTATCCAGATTAACTTGGTAGTTCATAATACTAACACCGATTTTTGGACAAGTTGCAAAAAAAAAAAAAGTTGCTTTGGAGAAATGTCTTCATCTTTTGATGTCTTTCCTTTAATTCTGAATTAATCTTATTTTTGTAGTTGTTTAACAGGTGAACTGAAAACTTCACAAGCAGGAGTATATTTCAGGCTTAAGGTTTCATAATTGTTTCTATAGCAGTTGACATGCTTACATACTTAACACTTTAAGCTTACTTGGGAGCTATATGCCTCACGCTCCTTCAGCAATAATAATATTACATGTTGCAGCAAAGGGAGAAAGCTCTTTAAAGGTTCTGAACTTAAGTTTTGCCACCTGAACAAATGAAAAAATTTTACACGATTTCCATATCTTTTTTCATACAAGTATATTTTTAGCTATAAATGAATTTCAGTTTACCTTAGACATCTTCATTGTCCACAGCCTTATGTGCATTTCTGTGATAGTTCATATTGAAAAGACTGAAAGCTGAAAGATAAGTCAGTTGTACCATAGTGTAACAGAGAGTTTTGTTTCAGCCAACCTGATCTGTACAAGATACCTACAAACTAACTAAAGATTAAAGAAGGAAAATAGAAAAGTTTGAAGAATAGGAGTCCTTGAGTTATGCGAAGAGAGTGAGGAAACATTAAGCAAAATGACAAGCACAGGAGAAACACTTAAAATGTTGAAGGGCAGCAAGTGGTTTTGGAAATCGTACCAGAATCAGTGAGACATTATTATTCTCACAGGTTGTGTCTATATCTTACAATGAAATTATTCACAGCAATGAAATACACATGTGTAGGGAATAATGCACAGACAGCAGGGGCAAAATAAATCAGTGAAGCTCCAAGAAAAGAAGGATTATATATAGTGTTATAAGAAGGGTACACAATTTTATATGAGCTGGAGGGAAGACTTCCTGGCACCGTGAACTATGAGCCTTTAGGAGATGAATAAATCTCTGAAGGAAATTCTTAAAATTCTAAACTGCCAAACTAACTAAAAAGACTATACTGGCAAAGTGAGAAGAAAAGTACCATAAGGAAGAAACTCATATTAGACAGGAAATGGGCTAGAGGATCCAATGAGTCTTAGCCATCTATAGTTTTTACAAGTCAATGAAGATGTATAGTTTTTTAGTATAGTTTTTTAATTTAATCTAACAGAAGAGTTTACTTGGCACCTAAATGTTTCATGATGGTAGAATCCAGTACTAGAGAAATGAAAGACTTCTGTTCTCTGCTACTATAGACTCTGAGAACATATTTACTTTTCCAGATCAAATGTTATGTGCGTCAGGAACAACTGTAATGGAAAAAGCTCACTTCACAACATTCACACCTCAAACTCAATAAAAATGTGATTACAGGTTTAAAACTTTTCATCTTCTGAAGGCCTCTTATCTACAATAAAAAAGGTTTACAACATCTTTTGAGCCATGAATCACATTTTTTGTGCCCTTCTGTACTTGTAGCATCTTGTCACTTTTCAGTTTCCATGAAAAATATTCCTCTTCCTTTATTTTTTTGGAGTCAATTATGGTTTGCTTGCACTCATGCAAAAAGTACTAATAATGGTAATTTGAGCAATTGTTCCCACCAATGATGACTTACTGCTCATGGAGTCCATCCAGCATAAAAATTCCCGTCTATTTTTTTAGACTATGTCTACTGATGAAGATCTGTGCTTAATGATCTCTTAATCCCATGCTCTCCCAAATTTTTTATTCTGAGTCTGTCCTTTTCTCTCAACTGGAGCTGAATGACAAAACTGTTGTGCAAACCTCAGGAAAGTAATCAGAATATATATATAATTTGATTTGACTGGCGGAAGTAGGAAGTTATTGAAAACCTGTCTCTGCCACACCTTGATAACCAGGAAAGAGTGGGAGGTGAAGATGTTAGTTCAGTAAGATGGAGATACTGTTCATCTTGCTTAGGTGAAGTGAAAGAGCGCAAACGGAAGAGTCACACCACTGCAGGTGGTGGCTCATCACACTCCTGCTGTTATGGCCACACATCGACCGGCCTGTCAGCGGGAGGCTGTGAAAGGGTGAAAACTCTGCTTTTGCATTAGCTCAGTCAAATGACAGCCCACATGCCATGGTGGAATATACACATAAAAGGAGTAATCCTAGGCAATGCAGCTCTCTTGTAATGTCTCCTGTGAATACAGGAAACCCAGATTACATGGATAGGACCTGTATCAGAGATGAGATTCCACATCTGGAAATGAATTAGTACAACAATCTGATATGACCAAGTGTTCTTACCCTGAGTTATACTTCAATGAGTCTCTCAAGACACAACTTTAGACCACAAACTAATTTTAGTTATTAGTTCCTGAGTTTTCTTTTGGAGAATGGTTATTTAAATGACCTTTGTAAATTCAATGAAGAAGAAAATGCTCCTGTCAATTAAAGAATAATCAATGAAAGTAACTAAAAGAAAATACTGAAACTCCAGGTGTATCAGTCCTGTTTCATATAGCTTATCTTTAAAACTAGGCAAAGCAATACTGAAGACAATTACTAAAATGCACTTGGATTAATGTAACTACTGCATTAGTGAGAACTATGGTCTTCTGTTGTAAATGATATTTGAATACAACCATTAATAACAGCAGCAAGTCAATATAATTTTTTTCTGAGTTCATACTGGTTGCAATAAAGAAAAGAATCTACTTACAGGGATTACCTCAAATTGCTCACAGTACACTTGTTTACAAACACTACAAAGTTAAATTTGGAAACTAAGAAGGAAATGTGGCTGGTGTCAAGGTAAAGCCTCTATTCTGTTTTCTGAAAAACATACATGGTGGAAATAGATAATTGCTGTAATGACTTCTTTTAAGCAAAATATTTTAATCCTTTAAAAACTGCTATGAACAAGAGATTTCCTGTATTAGCATACTCACAGACAAAATTCTCAGCATCTAGTAATCTCTGTTACCCTGTCACTCTTACCTGCCTTTCCCCACAATATTAAAAGTGTGATATTACAGTGCATAATTGTATCTTTAATTGTTATTCTTCACAGTAAAAAAAATAAATATCATTAATGAAAACATTTATTCCTATTTTTGACAATGTATTTCTTCTCAGTATATATAAACCAATAATCAAAAACATACCCACAAATCCAATTTTTACTTTGGAGGCTGTGTACTGAGGGCTTCGCATTTATGACCAAATCCTTACAAAGATTTTCTTCTTTGGAGAAAGGAATTTTTTAATTTGTGACACTGTTGACACTTTAGTTACAAACTTTGATCTTAGGCATCCTTGATACATTTTCTTCACAAAGTAAAAATGGATTTATTCTACTGAGAATGACATGATTCCTTTATCCTAGCATATAAACAAAATGTGAGCCTAATTGGAAATATCCTTTAAAAAGAAAGTTTGAGACACAAAATTCCTGCAGGAATCAATTACAAGAGCAAGCTATTCACAAACTGAATCAAGAAAATCCCCAAACTGAAAGACCCTGCTGCAAATATTGATGGCTGTAGAACAGTAGAATTTGCTGTGGATAATAGTTACAAAAAATGTCCAATGCTGTTACATTTCCAACCCTCTCTGTTAAAGCAGACTAGTTAAAATGTTTTCTATTTATTTGAAAGTTTATTTGTGAAACAAAGAAAATATAATGTATTTTATTCATTACAAACAGTGTAGGGTGTTAAATCCTATGCAGGTTAGTCTATAGGGTTATGTCCATTTATTTCAAAGACAGCAAGAGTGAAAAAAATTGGTAGTGAATTGCTTTTAAGACATCAACTGGCATTGTCACATGGTAGCCTAACCTGTAATGGAAAAAATCACGATGAGTAGACTTACTAGATGACTTATCTAAATTTCTGTAGAGTAAATAGAAAATAAGGAACAGTTGTGATTCATAAACATTCTGACTGTAACTGTAATCTGCAATCGGACTGTAATCTGACTGTAAACTAGGTTGTAGTGAGAGAGCATCCCTTCCTTTCGTGCTTCTACAGTAGCTCCCTACAGTGATGGGTCACCCTTTGACTAGTGCGGGCAATGACTCTAGGCACAGCTGTGCCTTCAACGTACAACTGACCTAACACTTGTAGCCAAAGAAAAAAAAAACTTTCTGAATCCTCCTGGTGCTTCTCCAAGACAGAAGGTGGCTGAACCTGTCGCTTCTGCTTTTGTCTGAAGTGCAGAGAAGGCATAGTTACACATTTCTGAGTTCAGGTTTCAGATGTGGAAAGACAAGTTTCCTGAGCTGTGATTTAAACCGACTAATCAGTTTAACCTCCTGAGAAACACATATTTCACCTCTTGCCACCCAAATCCTCCTGCCCTCTTCTCCTCCCCAGGAGATTCCCATGCCACTACAGAAGTAACAGAAAAAAAGCAACCAATGTTCTAATGTACTTTTAAAATGTTTATGTGCTGACTTCATTTTCCGTTGATTATAATTATTAACTGCCACTGCATTTAGGTCCTGTCAAATCAGAAGTAGGAAGCCCAGACTTTACTGTAAAAGCTTTTCTTTCATTAGTTCTTTCACCTGGTTATTCACCATGTTCTTTCACCTGGTTATTAGTAGAAAGTGCTAAATAATCTAGAAGTTCCCTCATTATTATCATTAAATGTCAAATCTTACTGTGCAAACACAAATAGATCCTGTAATATGTCAGATCCTCTAATACATCACCGAAGTTTAACTGCCATGATCAAAATAACCAGCTATCTCTTAACCATGACACAAAGATGTTTTTCATAAAAAGAAGCAGCAAGTTGTTTTTATATGAAAAAAATTATGTTTATGTCTTCAATATACCTCCAAAAAGTATGCAATGAACACAGTGGTTCCAATTTAAATGGTATATATCTATCGGGATTCTGCTCATATTTGTGCTTGATGGTCAAGCAAGTCTGGATGCCTGCTCTAGGTGAACCTGCTTTGACAGGGGGGTTAGACTAGATGATCTCCAGGTCCCTTCCAACCTGTGATTCTGAGAAATAACATGGGCTGAAATTGTGATTCCAAAAACAAAGTAGCAATACAAAACTAAATAAAANAACATGGGCTGAAATTGTGATTCCAAAAACAAAGTAGCAATACAAAACTAAATAAAAATTAAGTCATTTCTAAACTGAGATTAAATCACTTTCAAGGAAAGCCTAGAAGCAGCTATTGTAACATTCACATTAAATTCTTTGAATTTCATTTTAAATTTCAGAGTAGTGTGGAGAAAAGCTTTGGGATGTTAAAATAATTTTTAGGAACTGCAAATCCTGCAGATCAATTTATTCTCTCATTTATATCAGTGTAAACTTAGAGCAACCTCCAAGCTTATGCTGATTTGAACTAGGGTAAAATATAGTAAAAAGCCCTTTCTTTCCTTGGTTTATCCCTTAAAGAGCAGCAAAGACTAGAGGAAATTAAAGAAATTATCCAGTGGATTATATTTCTATAAAACTCTGCAAACACATAATTTTCAACAGAAAAGGAGCTACCATTAATTTTCTGCTCTGCCTAGAGACTATTTAGAAGATGAGTACTAAGAACTGAAGAATAATCATCTTTCTGAGATGATCAGCCCTTGAACTCTCAAGACAAGCATGAATAATCACAAGTAAGGACATATGAGTATACATATAGCTGTGGATATGTGGATATATCTGCATATATTGGACTTCGGAAGATGGAGCTAAAAGACTGTAAACTTGCTTAGCATTGCCTGGTTTGACATTCACGTCGGGTGATAAAAAGCCTATTTGTATCTCCCTTATGAATACTGCAACTTGAACCAGCTCTGATTTATTTTAAATAGTTCAAAACATTGCTGTCTCCGGTCTAAATTAATTCTCATCAATGTCAAGCCTTGTCTGCCTCATCAAGTAAAAAACCTACATTTTACAGTTGCCATGACAAATCATTTATTAGTTTTGTTTCATTATCAGAATTATTCATCAGTAATTCATTAAGGGACAACTGCTGCCTACAACTCCTCCCCTTTAACCACATCCTAAACAGTCTCCTGCCTGACATTAGGCTAAAGTTTGCTTTCTAGACTCAGAGCCATACTCCTAACACCTGTGTACTTGATTTTGCAGCTTTCATTTAACTGATTTGCAAGGAAGGACACCCACACAAACCCTATCACCTTCTGCATACAAACACTCCTTTCCTTCTCCTTCTCTCATGCAAACTTATATCAAATGTCCTGGGAAGACAACGTTTTAAAGGTACTATAGGGAGATGATTATTTTTACATCATGTACTTGTGTAAATGGGTTCTGAAACATATACTCTGAAATAATACAGTAGTTCTTTTCTAATTTTAATGGTCATCCAGTCATCCCTGAATAATATAAGACAGGTATATGAATGCTTTTAACTACTCTTCTGACTACAGGTAACAGCCAGAAATATGGACCTTGGACTCTTAAACTTCATTTCATTTCTGAAACTATCCACTCCCAGGAGCAGTGATAAAGAAGGACTGATGGGTATGAACACTTTCCTTTTCTGTCTGCAAAAAAACCTAGGCAGTGTATGCTGGATATTTTTATGGATACACAGAACTTCTATCTAAAGTGTAGCATTCATAAACTGTGACGGCTATTTCTACAGGTTGGCAAAGCAAACAAAATAGAATATAGCAACTGTAATTGAGGACTGTAAAGAAACTTGCTGGAGTGTTGTTCAAATACAGAAAGGTTCTACAGTTATTTACACTGGCTTATTCCAAGAAGAATTATTTTTTCACTTTTAGTTATGAATTCTCCTTGGGAACATAATAGAAAAGTTGGGTTTTTTTTTTTCCTTATTTCCTTAAGGGTCATGTACAAAATTGGGAATGACAGTCCAGATTTTTATTTAATTGCCTTTTATTAAATGCAAAAGCTGCACACAAAGAGTCTGCCACACAGAGAATACTAATCTCATTATTCACACCCTAGGAAACAGTGTTCCTGGTCACAAAAGGAGTCTTTGCAACACATTTAAAAATTTTACTGATATATATTAATGGCTGCTAAATTAACAAAAAAGTTTTCTGGCATGACACATACAACTGCTGTCTCTTCTGACAATGGCACTGAAGTGTTAAGTACAATACAGTACAGTACAGTTCAGTACAATACAAATACTGCTTCTGGAAACAGAGACTTTCACTTCCTAGTGCCAATATGGGTTTTGTGCTTCAAAAAAAGACATCCAAAGTGACCCTATGGATGAATTTGAAGTATTTAACTGTGCTGCAGAGATTCCTGCCTCCTTAGCCTTATTTATCAGATTCCCATATCATGTCTAAGAATTTACACTTGTAGGTTAGTTTGTCAGCAACAGGCATGCAAATATTTTCCTTGGAATGCCTCAGGAGGAGATCAGACACAGGGTCTATGGGGACCACTCCTCCCCTCCTGCTGCCTAGCTTCTTTTCTAGCTCTCCTCTTCCCCAGAGCCTCCTGCCGAAGGGGTTGGGAAGTTTATGAGAACCCTGGCAGCACTGCACTTCCAAATGTGCATAATAGTAGACAAAATCTAAACCTGTCATATTGCAGGACCTGCCTGGTGCCTCTGTAACCAAATTATTATTGTCTATCTTTGATGCAATGATGTCAGTTTTAAGGTTGTTGCCAGGTTTTCATGGTCACCACACTCAGAATAAGTACTAGGTTACAAAGAGTTCAGTTGCTTTTGAAATACTTAAATAGGAGCCAGATATTGTTTTTTTTTTTAAAATGATATCCACACAGTGTCAATATTGCTTCAATGCTTAGACGATAATGTTCACACACAAATGTTACAAAACTCCTGTAAAAATGCTTATTTTCTGAGCTGTCCTTCTAAACAGGACAAAGGAGGAGAATAATATGAAAGAAGAGAGAGTTTCGCTCTCTGCTTAGCTGGAGTGCTACGTAGGAAAATGGAAGGATCCTGCAGTTTGGAAGTGAGCGTGTTTCACCATGACCCTGGCAGACGGCATCATGGCCTGCAGGAGCACCGGTAGTCTGACCTGACTGTTCCTCTCCTCCATCTCTTGAAATATTACCTTGACAGGAAATTTTTGTTTTCTTTCAAAACAAATTGAAAAATTAAAGAACAAGAAGCAATGCGGAGAGGGCACACTGGATGATGAGGTTAGGGGAGATTAAAAAAAAAAGGAATGAGAGCAGAAGAGGTGAGAAAGGCTTTAACATTTCAAAGAAAACATTCTTGTCACCCTTCCTCGAGCTCCTCTTTGCAGTGAGGTTGTCAAGGATCAAGGCTATGTATCAAGATGCGCAAGTCACCTCAATTTTGACATTTCCTATTTTTGCAGAGCTTTTGATATTGGAACACTAATAATGGGCCTTTTAACATGGAGTTCAGCATGTAATTCTGATTTCTAGCTCGTCAAAGATCTAAAGTCTGAGTTGTTTTGAGGAATCCTTTCATTAAGGATTCTTTCCTGATTTGTCCAGACAAAAATGTATTTACATTTATATGCTGCATTTTCTACATGCTGCTAGTCTGAGTATATTGACCTAATTTCCATTTTTGCTAGACACAAGGTAGTAGTACATTGTGATTTTAGTTTACTGTAAACATAATAACAAACTTAGTTGACAACACATAAATAAATAAATTAATAAACAGTGGGAGTCAAAGACTCCAGGGATCAAAAAGCCTGCGAGAGACCAATGCTCAGAATACTGATTTCTGATAAACAGTAATAGCATTAATATATTTCTCAGTCTGACATTTGGCTGAAAGTTGTGTATTGATTGTACTGAAGTGGTTCCACAAAACCTTGCTGAGACAGGCAGTGCTAATCAAAAAGAGAATGAAAATCTTCAACAGGAATTTCATCTTTTCAGAAAATGGACAGTAGAATGAATGTTTCTTGTACAAGCTTTTAATGATTTCTAAATTATCAGCAGTCTTTTCACAATGAAAGAGGTGAATTATAATGGTTGCTCTAAATGCAAAGGAAAACATCTTTGCCAAATGAAGGAAACGTGCATTACTGCAAGCCTGTATTGACCATGTAAGATGAAGAACATGCCGTTGAAAATGACAGAGCAAATTAACCAGTTTGATAAAACAAGTGACAGCTCCCTGCATTTGCTGACTACTTTACATAATTACAATGGCTCTTCAGCAATGTCACTCTCCATAGATCATTTTATTCGTTTTCCCAAGGCACATCAGTTCTTGATGCTTTTTCAATTTACCTCATTTACCTCATTCCTATTTACACAAGTTTACTCTTTTTTTTTTCTTACCCTTGATCATTACCTACTGTTTAATGTAAGCTAGTCCTACAAATTCATTGCAGTCATTTCAGGGAAACAGGAATGTGAACCTCCACCTATGTAAATCTTATACATAAACCAGCAGACCTGCTGCTATGCTCCTGTTTGCTGAGGAAGTAAAGCCCTGTGCCAGCATTTCCAAAACTGGAATCTAAACCTATGCACCTAAAAGTATGAGCATAAACCAAATCGACTAATTGAGAAACTCTGAGTCACTCTGAAATTGCTGCACCTCCCAGGACACACAGAAAGCACATAGAATCATAGAATGGTTTGGGTTGGAATTGATCATCGAGGTGCAACCCTTTTGCCATGGGCAGGGACACCTTCTACTTGAGCAGGTTGGTCAAAGCCCCATCAGCCTGGTCTTAACACTTCCAAGGATGGGGCATCCACAGCTTCTCTGGGCAACCTGTTCCAGTGCCTCACCACCCTCACAGTAAAGATTTTCTTCCTAATATCTAATCTAAATCGCCCCTCTTTCAGTTTAAAACTGTTACCCCTTGTCATATTGCTACAGTCCCTCATGGACCTGAATTCTTCATCCAGCCCAACTGAGAGATACTGCTGCCCCCTCTGCCAACTCTGGGTCCCCTGGATACTCTGGATTCATCTTCTGCCTGTAGGGAAACAGAGGGCTGACGGTGCTGGTGTTTCATGTAGCAGCAGAAGACTTCACAATGGGAATGTACCACCCCATGAATGCCCAGGAAAACTCATGGAAATACCTGGAGCTCCTTTTACAGTATTTCTGCCACACAAGACCAGTATACCCACTTCCAGCCTTGTGACAGTCATTTAACACCCTAGGATCACAAGCGAGCTTGATTTCCTTTCAGGTTATAACTAACTTGCAGCTGGTTTTGTTTCTATCTACCTCAAACAAAACCCAACTTTTAAAAAAGGAGCCATTATTCAGAGCAATACTGTGTGCTGAACAATTTATGTCCTCCTTCTGCTTGCCTGGCACTGTATGCAAAACAAAAAGAGAAGCTGGGGTAGGACTCCACAGCTTGGAAGATGTCATATACTTGGTACAACAAATACTGAAATTTGTTAAGACCAAATGTAGTATCACCTCAAAAACAACCTCCATACCAGTTGCCTAGATTTATCAAAAATTCCCTTTTCATTCAAATGCCACCTTTTTCAAATTCACAAACAATTGGCTAAGTTTCTTTCCTAGTTTGTAGTTATCCATAAGCTAGGAAATTCATAAAGCAAAATAATGAAATGGTCTAGTTTGGAACAGACAAGTTAGCCCCATTAAATGTTAGAAAGCCTGATGGCAGAGAAAGACAAAGGGAAGAGTAAATAGTAGCAGGCTTCCAAGAACTCTCTCAGTATTCTTCTTATATATTACCTTGGATATGATCTGAATTGTTTGGCACCGTATGTGATGTTGCCAGCTTTCCTGCCAGAAATCCCAGGGCTCAAGGACCCTGCCAGTTAAGAACTTGTTATATGAATTGCTGCTTGAAGATTATCTTTAATAAAGGAAAGATAATGGTATAGCAAGCTAAGAAACTGCATTAGGAATGGTGTAGTGTTCAAGACACTTGAAGTTCTTGCCATTTCACCCACATGTATTCGGAAATTGTAACCAGTGTGTGCTGCATTGTACACTGGCATACTGCTACGGCTGTTCATTGTAATACCTCAATAAACACATGTGGGCAGGGCACATCATAGCAGAAGTTGCACCATGCATTATAGATTTATCATGGAAACTACCACATAGATAATGACATAAGGGGTTATAATACACAACATCATACGACAACCTGAAAATAATAAAGTTCTAATAGATTTTCGAAATAGACTGAAAGATTTCAGCCCTTACCTTAAAAATCTATGCAAAAATTGTAAATGCTTCTTTGATGTGACTGCTAGACTTGTAAACCGTCCATAACAGACAATTTTGATAAGCTAATTTGCTTATTAGAATCTATTTTGCTTATTTTGCCTTGAAATTGTGATTTTTTTTTCCCTTAAACTACAATCATACTGCCATATTTCACTCCTTTCTGTCATTTTCTTCTGTTGCTAACAAATAAATGATAAATACAAATAGGATATGAATTCTGGCTGAACATTTCAAGAAAATTTCCACAGAATCATTCACTTTCTGGCAGTATTACTTTCCAAGTCAGGGAACCATTTATATTCACTAATTCTCCTATCTTCAAACTAATAAGATCTTAATCACCTATTTTCCAGCACCAGTGAGAAGAATAATGTTGCCTTGCTCAACAGGCACAACACTGACACTGGGTCAAATTTTGCCACCATCCATGAAAAACTCTGAGGATCCTTTTACTGAAAAGGCACATACCTGCTCATCTAAAGTACTTCATAGTGTACAACAATAAAAAGATCCATTCAAAAGAAAATATTTGTATGTTAACATAATATTAATGTAACATATTGCACTATCCATGTCATCATTATTGTCGTCTCAGAAACTAATTTAGCGATTTTTTTATTTTTTTTTTTTTAACAGCAGGCCTTATTCTTACAAGCATCGCAGTAAATAAAGCAGAAAAGCTAGGCAAAAATAGTATTAGTATTTAATCTAAAGAAAACTGCTTTGAAATGGGCTTTCACAATGTATCGATGATTTGCTAAGGGGATCTACTGTCACTTCATTTTGGCTTTCAGCTATTCTCAGTATATTGTTTAAGCATTATAATCAGTTCTCATATCATAGCACAAACTGTAAACTTCAGATTTACAACAAAATGAAATGTGGGAAAATAAACAGGAAATGGTAAACCAAACACATCTATCCACAGAAGGAAAAGGCCTCTCAGAACGTATTGGTTTTGAAATGAATAAATGGATATCACAGAGCATGATACCTAATATAATTTGTATTGTAAGCTAGTTAAAAAGGGAGACAAAAAATGGGTGAATTGCTTTATATTCAAACTTTTCCTTTGAGTCTTCACTGATTCTATGAAAAAAAGTTCATAGAATTGTGCCATTAGTGGGAGCTTAGTATCTGTTAAATCCCAACAAGTGGCCACCCACTACCCAATAAAGATACAGCTGCCGCCCAGAAGGGTGGTCAGTCATGATTTAGTGTGACATTAGAAAAAAACTCAAACAGCAGAAAGGAGATTGAGCAAACAGAAAAGAACGACAAGTGTCAGTACAATAAAATGACAGGAAGTTATTTGGAAGGATATATCCTAGAGAAAATGAGAACTGAAATGCTTGAGGCAGGAAAAGGCTCCAGACTGATCTGCATTTGAAAATTTTTCGCATAGAAAGAATAGGGTCATTCAAGGAAAAGAGAAGACAGTCAAGCTGATATACTTTAGTTTACATACCTATACATTCCTTTACCATTTCTTGATTTTGCAATGAGATTTGTCTTACATCTGCTTACTTTATACTACATCCAACTCCTTTTGACATCAAACTTTAGACAAAGTCCCATGACACATTTAATCTCACAGCATAGGTACGCGCCTCAACAACACTTGCTCCTGGGTCAGCCTCTTTCAGCTTCTGCCTCCACCAATAAAGTAGTCTTAGGACTGTCCAGTAACTCCAGAGTGGTGACCTGGGAGATTTACCCCACAACACACTGAAGGAAAAAGGAGGCTCTGGATAACACACTCATCTCTAGGCCATTGATCTCCCTCATATAATCACCCAAAAATATAAACCCGGATGATTAGAGTTAGCCTTTATTAAGGATGGAGGTCCTAAGACACTAGGTAGGACAGCAAGGGGGTTGTTTTATTCTGCTTTATTCTGTTTTATTCTGTTTTATTCATTTCAGTCTCTGCTGCACATGTTTTGTCATTTTGTATTCATAGGTACTGAAATAGCAAAAAAAAACCTCAGTCAAAAATTAAAAACAGTTTTGCCAAATGTTACTGAGAAAGTATTGCTGAGCTTATCCTCTTGCATTTTACCACGTATGTTTTTATCAAGGTACACAACACTTCTGTGTTAAGTACTGCAAGCATTACGAACATCAGAATAAAAAATAAAAGGTAAATTTTAAAATATCGAATATATACTTTGCCTTAGATCATGCTAAAGCATACCATTAATGATTAAACTATTGCAATATTTATAGACGCAGTAAATTGCTCATTAAAGTCCATTACTATATTCCTTTTCATTTCTTCTGGCCCTTTGTCATTTTTTAGTAGAGGAAAAAGTTCCTGAAAGGTCTAACTGTCATTACCTATATCTTAATATGTTTGGCTATTTTACATTTATCTTGGGCTTGGAATGTTTTTCATTTATTATCCTGCATTTTAAGTTAATGACAGCTTTGTTGTTTTACACTCTCATTTGCAACCTCTCCTCAATTTTGTGCGTCTGTGTGTGTGTCTGGAAAGTTAGTCCTTCAAAAGCTTCAATGGCACACTTAGAACTTAATAACCTCTCTCTTGAATTAGAACATTGCAACCGATGTAAACAACACTGAATCAAACTTCAACACACCAAGGCAAAAATTACAGTCTCATTCATAGTCAGATGGCACTGTGCCCCTTTGTGGCAGCCCTCAGAGATGGCTGCATAGCACTAATTTTTTGAACCCTGAAGAGGCAATGTGGGACATGAGGTACCTAAAGAACAAGTCTTCACAGTCAGAGCTAAAACAAATCCATAGCAGAGCAGCATAGAAGTGGTTCTGAAATCCTGTCAAATGCTGATTGGCACCCTGTGGTGCTTAAAAAAGATTTGGTTAAGTCTCACTGCAACTCCCAGAGCTGGAAGAGAAGCTTGATCTAGCAGATTTATGGAAAAACCTGGGGATTGGTTTTGGTTTGTTTGTATTGGGTTTTTTTTCCCCTCTCCCTCTTCCAGAATTACTCTCTGGGTGGAATTTAACAAACTTGTCCCTTTCTCTTAGCCAGCTCCAACTGTACTGGGCTAAATTGGTCTACAAAATCAAGGTATATAGCTGTTGTGGTGGATATACATCGCATAAACAGGGGCCTGGCATGTGACTCTGGAATAGGCTGTGTGTTGAGGCTCCAGGAACTTGTCCCTCCACAAGTACATGTCCTACAGAGGTAAGAAAGCTGCCTGTCAGACAGCTGGCCACAGCCAGCCCTCAGTGGTGCAGCTCCAGAACAAGCTCTTCCACCTGCTTGTCTGTGTGCATCTCAGTCTGCAGCTGAGATGCCTTGGTTGCTTTAGTCAGTCTAAGCACTAGCTGCTGACAAACTTCCTCTTCACCCCCAGCTATGCCTTCCAGCCTCTGCCTTGTGTCAGCATTAGAATTTGAGCTATTGTAGATAAACACCATGTATCTGTCTGTGAAGGTGAATTTGTGGTTGGATGGGGTCACTGATCCACTGGTGTTTGGCCACGGGAGGGAAAGGAAGGGATGACCAGGGCAAGCAGGGCACTGTTGCCCCTTGTAGCTCCACCTTACACTGAATGTGTCAATGCTCAAGGAGAATAGAGACCTGCAGGCTGCTCTGTACTGCTGCACAGAATTCTCTGTCCCCGAGATCATCGTAGCAAAGAGCATCATGGCATGGGTAGGATTGCTAACCAACATCAAGTGCTAGTAACAGTGCAGGCCAGTGCTCGACAGAAAACAGTAGAACATAGCAGGGAATACTGCAACTGAATAATGACAGCTCAAGGCTTTCAACAGATCAATCACTAATGTGATCTACCTAAAGCTTTATGTGCATGGCATTTGCTTTAAAACAAACTGCCTTCAAGCAACACTTGGTAAGTAGTCTGAAATAATGTGTCTTATTTCAAGCTGAATAATAAAACTAAATATACTCTGTAAAACAAGTGATGAATATTTCTGTCCAAAGATAAGAGTTCCTAGATATACTACAGCAGCTCTTCAAAATTCAGCTGCATTAGCAGACTCCCAGGCTTCTAATAGAGGAAAATCAGTAATATGGCAATTACATATGTAAATGAGACAGAACCTGAAATTCCAGTAAGAAAAGGCTAAAACAGGAGTGTGGTATTGTAACACTCTGTGGGAGTCCTTCAGGATTTCAGTCAGAGAATTTTAAAGGTTAGGTGCTGGGACTTTCAGTCCCCAGCCTAAAAAGGAATGCTTACAAGTTTATGGAGTCAGCTAAAATAGTAACATACTTCTAAAATACTGCAGGAGGAAAATAGCACACTTGAAGCTAAGCCATCAAGAAGTGAAGTTAGGAATTACATTAACTTTGTCTGCTTCCATGTATTTATCTTGCAACAGATAAGTATCGCTGGATGCAGCCACAGAGGTGATACACAGAGGTGTTAGCCTCTCTCTTGGGGTGTGACTGCTTCCCATTCCATTACTCTGAATAAAGTGACACTGGGAGTCCAGCAAGGGGTGTCTAGTGTGAGGATCAGAAGACTCTTCTGAAGCACAGTCATATCAACAGCTATCACAACCACAAGACAAAAAAATCTACTGCAGGAAAGGTTATATAGAGACATAACTAACGGCACTGACAAGACAATGACTTTTCCCTGAAAAATTCTGGGTTTTGTATTTGTTTTCATCCTACATTAATGCAAACACAAAAGCTTTCCAACTCTTTTTGTAGTAAGAGAAACTACACTGTGCATGACTGCAGGCCATTACAGGACACTGGAAACCGGATAATGCCCTGTGTGACCGCATTTTTTATCTGCTTTGGTTTACCCTTCTCCAGCCCCGCAGATACAGTGAAGAAATTTAGTAATGGAAAGAGAAACCTAAAACATATTGAGTTTGTTTGTTTTCCCCATCTAGTTCTCCTTGTCAGTTGCTTTAACAGCTTTACCCAGC
Source organism: Tringa tobata (assembly GCA_033628505.1). Taxonomy (NCBI): domain Eukaryota; kingdom Metazoa; phylum Chordata; class Aves; order Charadriiformes; family Scolopacidae; genus Tringa; species Tringa tobata. The sequence goes on from JAHREE010000183.1 coordinate 2,751,968, forward strand.
TCATTGGAGCATTTCTACCTCCTTACTCTTAATGGATTCACTCCATGTTTTCCTATGTGCATGTTTCCATCTAAACATGCCACTGCTTTTCTTTTTCCTTACATAAATGAGACTGAGCGAATGGTTCTCTCCTCAAGTAAACATCAACTTTTAAGAAGTACTCCTGCATCAGAAAAAATCCATAGCTGGCATCATTCTCAGCCCACCCCACAGCAGGCAGAAGCACGGGCTGCTGGAACACTGTGTGCAGCCTCTGGAGGATGCAGGGTTTCTGGATCAGAAGGGTGATGTAATATAGTTCTCATAATGTGGTCCTACATTTTAAGCACACAGCCCCTGAATCACAATCTATTCGATTGGATTTTTGTTTTTGTTTTTAAACAATTTTTAGGCTATAATCTTAAAATATGGTGTTATCTATAAAAGTGTTTCTCTACCTTTTTGAAAACTTAACTCCACTTTTTTTTTTGTTGTCTGTATTGCTCCTGTAGAAGGACTGAGCTGTCTTAGAGGAATGTATTTCTTAGGCTTTTTCTAAAGCTTTTCAGTCAATCTCAAAGTCTTTGTGATCCTCAGGAGGGGATACATCTCACCGCTTGAAAAACACCATTCTGCAAACAAATACCGAGACTTCCCTATTAAAGACTAAAATTTAAAATCTGATAAATCAAGAAGAAGGTGGCAAATTAACTACAGGAAAAGTTAAGAAAATCCTCCAATAAACCACTTTGATTGTTACTCGGGTTACTCAGGGGTTTATAAATTACCCACTCACCCACCTAATTAAAACAACTTCCTGAAACAGCGATGAGCAAGCATTACAGAATATTTTATTTTAGTCTCACATTTCCCTTCAAAAATGGTCAGCCTTTCTTGTGATGAAAATTGAATAGGATAGATTCATAAAGTATAGTAATATAGAAAACTCAGCTGAGACCCTTTGATTTTCAATAGCTTGTTCCCTTGTATCCAAGAGCTTAAATAGTCCTGTGTTTCAGCTTTTTGATTACTTTGATATGTGCTGCTCGGTCCTCTTGGAACCATCTTCTAGGAGGCTTATTGATTTTGTGAGAAATCCATTTTCTGGTCTTCCAGCAGGCTGTAAAACTGTCATTGTCCATATGATGAAATTCTTAGTGGCACTTTACATATTGGTCTTGTTTCTCCTTCCTCCATTCCCCTCTACATGCCCCGAGAAATTTCCCCAAAGGCACATAGATTCTTTTATCTCTATACAGCTCCTTCTGCATTGGCTCTCAGAACCACTGGGATGCAACCCTACGGCAGGCATGAATGTGAGCAGATGTTTTTCATCGCGCAGTTTAATTTATGTGGGATCCCTCCTGTCACTAAAATGGACACTAAAAGAAACTATGGTATTGGGACTTTAGAAAAAGGAACATCAATTCTTAGATTTAAAATCAAACCAAACAGTAGGAACTGTTTCATTAAATCTCCAAATAAAAGCCTGACAATCCAAATACCAAAATGGGCCTGACTCATCCACACAGTGATAAAAAGTCCTGATTTCTCAGCATTTCACATGGCAGCCCCAGCCCCAGCACAGGCAGCCTGCAGCAGCTCCAGCTGTTGGAGAAGGACTTGAATGGTCCAGTTCTAGCTGCTGCATTCATCTCAGTTCACCACTGGTTATTGCTGAGACTGCACTTAACCTAGGAAGATTTATATTAATAAATAAAGTGTTATGACCATACAAAGTTCACTGAGTTTTTTTGGATATCACCTGACAACAATCACAGTATGTAATTCTTATCTTCCAGTGCATATCAATATCTCTCTTGGGTATCTCCAATACAAGATCATTTCTGGTATTAAAACAGGAGAAGAATATTTAGCAAAGAAGGGGAGAATAGAATTCTAAATCTGCTTAAATATTCACAGCTTCATGACGAAGTTTCCATAACTTTCCATTAAAAGAAAAGCAAGGGAAAAAAATATGAAAGACGAAAAAATACGTGGGAAAATATGTTGTGTCCCAGGAAATCTGGGCACCCTCGCTCCAGCTAATTTGGAGAAAATCCACAGGTTGCCATCTGTGCTCCCTGCCCAATGAGGATAGGGACCTGGCCAAGTGCAGTTGGCGGGGAGCAGAACAGATGGAGAAGAAAGGATCATCTTTCCAAAGGACAGTACAGCTGCCTCTCCTGTGTGCACTCACTCCAGACCCTTGAAGGGAATTCAGCCAGAACTTCTGCCATGGACTTCACCACAGTAATTGCAAACCCTCACATAAAGACCATTGCATTAAGCAATTATCTAATCCTAATTGCAGTTTGGATGAATGTCTAAAGGAAATTGTTTAAAACTCTAGAAACAGAATAGTTTAAAAGAAACTGAGTGGGAATTTGAGTCCACATAAGTCAGCATGAGTTTTCTTAAAAGTTGAACTTAACAGTTTCTTCTTGCTACGATTCTAGTCCAGGGTGGTTTTTTGCATGAATGAAATAGATTTTGCAGTTCTTGTTCTTTTTATACTGTGTTTCTAGCTGGCAAAAGTTGGAAGGCATTCAGAAACTACATTTGCCACAGTTTCTGACTGCTGTCCAGCTTCTGCTAGTTAAAAAAACAGTTAGTGCTGAAAATGCTATTTTCAGAACTAAGGAAAAAAAATAGTGCCAGACAGACAACATTTAAGAAGTATTGTTCTAAATTGTTAAAACATTAGAAGTACCTTGATAAAGTGTGAAAAAATATTAATTTATAAATTAAATTTTCCCTATTTTTACTTTACATTTGAAAAGTTAACAGAGGAGAATGAAATTCACTATGAAAAATTTACCTTTAACGAGCCTTTATTTTTAGAGAAAGCTCCTCAGCTGAGCAGAAGGCTGGCTGCATTCTGTACCTGTTCAAGAAGCAGCATGCATTGAAAAATGCCTCTTCTGGTTTTGGTAGATCTTATATACGGACTCTGTAGTGGCTGACAATACTATCACTTTCGCTTAAAATATGCAAAAAGGAAGTGTCAGTGTTCTTTTTAGAAGTAAAGTTTTAAGTCAGGTTACATAAATATAATGTTGTTTCTTATATGTTCTTATCACATCAGTGGAGTATTTGTTGAAAGCAGGATATACCTTCTGCCTGGGATTATATAAATCTGATTCATACAAGTCTGATTGTTCCATGCTCCACTTGAAAGAAACAGAACAAGTTTGAATGACTTTTCCCTTAAGCCTTATTTCTAAGCACTCTAGGAGCATTCCACCGATGCTGCGAGGCTGTATGTGTTGACATTAACACTAAATAAAGGTGCCTGTTATATGCACATTTACAACATGAATTGTCAGAACCACTCACGTACAGAGAAAACAAATATGAAATTTCTTGAGCTACATTGATCCTAGCAATAAAACCAAGAAATACAGACTCTGAAACAAAGCCCCAAGTTTGCATTCTGTATGCATGTATGTTTGCAACTGCTTGTTTCTTTTTTATGTTCTTATTTATTAACTGGTTATAGAATCTGTGGTTGAATCTCGGCTTTGTTTTTAACCTCCTGCAAGGCAAAACACAAAGAGGAATTGTCCTGTGAGCGGACTGAGAAATGTCACAGTTATAGAATCATCCTTGGTGTCCCTGTGGCAGGTGCAAGAGGCAATATGGGGCAGCAAGTATCCAGCATAAACTATTTCCTCAACAGTAGAAGCAGACCAAAGGCCCCAGGCAGCCCTGGAAGAGATCCTCTGTCCATTCTGGTTTTTGACTAGGGAGGTTGGTCTTCTCGTCCTGCAATATGTATTTCAGACAATGAATGTAAATGATGTACCATTATCCCTCTGCAGGGATGTACTTGCTGACTCATAGGCCAATCTCCTGACAAAAAGAATCACTTTTTTTTATTTAGCTTCAATAGCAGCTCAGCTGGACAACACTGAGCAACAATATCTAACAGTTACCTAAATGCATGGTCTATTTTAAGAAAATCTTAAACACAGCTGACTTCTCTAGGAGCTATAGACTTTTGATAACATGTTCCCTTACCCCATGTAGATGACCAGTTTAACTAGACAACCATAATTTTTAGAATTTAAGCCAATTAGGAGCTAAATTAGGAAACATGACAGGGATCTAGCTGACTAATATGTAACCATTCTAATAATTCCTGAATACTAAGAGTAAATATTCTTATATAGAGAGAACCTTTTCATCATTTTAAAAGACCTTACAGAAAAACCCAAGAATGAGATGCTAGATCTCCAAGGCACTATGGCACCAGACAGATGACTTCACAAAAATCCCTTTCCAAAGGATTTTAATATTTGAATATTAGAATTAGGAAGTCTGGTAAATTTATGCAACTTTACTTCACCCTTCAGGGCACAGAGTCAACATATTTCTCCGGCATATTGATTAAAAACATTTTCAGATAGAAATCTGTTTCTTATGTGTTTATATGGAGACTATGATCATAGCCTCTGAACCTCTTCTAGACACAATGTCTTCTGAGATGGAGAAATGCTAATGTTCCCAGTTAGCAAAGTGGGGTGGATTAAACTATTGCTGATGGTTATACAGCCACGTTTACAACAGAATGGGGAGTTATGTGTTTTATCATTTACTCAATGATCTTAAAGGTCTTTTCCAACCTAAATGATCCTATGACTCTAGCACAGATAGTCTGGAATACCTCATGCAAGAAGGAGGAACCGCAGACCACAGCACAAGCAGAGATGACCTACGAGGAGAACAACAAGGTCTCATCCTAAAAGTGGAGTCATACTGGAGGCTGAGGAGCATGACTTCTGCCCATAAACATACCAACAGACAACTTGTTCCCCTTCCCCAAAACTAGAACTTAGCTGTGAACAAAAGCAAATGCACAGTACAATGGTATAAAAACTCATGTAAAGGGAGTTACAGTAGTATTTGAATATAGCTGTAAAAAGGTCAAAATATAGTTTAAATTTGCTCTCCATTATACACCCCAAGACAGATGGAAAATGGGACTTGATTTAATATGTTGCTACCCTTTTTTCACAGTACATTTCACTCAATATGCATTGCACTAGATTTATATTCTTAGTTAAAAGAGTCATAACTTCTTCAGAGTGAAGAAGCATCAGCTGCCTACCATGAATCTGTGCAATAATGTGCTCTTTTAAGATTAAAAAAGGCATGAAAAGCCCTGGAGTTGAAAGCAAAAAGTCGGCTAGACCATCCATTAAAATTACTGTTCTGTTTACAAATAATACAGCAGTGTAGGAGAATATAAACAGGATTTTAGTTCCCAGAAAGTCCTGTAGTTACAATTATTGAGCTGATATTCAGTGAAGTTTTTGTCTCACAATGCTTGTAAACGCAGTCATGTCCACAGCATGTGAGCATATGGGTGAAGGTTCTCCATGCACAGCACAGCCACCTGTGCAGTCATGCACTCTTACCCTGACATGGTGTCTGCTATCTTGATAAATTTTCATTCACTGAAATGAAGTGTGTTTCTGGGGTGGAAACAGCAAATGTTTCATGGCACACAGTGATGCTCTGAAACAGCGTAGGATGAAGTACAGAAAGGAATATGGTACTGCTTTAACATTTCCGATTGGGGGTTTTGCTAGAGCTTTCTCTCCTGTTATGTACGAGGAGGACAGTAAGCTGCACCTTTTGTCCTATTTTGCATGTACAATACTGCAGCTTGTAAAACAAAACACAGTTAAATGTGTATGAATTCATATGGAAAAATATACAAGTAGGGTAGAAGCATGAAGATACCTGGACATTTCTTCTACTTATGTCACTTGCCTACCTATTTTCCCCTGGAGACAACCAATTAAATAACTATTGAAAATTATGTTCTGAACCTTTCCTGTCTCAAAGTCATTTTCCTAATCTCGAGAATTTCAGCTACATAAATGGACTATAAAACCTCAGAATTAAAATAATGCAGCTAGGACTTTATCCTCTGCTAGTAAACCAAGATGAATGTTACAGTTTGTAAAATGTGACCATCTCATGAATTGAGAAAGGTCTTACAATATTTGAAGTCTAATCATCTCATACTTTAAAAATGTTTTAAAACCTCAGTAGCTTGGAACTGAGTTAATTCACAGCTACAAGGAAAGAGGTTACACTTCATTTAAAGCTGCAAATCCTTTTAATGATATTTAACCATTTAAGACATTGGACGGTAAACAAAAAACAAAACTAGAATGGCAGAAATACCACAAAGATCAAAGATGCCTTTGACTGCACTCTGGAGGTATGAGCTCTATCATCCCATCTCAATGCAGCATCGAGCACACAACGTTAGGGTAGGACACCAGCCACACAGCAATTTTTTATGTGTGTGTTTATGCACAAAAGAATTCAAAGACAAAGGGAGGAAATGTAACTGATGGACTGGGATGCTATTCAGGATCTTTTGACGACAGTGATCACAGAAATGCAAAAATGTTGTAAATACACTAAATTATAATGTAGTGAAGAGAACTAGTTGAGAAAAAGCAGTCTCTTCTTTTAGGTGAACAATAAATAGCCCCTGGCACTGCCTTTCACTCTTTTAAAGAGTGTCTCTTTATGAAAATTAGAGCTGCAAATTATTTTCGTACTGTGGTGGATTGGTATCAAAACTAGCAATGGAGGAAAGAAGCTCTGACTCCTCTCTTTACGCAGAACTAATCAGATAGAGGATTCTGACTTGGATCTAGACCACAAGTGAACTTTATTTGGTCTGGCCAAGGTCACAAGTATGTGATGGCTCTGTGTTGCTGTGGGAGATGCTGCCATTTTCCCAGTCTGTCTAAGAAGAGTTATGGCCTGCCATCACATTTGCCTGCTATGAAACCATTTGTTGTGCCTGGTTTGCTCCATAGAGCCAGAGCCAGTACTCTGCTTCATGCAGAATGGCTCTTAACCAAAATGCCCAGTAGACTTTGTTAGAAATTGGCAAGAGAAATGGCTAAAAAATCTGTTGGGTAACCCAACCCTTCACCCTTCCCCTGCTAATTCAACCCATCGACTAATATCTGTTTAAAATACAGCCAATAAAAAAATGTTATGGAAAATACAGCCAGTAAAGGTTCTCGGCTTGCATACAAAATCATATACATGAGTCTGAAAAATTGATATTCAAAGTTGAAATTTTATCACAGCCATGCCCCCCTCTTCATTCAATCCTCATCACAAGAAAAAGCCCCAAATGGGAAACATGGCTGGTGGCCTGAAGTTTGGGTTTGGTGCACAAGAGAAAAATGGCCACTCCTTTTCAGAGAACTTTCTATTACCGTGTTCTTTCTGTATTAGCTAAAGAGCTCCTGCCTTGCCATTTTTTTGCAGGTACAATTACCACAAGTTATCACAGTGACAGAGGCAAACATTACAGTATCCAGATCACAGCAAAGGTGTCACATATTAATTGAAGTTACCTCTTGGTATTGTATTTCCTGGAAATCAGTATGAATTATGTGAAACAAATGTCATGCTCTCCCTGCAAGAAACAACGCTAATAGCCAGAGCTGGTTAGAGAAAAAATAATTGATGGAAGACTTTTTAATCAGAAAATGTTATGTCAGACTCAAAATGTTTTGCTGTAATATAACTCCTTGATTACACCACTGGAAACATTTCAAAACTATTCAGTTCCAATATATAGTATTTCATTTTGATCAAACTTGCATTCAGCTGAAGTAACGTATAAGTAGAAAAAGTAGATATGATATGCGGTACCTATATTTTATTTCTATACATTCTATATATTTTATTACTTACTGAAAATCTGTGTTACAGTAAGGCCACATTAATTCCAAGCAATAAAACCATTAAAAGCAAGTTTTGATTTTCACGTACAGAAGTCAAGTATCAAAATATCAGAGTTTCCCCGAAATAACATTTGTTCACCAGTTCCTCTGACCATACAAGACAGGACACATAAGACCATTGATCTCACCCTGTCTGAGAGCTTGAATTTCCAAAGGAGAGGAGGGCAAAGAAAGAGGAGGTGGGCATGACACATTGCTAGTTTGAGATGTGAAGTCTGTAAGGCTTTATAGCTGACCCTCATGCCCTACCAGCCCTTAAAAGCTCTTGGACAGTGTGAATCTTGTATCCCTGCACTGTAAGAAACTGGAGTCACATGAGAAGTGCAGCACCTATGGGCAGAAAGAGTCTCTGAGGTGGGACTTGATGATGTCTGTTCTCAAACAGCTAAGTTAATGTAAAATAAACCTTTCCAGGTGAACTCTCTCCTGAAAGGCAAGCCAAACATTCAGAGTTACTATTGTCTGTGTGTCTTAATTTACAATAGCGTTGTATATTAAGCTAACTCAGGGCTTCTCAGTGACTGTCTGGAACAGTATACTTTTTGCCTTTATGTTGGTAGATGCCCTATGTGTATTGCTGCTGAGTCTTTCATGTGAAGCATCAGGCTGTCTTTCAAATCTAATTTATTTCAAATACTGAATTTCAGTTTTCAATTTTGCTTGGTTTCACCAGAAGAAACACACCTCAAAATCTGAAATTATTTTCTTAATTATACGAGCTGAGAATTTTCACAGTAGAAAGAGCTGCCACTATATTGAGGAAGCAAGTCTGCAAAAGAAGAACAACACTTTGACTAAGACTGAGATGCAAAATTGCCTGCTTCCTAAGCCCACTTTTTTGTCTTAGGAGTGCCTGGAGAAAATCAGTGGAAAATTTGACTTTAAACAAGACCTCACTATCTGCTCTCCTCTGCACCATGGCAGAGATGGGTGCATGGCAGGGCTATGAGGAACATGGGTGACAACAAGGGCTGGTTGATTTAGTGGAGTTGAACTAATAGATATTGAGTAAGGACCCTTGCATTTGAGGGCAGCTACACCATGCTGAGTAACGATGGAGGACTGAGACCAAAGCCTGTGTGGCACAATGCTTTAATTCATTAGACAAATAGAAGCATCACATCATTTCCAAAATTATTTTAATTTCTGGACTTCACACTTAACAGGCACAACAAATAGTTTGGGATGGAAAATAATTTTATAAAAATTAAGCTCTTTGTTTTCTAGTTATGTCTGGGCTGAATACTATAATGCATGTGACTCTGCAGTGACGGCACAGTAATGCCTGCATCATTTAGATGCTGCCTCTAGTTTCTCAAGAGATCTGGACCCAGTAATGAACAGACTGGACAATCATTTGTAGTTAATTATTTTTCTTGCTTTTGTTATGGCTCTTCAATCCTTTTCGCTAGCACATAAGAAAAATAAGTGTAAGGACAGAACTGGATTTGTGAGGACCAAAGGCACTAAAGAACTCTCTGGAGGCTTTTACATGTAGTTTCTAGCCTTGCTTCTTATACAGACATTGCTTAAGTATCAAACTGTATCTATGTGTATGGACATGCACATTTTGTGTCCTCTTATAGGACTTTATCTGCCAACTCAATTCACATTTGATATGGAAGAAAAGACCTCATAAGTATGAAATGAGTAAAAGTTTCATGAAAATTAGGGTCTGGATAAAAGAGAGAGACATGGTATTCTAGGGAAATATGACCCTAAACTTCTGTAGCAAAGAGGTGTTAAAAATGTCTCAACTATAGGAAAAGCAACAGAATTTCTGTCTTATTAAATGCCAGAGAATCTCATCCAAACACATAGATCAATTGGGTAAAAGCTTCACTCATTTAACTTCTCTCATATTTTTTAAATTTTCTTGCTAATACTATATACCATACTCTCTCTTTGTTCTTTTGGATAGCATATAACTACAAATAAAGCATGTATTTACCATGTAGTCTCAGTTCCCAATTCCTCAGAAATTTAAAATCAGATACATATATGACAGCAGGGCTCATTTTAATTTGGTATTATTTGGTACTATGCTGAGGTAGAGCTATAACTTCAAGGAAGAAGACAGTCAATATAAAACTTTGCTTTGTATTTTTAATATTCCTTTGTACAGAGATACTGTGAAAAGTGATCAAAAAGAATTAATAAATGCGAAGTCTTAAAAAATCAAGTTTTCATTTTAAAATCGGAGGAGAAAATGCAAAAAAAACTGCTTAGCAACTTGAGAACAGTTAGCAAATGTGATGGACCAAACATGGAGCTGTCAGAATAAATTTTCATACAAAGATCTGAAAAACCTCAAAAATCTGGTACAGTGGAAAAGCTGTCCCACGAAGTTAACATAATGTAGGAACGCATGCTTTGGCAATAAGAACAAGCACTGAGAGTCAGTACAAGAGTATTTCCTTAGGTGCAATATTAAATATATTAATAATCTGGAATTATTATTTTCCTCTTTTTCTCAGAAAAATAAAATAGTCTGACTCTCCATTACGTTGTGCTCAAGATCATTTTCATTCACTTGTGTTTGCCTCCAATATCTAATAGCAAAATGTTACATTACAATTTTCCACAATAAAATAAATTTTCAATACATAATTCCATCTTTTTTGTTTGAGGCCCTTAATTTAGTATTAAGTGTGACCTTTTTGTGTGCTTTTTGGGAGGTTGCAAGTATTAGGTAACCAGCATCATCAGAAATCATGTTTTGGAAGGAGCATGTAATATGCAGAGTATTACTACTGCCACAAAAGCATAAGGTATTAACTTTCCTGATCTTAAATATATGCACCATGCCTATGATTTCAAATTGTAACTAGATTTCACAACTACAATTTTAGAAAAGTGAACATATGAAAGGAAAGATCCTCCCTGACTGGGAGGACACAGTGGTTCTGGTGAAAAAAAGAAGAAAAAAAAAAAAAGAGAGACATGGAAACTAAGGTTAATACAAAGAATGGTGGAACTGATATTTCAAAACAACTTGATAAATGTTAGAAAGTCCTTAGTCAGTTATGATTTCTTCTCCCCACCTGATGGACATTGGTCGAAAATAGGAACCTATCAACTGTAGGTGGCTCCATGGCAGAAAGTATTTCCATGATTTTACTTAAATAAATATTTAAGTTGGAGCTGAATGCCACAGGTTGGAAATCCCCCTGGATTATTGTGATTTTGATTACTAAATTCCTCTAGAACTTTTGCAAAGATCAACTCTGGATGGTGGTAAAATATTACTTAACACACCAGCATTTGATGAAATAGAGATACAAAAAAAAAAAAATGCAAAGAGATAGCAAATAATGTCAAATTAAAACCAGAAAGAAAACACATACGGTTAGAGGAAAAAAATCTATAGTTTTCAGAAAAGCAGGTATATGCAGCCAAGAAATAACCTGAATTGAGTCACATGGGAAGTGGGTCTGTCATCATTCAAAAAGCTCTACTCTACTAAAGTATTTTCTTTAGACTGCAACATCTTCTTGGTGTTACAGAACTCTTTTTTTTTAACAAGATTTTTACTTTTTGCAGAATATGCCTCTCCTATATAAAGTAATCAGACACAGATTTTCAGAAGACTACTTATTTAACAGCTGTGCATTGCTTCACAGGGTAACAGGAGTTCAACTAACATGATACTTGAGATATTTTAAATATGAAAATAAACTGTAAAAATATGCTTGAGATTAACTTTTTATTCATGCAGTGCAGCATCTATCAGTACCATCTATCTATGGTACTCAGAGTTGCTATTGTTATCCTTTGAACTAAAAAATCATTTAAGTTCAGAGGTGAGCCCTTTAAACTGGCTTATTGGGTGGAAAGGGACACTGTATCTCAGTAAAATGATTTTATCTGGAAAAAAAACAGAACACTGAAGCCAGGGAAAAGACACACAGCCCCCCCTCGACTCTGAGCCAAAGTAAAGCCAAGAAAAATGTGTGATATTATCAGCAAGTATTACTGTAGTTCTCTGTAGGTGGCAAACATAATACAAGCATTGGTGACTCAGCAAATAAACTAATGGCAATTTTCAAATGCTGTAATAGAAATGCCAGGGCAATTAAAGGTCAGTAAAACATATACACACTGGCAAGGATCCTAACAGTTAGAAAATAATGAGAAAGAAATTAGAGAGGCTCTATTCACTCTCTGAATATACTATCAATAAAGGGCAATCATAAAATGATAAAAAAGTATGAATATGCATATATATTAATTAATGCATCTGCTAAGTTAAATATCACTGGAACATTTCAACGATCTGATTACTGATTGCATTTGCAAAAATAAAGGCTTTTGATATGAAACCATTTGCAATCTATTTTTATTTTTAAGGCCTTATATGGTCCTGGCTGGTGCCTGCAATCTGCCAAAGAGAAAGCTGGACAAAGCTAAAGTTAATAGAACCTCAGTTCACCTTTAATTGTGGATCTAAGGATGGTATTATAAGATTTTATACTGATTAAAGTACACTTTGCTGTAGCTGGTTTTGAATCAAATCCATCCCCTCTGGCTCCTCACACACAGCTCACGATACATATTCCCATCAGTGACTGACATATTGCCTCTTTTGCTGTGTTCCCTACAGGTGAGAAGCAAAAAGCGCACACGAGAAATATCTGACTTCCCTTTGGGTTTGCAGGCTTTGGGAAATGGGTAGAAGCATTGTCTTCTGCTCCTTCAGGACCTGGCTGAAGCTAACCCCAGGGACACCTCCTGCCTCCCTGTGCCGGGAACCCTCCTCCCTTTCTCACTTGATGGATGCAGCATCTCCCTCATCGCCACACGTGTGCAAACACCCCTCCTGGCGTGGCTTCTTCCCTCACTGTGGACTTCTCCAGCAGGTAGTAATATTCAAACACTGTTTTTAGTAAACAGTGACACCTTTCACTCTTTTGTATGTAAAGTATAAAGCAGACATTGCCACACGAAAGCCTCAAAACTCAAAGGCTCCTGTTTCAGTCATTCAATTCAGCGAGTATTTTGGAGTATAGGTCTCAGGAAAGACACCATAATAAAATAGACATATGAATTCACATTTTACAAAAGTAAGGAAGTCCTGAGTAAGAACATTGGTGTGAGAAAATGAAACCATTTTCTTCCTCAGTGTACCTCCAGAAGCTTCAGATTTTCTGTAGCATCTGTGTACAGTTGAGGTACTCCATATACTTTTGTGAGGGGAAACCTCACTAATTTTGCAGATCTGATATATGTGGACTGAAATATAGTTATGCAGAGTAAGAAAAGTAAGGATCCCGGATATAAACTGAGAAATACCTAAGACACATGTTGTGTACGGAGTAAATAAGACCATGTGGCACTGTAAATGAAGACACAAGGAGTCCCAAAGTTTCAAGTAGAAAGAACAGTTAGAAATGCTAAAGAAACCATTTTCATTAACTGAAAAATTCTATCAAATGACATTTATTACAAATCTATCAAATCTACTACATGAACTGTCAAAATGTTTTTCCTGAATCCATTCCAATGTTACCCATATTTCAAATAATAATATTTAAAAAAAGATGTATTGAAACATCCAGTTATAACATATACAGAATAAAATGCAGTGATCCTCAGTTTTGCATTATATTTGGTTTTGATGCTTTCAATACGTTCTATATTATAAACATCAGAGAGTCCATCAAAATTTCATATGATTTTGCTAATAATTTCAAAGCAAATTTTATTTTTACTGGGTTGTATGAAGAATTTAGAGGCTCAGTTCTGATAGAAAATGAAACTACATTTCAAAGCCCTCAGAATTCTTCAGAAACATGTTTTTGCTGTTCATATAGCAATATTTATACTTTGCAGTTGTCTTTGGACTGGTGTTCAATCACAGCAAAACTTTTAGTATTCTAGTATATTTAAATATGAACTGTCTTACCAGAAAACATTGCTTTCAAATGGCTATACAAAATAAAGAACTTTGTAACAAGAAAGGGAAATAAATGGAGAATGATATGGAGTATGAGGTAGGAATACTGGTGGAAACAAATGAGGGACAAAATAAGAAACGTCAAAATAAAAAGGGAACTTAGATGGGATTTTCAAAATTGTTCATTGTTAGAAGTACAATGTTTAAAGAACTCAACATCTAAGCTAATTTTCTAACTAACAAGGAAATTAAAATTACCATTTTTTAATTTTCATTAATTGATTTAAGTATTGTGATAGCCAAATAATTTAATTTATCCTTGGATAGTCTTTAAGGAAAGAGAGCTGACTACTGAGGGTAATGCACTTTGAAAACAGATACAGTTTCTACATATCCACATACCAGATAATCTCCCAGACAGGGACAGCTGCAGCTTGAGGGGGGAAAAGGGGAAACAGCCTTCATGTGGGAGCCACAAAGCAAGAAGCCCCAGCTGCTCCCCTTCTTACCACATGGATGGTGCTGCAGACTGCCCAGCTATCAACCAGCCTTTGCCTTCTACCCAGTAAACTAACCCTGCTGTACTTGCTGTGTTTCTATTTCTAATAGAAAAAAAGAGCAGACACACAGAAATACATCAATAATGGAATTGAATTAGTGACTGTTGATAGGAACACTAATTAATTTCATACTACTAACCTGACGCTAAGAATTGAATCGATACTAATATGAAGTAAACTGCACTGGATGTACCCATTACTAAGTTAGATGTTCACAATGTGGGATCACAGCTCCATTCTGCTCTGAGTTCATTTGTGATGAGAAATATGAGTATGGATTATAAGTAAGCACAACGTATTTTGAAACAAAGTTTGCAACAGATGTTTAGTAAGTTTGCATACTTTTTTACATGGGTAAGGTACTACTGGAGATAAGTGCAACAAATTTGCAGAATCACAGAATCACAGAATCTTCATGGTTGGAAGGGACCTTTGAGATCATTGAGTCCAACCATTAAAAACAAACAAACAAACAAACAAAACCAAGCAAAAACCCCCACATAACACCAAAACAAAACAAAAAAAACCCACCCCACCACCACAACAATCACCACACCCAACAATCTCAGGCACCAGAGCATGCCCTGAAGTGCCACATCTACAGGTTTCTTAAATACTTCCAGGGATTACGAGTCCACCACCTCCCTGGCCAGGCTGTTCCAGTGCCTGACCACCCTCTCAGTAAAGTAATTATTCCTAATATCTAATCTAAACCTCCCCTGCTGCAACCTCATACCATTTCCTCTAGTCCTGTCATTATTCACTTGGAAGAAGATTTTGTATTTATGTATTTTGTATTTATGAATCTTAAGTCACCTGCAAAATTGTGCTTTGGGACTGGAACTAAAATATAATAATGATGTCTCTAATTTGGATTTAAATGGGATATTCCTTCTATACAAGAAAATATGAATTTGTAAAATATCCAGATTTTTATTCAACAGATATGGGGTTTTGCTATTCAAAGACTTATTTATTTAAAAAACATTTTTTAATTTGTTCTTTAAAACAGTTTTTCTGCAGATGTGATGGTATAAGGTCAGATTGGTCGGGGCTCTGAGCAACCTTATCTAGTTGAAAATGTCCCTGCTTATTGCAGAGGGAGTTGGACTAGATGAACTTTAAAGATCCCTTCTAAGCCAATCTATTCTGATTCTTTGATAAGGATGGAAGGGAAACAGCCTGGAGGCACAGGGAATCTACTAATGTTCTAATCTTCTATTAAACAAGGTGTGGTAATTAGGAAAACAGGACAACTTTTAGATTCAGAGTTACATGATACATTTTCTTTGTCAAGGAAGCCAGCATGAACAATATCCTGTTCTTACATTACAGCTCCTCACACCACCACTGCTGTCAATGCAGCAATGGAAGTGGTAATGGGCCACAAGATGAATTATATCATCTGTGTAATCCAGGGAAAAACAACTCGTTTTTAGGAAAGGTGATGGGTTTGCTTTGCTTTACTGTTCGTTGGGTTTTTTTAATTTTTTTTTTTTTTTTAATTGATTCACTGATATCTTAAGACACCGTAAGCATCTGTATCAGAAAAGCTGAGGGGATGGCAGAATACTGTGCTAGGGCAGGAATGAGTGAGTAGTAACAAATACCTTTGGCACTGGAGCTGTTCCTTTGTAGAAATCCAGTTTTGCAGTTCCCTCATCCAAGCTATTATGATGAGGCAAACCCCCAGGTTGGAACAGGTCACACACAAGCTTAAACTTACAATGTTCTTCAGTTACTTGCATAAAACAGGTAGGTAGCACATTTTAAGTGCGGAAGAACTGGTAGAGACTTTCAGACACAGAAAGAAAAGAGTTTGGCGATCAGAGGTTAAGAGATGTGGCAGCAGAAAGATTGTAAGAAGACATACAACCAAGGTCTCTGCTGAGTCCACTATTTTTTGGTAACCTGGGAAAGGTTGAATTTCACTTCCCAGACTCTTCTACTAAATACCTTTTATATGTGTCTCATAGTGATGGTGGTTGGGTTTAACCTCAATAAAAGGTGTTTATCTCGGAGGAATTAGCTTCCAACAGTAGTTTAGTATTTCTATTCTTTATCAGTTGTGTGCATAAGTCAATTGTCTGTAGAAGTCCACAGGTGGTCATAGTTGATATTCTTCTAAAATTTCCAAGAGGATATTGAATATGCTAGATATAGTATAATCACTTTGTGTTGCTCAACACATAGGATCCATGGATTTTAAACAAGCTTTTGCAGGGAGCACATATGTTGACAGATTTTGTATTATGGCTCTGGTTGTTTAACTCACTACATAAACAATTAAAGCAGCTAAAAGAAATCTTTCTTTAGACTTCACTGACTACTGGCAAGATCACCATTGGCCATACTAGAAGATCACCTGCTTCATTCATATGAAGACAATTTAGGTACCCACAGGCACCTAAATTTATGTGTCTTAATCTCAAACTGAATCTTACAGAAATCATGCATTACCTGCACGTGCTTTTTCTTATTATAAACATTGCTGTCTTAAAGCATGAATGGACATGCCTCTTGGAGAAGGACCACACAATTGGAGTCCACTGGGTCTCACACTGAATATTTGAGGCACTATCAGAGCATGTTGTAGTGGTGGGAAGACCTCAGCCTACTTGATTCAGCTCTGCCCATGCTTGCAGGGAGGCACCCAGCAGGATAAAGACCCTTGAGGACCTGTGGGAAAGACTTTGCTCATTCTCATGCCTGTCAAACTGACACGATTTGCAGCTGTAACCTCGGCAACAGAACTACCCACTGTGCCATTCTGGGAAGGACTAGCAAGCAATGAAAATATGTACGAGCTTTAAAACTTTGTTTTTAAATCCCAGTTTTTTTTTGTAGAGCAGGACTTTACAGGAGGAAGTTTATCTTTTCCTGGTAGACTAGCTACTTTTGTTCTGAAATCGCTAAGAGATAATGGAGGCTCATTATGCAATTTTTGAGTCACTTTCAGTACAAAAACTTGCTACATTTGGAATTGTGTCTTGAATTAGCTTCTTGATTTGATATTTGGGATTTCTGTAAATTGGAAGAGAGATTAAGAATTGCTAATACTCGTGCATGTAACCTTCACTTTCAAATTTCAGTGGCCTCTCTAAAGGACAGGACAAGGAAATGTGAAGGGGGAGGGTTTATAAATATTTGTGGAGATTCTTTTTGGTCTTTTTAAGTACACTTACTCTTCCTGCTTACAGTATTTATTTACTAGGATTTCTCCATTACAGTTGTAATTTCTAGATACATAATATGAATTTATGTTAGGAACACAGAAATAGAATGCATCTTCTGGATCATGAAGGCAATGCTAAGAAATCAAATCATGTAATTCATAAACATATCAAGCTCCAACTCCATTTAATTACCCTCCCCTCCATCTCCAAAAGGAAGGCTACACTAAAATCCTTTACATTTCCTGGCTAGGAACTGTCTTTCACTCTAGTTCCAGAACCATGGTAATCCCTCACATGCACAGACCCCTTCTGAAGCAGCTCCTGCTGCACTACCCACCTCTGCAGAAGGACTACTGCAACATCACCCACATGCTAGTTAACAGTCCTGAGTGTGGAGGAACCACAGAAAAAAATCTGCTGCATTTTTAAGCTATACTTAATTTTCATTAAAAATTAAAAATGACAAGATGAAAGTCCTGCTTCTCAAGCCATTCCCAAAGCATAATGGGCAGCAAAAAAAGTTTAGACAGCTCAAGATGTGAGTGGAAGTAACGTACCACGGACAGCACTGGGCTGCAGGCAGGAACTGACTTTCTGTGTAAATATGTTATAAAAATAATACAAGGTTCAATTTTACTAATCTTAAGGTCAAGTGAACTCCTTTTGAACTTAATAGGACCAGTTCCCCTTTGAAATTCCTGCTCATTACTCAATTGTCAAATCTAGAATACCTCCTGGGCAATATGAAAAGTTCCACATCCACACAGCTTCCTCCGTGAAGTCAAACTGAGCATTTAACTGAAAGGCTAATTCTCGTTTTCTTTAAAGTAAGTTGTTTTTGTTGGATTGTGCACCTATGTTCTAGATATCTTGAGACTGTACAGTTTTAATTTATTTGTTTTTCATAAAAAAATAAACAGAGGCTTTAGTGAAGTCAAGCACACTAAATGCTTAGTACTGGTAGAGAGGAAAATAAATCATTAAGTAATTCTATAAAGTGACGCATTTCAAAGCTGTTGAAATAATACAGAAAAAAACCCTACCATTGTTTACAGCAGATTGTTTCTGGGGCAATGAATCACCTCTATTCTTCTCTGTCTATGTGATTAATTTTTTTCCTCTTGTAAATTAATATACTGCTATGAAATCTGAACTGAACAAAAATGGCCAGGTAGCCAATTAAAAAATTGTACTCTGTAACTTGTGTCTTCTTTCAAGAATATGCAAGCATAATGGAAATATTTAAAGACAAAATAAGGGAATGAAGGGACTTCATGGGCATACTTTTAATGACATTTAAAAATCTATCATCTATAAAAAGAGAGTATTGTTAAAGTTATGATTAAGGATCTCACGTTCTGATCAATCAAATGCCTGTAGTTTCTGATTAAATGAGATGCTCTCATTTCCTCCTCTCCCTAAGGAGACAGTAATGAACTTTTTTACTATGAAGCATCAAAAGCACTCTAAAAATTAAATTATTGGATCAGTATTGTTCTCAATTTCTTTAAGATACTGTATGTATATTTTTCTTCTAATGAAATAGATCTGTTATTTCATTAACCTTCACTTCTCTAAGATACATAACAGTTAATGTAATGTTACACGTTTGTTTTTCTATCCCTGAACATTCACAATTTCCAGGGAACAACCTATTTCCTGCGAATTTTACCGTTTTCTAAAATATGACCATCATTCCACTATTACTAAGGTTACCAACTAAATTTTTTATTGTATTAAACAGTAATAAAATTAACACATGTTTATTCATCCCAAGTACAAATGAGTATGTCCTTTATCACAGAGTACTTCAAAACTGCAAAAGGGCCAAATACATCTGTATTTCCTGTCTACTGTGAGGTGCTGTTTTGCAATCCTATGCTCCAGCAAGGCTCTGAATCATAACGCTGCTGCATCAGTTGTTTTCCACTCAGTCAGGACTAGTGAAGACACATGAAGATCTTCACTTCCAAAGTCAGATATGAACAGTATATACAGTAAATATACAAATACACATTTATATAGAGACAACTTCCCCAGGCACATTTATCAAAGGATTAACCAGTCCTTCGACTGAGGGAGCCTTCCTTTATAAACTTTTTTCTTCCTGAATCTTTTCCTCTTTTTTCCTAAAATACTATCAGCTTTCCAGGGTTCTCTTAGAAGCACCTATGCTTTTACTATTTTACCTCACTACACACTAAACCAGCATATTCATGGGATGAATACAAATTAAACTCAGACTGAGTTCAAAGGAAAGGAACTAATTTTTGACACTGAATCACCAGCCTAAATAAAACTGTATATAAATACTACATTTTAACAAATATTTTGAAAGTAGAGCATGGAAATCCTACATGGAAAAACAAACCAATACAATGAAGAACCTAAACCAGACAAAAATTAGTTAGCGATATGTTCAGAACAGTGCTTAGGTCAGAGAAGCAAGAAGTTTCCTTCATATTATTGCTCAAATCCTTGAATTTGTAAATTTTGTCATCTTAAACCAACCAATGAACACATACCAGAATGTTTTAAGTATCCTGAGTGATACTTAGTGTTTTCTCTGGGAATGTGTAGGTATGAACCAAAACTTTAAAATAAGTCATTATTTGCTGAATCAAGGTTCAGCAAATTTTCTTTTCCATTGCCATGCTAACTTTTTTTTTTCCCAGAAAAAATACTTGGTAGATTTCTAGTATATTATATTTCACAAGCTTACCACAGTGCACAAAGTTGCTCCTGCTATTACCTACTTCCAGTGAATATCCTTTATGTTGAGAAACATCCATAACAAGGATGTGTCTATACGTAGTGTAGATTTATTTCACAATGTAATGCTTTATAGTGGTTCATGCACAGATTCAGTTCACCAAACAGCCCACTGAGCTACCTGAGGCTTCTTTCAGGAGGACCTTACCAACAAAGAGCTCTGGCAGGGAAAAGGGAGGTGCAGTTTAGCTTCTCTGGTTCTAGCCTCTGATATGTGAGACATATGTATAATATGTATAACAAATGTAAAACAGGACAGATGTAAAATTATTTTGGGCCAGCAAAATAATTTCTCTTCTGATTGCATGTGCTTACCTCTTGTGGCTTACACAGACATGATCTCTTTGGCTGTTCACAGGGTAACAGAGCAAAACACTGCATGTTCTTTTTGATTTATTCAAAACCACAATCAAGCTTTTAGTACATGATCTTCTCTCACTATATTTTTACATGGCTAAATCCCATGCACGGTATGGCCCCCTTACCTGATCCCCCAAAACAGTGTTGTCTCTACCTTGGCCTGAGTTCCTTTGAGAAGTCCATGTAACAGCCAACTTGCCAGAGTGCATAGACCTATCTTCACACTGTCATTTGTTCTCACTTGATAATTTCTAATACATTTTCTGCCTTTAATGAGCCAGGTTCCAACCTAGCTTGTAAAAGGTACACAGTGATGGAAACACTCCACTGCCATTGCAGGACACAGCCATCCAGAAACTGGCTGCACTGCCCAGCCTGAACATAATGAGCCAAGATTTGAGCCCTTTCAATACATAAAAATAGGTATAACATACACATAGGAAATAATAACTTGTAAAATTCATGTTTCAGAAATATCTTACTTATTTCCATAAAACAATAGCTGCCCTAGCATAAGTATTTTCAACTTAGAACAAGAGCTTCTATTTTTTCATATGCTAAGAGACATGCTTCTAACCAGAAAAATGCATTAAACTGGTTTAAAAAAAAAAGTATTTTAATTTGTGAAGTAGTGCAAGAAAGTTCCCTGAGTATCTGGGGCAGGAAGTGATTGCTTTACTGAACACACAATACAAAGGAGGAAGGAACTGTTTTTATAGAAACACTGATGTGTAAACCAGCTAATAAGACTTACCACCTCTTTTCAAATGGAGTGTAAGTGATAAGCTTAAAGTAGCCACAAATGATTCCTGACCAGAATGTTTTCATCCTATGTGTACAGTATAATACACGGACTCTAGTAGTCCTGAGCCACTCACAGTTTCAGTCCAAAATCCTTTGAAATGAAAGTTCTGCATGGACTGAAGAGGGTTCAGATCAGACTCTGTATCTACAACAGTGAGCAGAGACGAGGGTCATTTTTTAAAAGATTTTCTGGCTTCATACATGCCTAATTGTATTTCACTATGTAAGTGTGGTCTTAAAAATTGCATTTTTTCAAGCACAATACCTTTATGAAATTATACACTGATTTGATCCTCTAGGGCAGATTTCTAGTCATATTTACTGAATGGAGAGTGAAAGTTTTAGAAGAATTAAAGTAAGACGTCACTGATAATCCCTACACCTTGCTGGAGCCCTAACATCAGGTTCACTCCCGTTTGTTAGATGTAAATCAGTGTAATTAATTTTTATCTGATTCTTACTATGGTTCCCAAAGAGAGATTTTTAAAAATCAAGTAAGTTTCCCCTGGGAAATCATCCCACGGGAACAGAAGGAGAGAAACACCCTCTAATTGCTAATGCACAAAATATTAGGACAAAATAAAAGTCTCATCAGAAGAGATAGAAGAAACATGAAGACAATGGCACCAATTGTGATGCTTACGCTGCATTTTCCTCACACTGCTGCTCTACTTGGCCTTTGCATTGTGCAAGTGAGTGGGAGGTGAAGAAGGGCTGTGGGGCCATGCCTGCTACTCTGGCAGAATCCCTCAAGTGATCTGTGGCAAACACTAACAGTGATGCTTCCCCTGTTTAGCCCCCATGGCTTTCAGCACCTTTCTGACCGCTCTGGTTTACTAGGGGAAGACCGTGATTTACACTTTACATTGCTTTTAAATCACTGAAAGCAAAATACTGGATAAATATGAACACAAATGAGCACACTGTCATGAGATGTACTCTCCTCAGCATGGCTTGCATGCTGCTTGCCCTTCAGCGTAGGATCCTATGCAGTATTGAACTGTAAAATTGTTAAAGGAGTTTAGAGCTCTATTACGGTGCTGGTTACCAAAACAGGCACTCACAGAGAAAACAGTACTGACATCACAGAAGTGGAAAATGAACCATTATAAACGGTTTGACTTTAATAGCTGTATGCACAGTTGCAGTACAATCATAACTACAATCTTGACTGTAGATGAGGCAGCATGTCCTGATTCACACGAATGGGGGGTATAAAACATCAAGAGTATTCCAAGTCATTGTGATGAAGCAAGACAACCTGTGGCAGCCACAAATGTGGAACAGTGAGACATTGTTTTTTAATGTTATTGTTGTTGCCAAGACCGCCTGGAACATTTCACTGGTAATTGACTGTAGCCCTTGACTCCATTTAAGTGCAGAAGAATGAAGCAGCATTTTAATAGACATTCTACTACCTGCAGCCTTTACACTCTCTACATTTCTAGTGAGGTAGGAGAAGGCCATCTTATTGGCAGGATAAGAAGGACATTTCTGCCCTTGCACCACAGTCTGCTGTGGTGCAAATGGATATGCATATGGATAAATTTGGGTGATCTTTGATTCTGTTGGCTTCATAGGACTGCACATAACTGGGCAGAGCTGTGTTTTAGTATCTCACTTTTCCACAGTGCATAGATGTAAGCAGGAAAATCATTAGATGCAAATCTGAACCTGTGGGGACTTTTCCATGTTGTTCTGAATTGATTTTGGGAAAGAGCAGTGATCCCTGAGTTGTTTAAAAGAAGGAATAGACACTTGCGTAACTGCAGTGGTTATCCCTTGCAATCCCTTTGGGTATTAATTTCATTGCATCTGTAGCCAATCTCATTAGAGCTCTCTGAAGAGTTCAGTTCCTATCGACTGAGGAAACATTATAAAGACAATTGATTAGGAAAATCTATTCAAGCACATCTCTGACAGGAGTAGAGTTATTTCCACTGTGTATTTCTAAACCCCTTTTCAGCACCAGTAGCACTTTTATAACAATGGGCAGGTAACTGAGATGCTGGGATAATAAGTGAATACGGGCGGCACATACAGACTCCAAAGATTAACTGTGGGCTGGATGACAGAAATTATGCACTTTTCCACCTCTTCTTTATTGAATGACTATCCACAGTAGCTTTGAGGCTCAGATTTTCCAGGATAGTATGGTGAGTTCAGACTGTTGGGTTTTTTTTTTCCTTAAAGGCTGACACGGTCACTCAGCAAGATTCTTTCAGCCAGCAAGTTTCCTTCCTTCATGTCTTATCACATAAATAATATTATTTATAACAGTTATATAATAACTGTTTTATTGTGTTCACCTTCGTTATAACAAACAAATTAAAATAGACTGTACTAGAAAACAAACAAAAATCTCAGTCTGAAATGCAATATAATGCAGCCCTGACATGAATGGGGAAAATGCTGCCCTACCTCTAAGTCTTCTGCCTGCTAAATTTCTTTCCTAATATCTCCAAGAATTCAGTGGGGTAAGCTCAGTGTCAATACCCACTGCTGCTCTGTGGGTATTTTCCCAGTGTTGAACCACAGTGACAGAAATCAGGCAGAGAAAAAAAACTCACAGAGCTTTTTCATCATAACTTTTAATATACAGACTGCTAGCTCTATTGCAACAGACTGCTAGCTCTATAGTGTTAATCACATTTTTTTAAAGGTCATCAGTTCTACCTCCTACTACAAAGTTCTCCAAAATACATGTTCAGTTTTGGTGTCTCTCCGGATGGAAAACAGCATAGTAAAGACACAAAATTTATGTGTCACTCTACACAGTGTTTTCATAGATAAATCACATAGCAGATACTGCTTTTTTAAAAGCTGGCAGATATTAAAGCTTTGTTTCATGCGCACCTGGAAATAACAGCATGACTCCTGTCATGGGTTAAATGTTCTCAATAACTGGAAACTCACCCTGTTTTTGCAAAGCATCCTTGTGCCACTGTGCAACATTGACCACCATAATTAGGAAATAGCAAAGCACTCAATAAATGCTCCATAAGTAACACTTTATTGCCTCTCTCTTTGTGTCTAAGCTTACATACCTGCAGGATCCAGAATCTGTGGTACTCTTGAGGGTTATTTTCTCCCTCTTACATACGTGCAAAGACTGTACAAGGTTCACTTGCAAGGCTGTGGTTCCCTTCTATAGTCTGAATTCTCTTTGGATCTAGAGACTTAACATTATCTACCTGTCAGTGTCTGTCAGGTACTGTAACCAAGGAAAGATGTGTCCTTCCAATCAGAGGTGCCTGTGATAAAAACAGGTATAAAACAGAAGACACAGAGCAACTTTGTTCATGCTAATAAAGTTAAATGATGTGGACAGAGCTGAATCCTGAAGGAGATGGTGAAATAAGAGGAGAGAGAAGAATTCATATATTGTTCCTTCTCTCAGATGTTAAAAGTTCCTGTGCCACTGCTTAATGACAGTCAAAAATGTAGGACACAGATTTTATCTGTGCTTTCTCTCCGGCTGTGTTTGCAACATCACACTTAAAATATTCCAATGATGGGAAACTTCAATTCCATTACTACCAACTGTCTGGGAGCTGAGAAGCAAATTTACCAATTACAGAGTGTACTATACACTCAACGGCTACTGTCTCAAATGCAAACCAGCAGGACAACTGCAGTTATCTAAATTCTCACTAACTCTTACAAGCAATATCTTAATTTAGGACATATAAAAAAAAAAGTTGACATAGCATGTTGTTCATCTCAGATGGACACAACTTAGTAAGATATGTCTGTCCAACTTTCCCTCCCAAATGGGCTTCAGCCAGACTGATGCAGACAGATTATCTGTGAGCACGTGACCAGGTGAGCTGTATAGCATAGTTGTAATGAACGGTGCAGAGGCGAGGCTGAGCTGCTGAGCAGGCTGTGATGGTGATTAGAGGGAGACATAACACTTTGTCAGAGGATGTACCCGAGCGAGGCCTGGGGATGAACTCAGTGTAGTGAAAGAAAAGATTTATGGTGCTGAATGTCTCTTTTCAGTCCTGTGTTATGCGGCAGCAAGGGAAAGACGTTTAAGCAGGAAGTTTCTTAACAGACATATACAAGATGCATTCAGTCTGGGTAAGAGAAGTATAGTGTTAAGTGGCATTATGTGCATAAGAGGTAGGGTACTAGATGAGAAGGTTTAGAGGCTACAAAATTTAGCGGACATTATAGCGATTTTTTGATGGATTAAACTGCTTTCAGGGAAGAAGCTCCTGTCCACTGCTGTTCCAAGGAAGGGTGAAAGTGTATTTGTTGTGTTTGTAATAGAATACAGAGACAAGGGTCATATAGTGAAAAGGGGTACACCTGAGGCTTGGCAAATAATGGACTGGATATTCTACTAGGTCTCCTCAGATTTTGTGCTAGTGATTTCTTTTTTCACTGTTTTAGTCAATTACCCTAAAAAGTGGTAAATGTAATAAACATGTCTTATGTCTACATAGTTTTGTGTGGCACTGAATATGGAAATACTATAGCATTAAAGATTTGGTGATGAGAGCCAAAAAAAAATATTCTGCATAAGAAAATATTGTCTCACAGATTCCATTCTCACACTAATGTAAACCAAGGATGGCTTATGTTAAGCTAATTGTGTCACATTAATGAAAAATGGCCTAGGAGAGGACTCTGACACTTAGTTTTCTAGGTTTAGTCTTTATAAATCCGATGAGCTCCTTTTGACTTAGACTCTAAGAATCTGAAGCACTCAGAAAATGTTAGGAAAGGAATTCTGTGCTTGACAGAGATCACTTGTATGAGCCATACCCTTTAGCAACTGCACCTGTTTGCCACTGTCTCATTTCTGACACTTGTGAGGGGAACATTAAGAAAGAATTACGCAACAAATTGACTGCTTAGGTGTAAATTTCCATCCTTTTTTCCCCCAAAAAGATGGCTATATGAAATGCAGTTCATAACCCTTAATTAGAACTACTCAGCTGAGGGCAATTTGAGTTACTTCTTGAAGAAGAAAAAGAAATCAATTTTGAAAAAAAGAACTGGAGGAATGGCATTCTTACGTTAGCCTGGTAGATCGCAGTTGTGAATGTAAACTCGTAAGACATGGGGAGCTACTTAAAATCCAAAGTTTAACATAAAATCTTGTTGAATTAAAAAACAGAAATAAGTTGCAGAAAATTTCTAAAATCACATATACTTACATATTGACTGTACATAGTAACACAAGGAGATGGGCTACAATGCCTAGAAAAATTCATAGTTTAGAGGGGCTGCAAAAGCAGAGAGGAGAAAGGTAACTAGATTGATAGCAGACTGAGATAGCTTGAGCTGTATCTCAAAATAAAGTACCACAAGACTTTCTGGTAAACACCAAGTGAATTCAAGGCAAGACTTATTTTCCCTCTTAGAATATATTCTTAATTCCTTGTTCCTTAGAATATATTCCCATTCCAATGACCCATAAATGTTGCAGCAAATCTATATTAGTGGAATACAATAAGCTGTGGCTACACTTCCACTGCTATTATCTACTCACGAATATTTAAATTGATAAAAAGCCCAGAGGTCCTGTATCCATATTGTTTAGGCTTTGAACTGCTACGAAGTGGAACAGCTTGCAAAACAATGTCCCGTTGCCTCTGCTCCCTGAACTGCACAACACAGGCTCAGGCACAGCTTTGCCCTCCCCTTGCATCTTCTTGCACTCTTCTTAGTCTTTCGATCTTAGGTTATAATGCTAATGTCACTTGTCATTGATGTGGAAGATTTACATACGCCTTAATTTCAAAGCAACCATTTGAGACAATAAACTAAAATACAAGCGGTTGGAAGCAATTCTTGCTACTGAAAAGCACATATTCCAAGTTTGCTAGCAAACTAAAATCCATCTATAGGAAAGACAGCAGTTGCTAAACACAGACATGAATTTCAGCTGTGGTCAGAAAAATATATAGTTGAATATAACAGAATATAACAGAAACCAGCATCTCTTGAGACTGCAGGAACATATAAACTTTATAAAAGGAGGTGCACTGTTAGGCTTGGTCCTCTGAGGATAATAAGAATCAGAATCTCATCAAAAGTGTTATGATGGAACAGGAAAAAAATTCAACCTGATTTGGACTGCAGACAGAAGAAATGATTTGAGCTCGGAAACAAAGAATAGTCTGCTCAGCGGCTAGATGCTTTTAAAGAAGGGTAAATTGAATTTAGCAGTGGCATGGAGATAATCATATAAGAGATTATTTTTATGATATACACTGAGACGTTTTCCATGTGGGAAATCAGAATGTCAGAGAGAAAACACAGCTAAATGATTTCAGTTTACTTTTCTGTTATTTTTCTCTTATGTTCACTTTGAATGTATTTCTTTTGTATCCCACGCAGCAAAAATCCAAAAGGTATATTTCTGTTTCTGAGCATGCTGCATGCTATGTACCTGTTTCAGTGAGGCCAAGGCAAAACACAGGTGTCAGTTAATATAGACGGAAAAAAGAAATTTCAACAAAGTATTTTCAAGAAAGCCCACCATAATTAAGAGAAGGGTATAAACTGGGTTATGCAAGTTTACTGCTGTAATCACTTAGTTCAGTATTGTGATCTTGCTCTGCTCACCTGGCGTAAATCTTTCGCATTAGTCCCTGGTGCTCCCTTCTGTGAATAGGTACCTTAGTCACTTGCTTTCCACAGAGTCCACACATACATAAAATCCTATTCCAGTGCCTTTCAGGGATTTGCCTTTATTAACAAAGAAAGTAAGATAAACTTGAGCTCAAAACTTCTGTTGATGCTGTTTCATTTTATTAAGCCTGTTGTTAAGACGACTACTTTGGGACTTCTGAGCCCACACCCTAGATTCTATCTTTTCAGGCAGCCACTTCCCCCTCTTATATCCAGAAGTTATGAGTCATCTCCCTCACTGAGCCAACAAATGCCTCTTAACCTTTTCCAGGCCTGAGAGAATAACAGCAGAAGGATGTGTTCAGGCAGATTCTAATGACCTTTTATATCAGAAAGACTGTGTGGGACAGAATTCAGCCCTAAAGGTCTTTCAGAAAACAACACATTAGAAAGTAAATGCTAATTGAGCTGTTATTTCAAATTGCATGGCATACTGCAACACTGTCTAATATCTACCAAGGAGAATAGTTTCCAGGTTTAAACTAAGTTAGGCAGAGTTAGGGTTCTTAAGTGTTAGTGGCAATGATTTATTTTAGCATGCCAATATTTCATTATAACTTTGCAGTCTGAGTGTGATCTTGCATTCCTCTTCATAGATAAAGGCAAATCACTCACCCTTCAGAAGGTGTGAAGCCAAGTTAAGACTTTGAACAGAATATGTTTACTCATTTTGCTGACATGCCTTTGTTCTTACACTTGGCAAAACATTTCTCATAACCTTTATACTGCTGCCATGAGGAGCAAGAGATCCCTTCAACTGTTCTCTGTACAGCCAGAGCA
Organism: Tringa tobata; assembly: GCA_033628505.1. Taxonomy (NCBI): domain Eukaryota; kingdom Metazoa; phylum Chordata; class Aves; order Charadriiformes; family Scolopacidae; genus Tringa; species Tringa tobata. Next base: position 2,780,742 of record JAHREE010000183.1, read on the forward strand.
ACACAAGCAGATCCTCTTTCAGGAGCCCTGACTATCAGTATATCTGGACAGATGGAAGTTAGTAATGGACCAGAAACATATTTTCAGGCTGCACTGGAAAGAGTTATTTCTCACAAGATAGAAGGCAGGGAAATTTCTGTGACCCCACAATATGAGGGTAAGAGAATGTTGTCTTCCCAACAAGTACAAAATAGAGCTTCAGCAGAAAAGGGTATCAAGTAATGGATTTGTGATCTAATCAGCGGGACAGTTATGACATGTTAATTAAAAGAAGAATATTTAGTTCAAAACTGAGCAGCCAATAGGAACATACGGCAGAAAGGTACTTCTTTTCAGAAAACACACAAAATGTAATATCAAGCATGTCAACTTGGAAAGAATATAATAGGCTATTCATTATAAAAGCTTAGTTGGCAAAGTGCTTTCTTACATAAGGAGAAGGATGTCCATCCTGACGACTGCAGTTTTCTTAGGTAATTGTAAAATGCCTGTGAACTACTTCATGTTCATTTTATCCTCTCATTGACATTGATCATCACCCCAAAACTACTGAATAATCAGAGATCTCTTTTAACACACTAATTAGTATGTTTCAGTGATGCTTATAAAATTTTAATTCATCAAATGCTACAAGAAACAATGCGTTGCTGATGGGTGGGACCAATTAAGGTATTTAAACACTGCAGCGGTGTCTGTGACTCTCCATAATCTTGTTTTCCTACAGCTGTCATTTGGTGTGATTGATGACATGTTTGTGAGTCTGTTAGACTCACAGAGAATTTAATGATATCCAAAGGTAGAAATAAGAGGGTGTGGGTCACTCACATTTCAGCTTACAACATTTTGCATTTCAGAACATTTCCATGAGATGTCAAACAATTAATTTCTTCCTGCATTATTGTAATAGAAAATAACTGTGAGGGTTTTCTCCATGTCAGTTGCACCACAGTACTGAGAACAAAGTGCTGGCCACCTTGTTTAAAAAATGCAACAAAGCTATCTCTGTCCCTGGTCTTTCCCCCTGCATTCTTTGTCTTCTACCTGTTAGGGGATTTATTCTCAGGACAATACGGAAATTATCATCTGCTTTCAAAGAAATCTGCAGCAGAAGTTTTGTAATTTTTTCAAGGTGTTTCACACTGCTTGCATTTTAAAGGTTAGAATACAATTTGGTATTATTTTTTTCTTAACTTGTCCTGGCAATTAATAATGGTAATCAGCATTTTCAAAAACTATAAAAAGTTTTCCCTGAATTATCAGCAACATTTAAATACAACTACATACAATAACAGGTTGTGAGCCTGTAAATGCCTTCTAATTTGATTAGCTTTAAATTGATATGATTACTTGTATATGTCAAAGTTAAGCATAGGAAGTATTTAGAAACTTAACAGTATGAGGGGATTAGACTATCTAACAATATAAAGTATATTTTTTCCCCAAGACTGGAGGTACATAGGTTGTTTCATAAGCCAGCAACCACCTGCATTACTTGGGAAAAATCTTTACATCTACACTTCTGGTGCCTTATAGCTGAAATTACAGCCAGGGACTTTCTTCAGCTTTGCAAACTGGTATTAAACAGCTAAAACCATAGAAGTTTGTAATTGATGTTGTGGTAGTTTAATTGTACAATCATAATTGTACAATTGTACGAACACAGCAGCTTCAGAGTGCAAAGACATTTTCTCCTTATTGAAATTATGAAAAGAATGGATTTAAGCAAGTACAAATAGACCAGGTACTGGAACATACATAAATATTCATTAATAGGAATCCAGTGAGACGGCTAATGTCTGGCCTTCAATCTCAGAAACAAATGGGTCACAGGCAAAACCTTCCTCTGGAGAGTTATTCAGCTCACATGCCTTAATTACCATCCATTACTGGATGAAACCTCCTGCTCCTGAAGCACCTCTCTCTAGGATGTCCACTAGCTGAGACAAGATACATAGTTTTTATATGGGAAAACACTGGGGACATAAATTCTAGACTAAATGTATGTAAGAAAAATAAATTTAATATCTTGGGTGTACCTACCATTTATCAGGCCACATACATTTATCTTCTCAAGCGTATTAGCTATAGAAAGCAACCGAACCCCTAAGTCAGTTTTAAGAAAGTTCTAGATAACATTTTATGAATAAACCTGCTCCCACATAGCTTGGTTCAAAATTTTAATTTGCCTCCCTATTATTTAAAAAATAAATTAAATACAGAATAATATCAGATTTGTAGAGAAGTTATAGAAGTTACAGCATTAATTAATAGTTTTAAATCATTCATTCATTTCAATGCTAAGAATCCTATTAAAAATAACAAAATTTAAATATTTGGAAAGGGAAAAATATTTGGAAGGAGAAAAGAGTTTGCAAAACATTTCCAAATGTATAAGAACTCATATATTTGGGCTCATTTCCTTACATGTTGATTCATTTTAGGTGAAAATGGTTTCCATTTAATATTGTCTGTATTTCAGCTACTGTGTGCCTTCAATCGTCTGTAATTACCAGCATATCCTGTCATCAGTCTAAAAGCCGCTGTCATCTTATTTTTATCATTTATAGAAGAAAATTCTTCTTGTATTTATAAAGAACTTTAAAAGTCTAGATTTTGAATTCAGATTGGACAAGTGAATCAGTGTGAGTTCAGTTTCAAAAATGGGCAGTATATCAGTAAGGGCTTCGCAAGCAGAAAGGTTGGTCAGCTGATAATCAGCTGGAAAACCTGATTTTACTGCATGAACTCTCAAGCATTTGCAGAAATTACAATGCTGTTGTAGACCACAGAAGTTTCTTTTTAGATTAGAATTATTTTTTGTTCCAGTGAAGTTATGATTTCAATTGGACCTAACCAACGCCATAAGCAATCATTTGTACTAGTATTCTGAGTAGACTGGTATATGCAATGCATACAAAATATACAGGTCTACATTTAGGGGAGAATTTTATTTTCAATCTTTCATGGTTTTTAATATTAGAAAACACTTGTGAGGTATGGTGCATAATTTGCTTTGTTAGCTTACACAATTATATAAAGATGAGATTTTTGTTGAATATTAATTTCAGTGTTTTCATTATGACAAGACAGCAGCATAATTCAGCTTAAAGGAAATGAATATTTTTCCCTAATCTTCTCTAAAAACCAGAGTAATATAAGAAATTAGTTCTGTAATGGCTTGCTGCAGAAAACCACAACTACGTTATTTTAACAACAAAAGACCAGAAATGCAACAAATGAATGTGTGAGACTACCCTGATGTGAGAGGAGTATTCATGCGGGGAACAGGCATGACTAGGGTTGCTAACAGAGCATATAAAACATCGGTTACCAAGACCCATTACATTCCATGGCATTCACAGAGGTACACAGGTGTGAACAATATACATACAATGCTAATAACGATATTAATGCATAGATTATGCTTCTTCATTCTCAACAAGTGGTAAATGCAGCTGCTGAGGTATCTTCAAAGGAAGCCACATTAGCTCCCTTAGTTTTGGGTTGGGTCTATGCCAGACCCAATTTCACCATAATTTAGAGCACAAAGATGTGCTATATCACACTGGGTCTGTGCGAGCCCACAGCCCTTCAGTGCTTTGGAAAGGAACACAGTTTTTTCTAGCTAATATTACAGATTTTTAAGGTTTTCTGGAGCCAGTCTAGTACCCTGATAGATGAAGTCCTCAAACACTTGGGGCAACAAATCATAAAAACACCCCTGCTTAGGCCTCTCCAAATGTCTCCCTGATATTTTCCCCTACCATAATGATTTCCAAAAAACCCACACAACGTATATAGATTGTGCATCTGGCGAGGCCATAAGTGAGTAGTTTTTCATTGTATTCCTGTATTCAATTGTAAGCCAGTGGGACAGTTTACCTACTTTTCTTTTTCAGCATTTTTATTGTGCTTTGTGCAAGAAAGCTCCTGGGCATTGTAGTAATACTAAACATTAAATAACATTCTTATGATCAGACAAGCTATTCTACCTGATTCAGGAGAAATCCAATGAACTTCACTGAGTCAAACTAGCTGGACCCATTTGGCTTAAAAACTCTAAGGAATAGATCAGTGTTACAATTCCAGTCCAGAAAAAAATTAGGATATTAAACTATTTCATAGAGGGAGACATATCTACAGTTACCGTAGACAAAATACAAAGTACAATCAGTAGCTGGGTAAGGAAGTAATTTTCCTTTATGGTAGAGTTATAAAGCAAGTACATTACGGTAGGTGTTAGTATTATTAATCATGTATACTACAGTAGTGCCTAAAACTGTGCAAATGATGAGCCTCGTAGGGCTTTGTACTATGCAGAGATACACAGAAAAAGACTGTAGCTATCCTTGAGAGTTTATAGACGAGGTAAACAATATAGGTACCAGAGGGGAAAGTGGTACAATAAATGAGCAGTGTGAACAATGCAATCACAGCAAACGTTAGTTTTGCACAGGAAAGAGGGAACAAGAGGCTTAGAAGGGACATGGTAGGGGGAGAAGGGGACAGTATTAAAGGGACAACTCAAGCAGAAAAGACAAAGAAATACGGGTGAGCATGACCAGGATAGAAGCCCTTGGGACAGATGTGAGATAAAACTGAGGTGAAGGGTGATAGCAGAGATTCAGAGCAAACACCCTCTAAGTAGAGGGGCAAAGACAAACCTGCCAAAAGTGCAGAAATAGCTGAAGACCACAGCTGAAGACCACAGCTGGCTGCACTCTCTGAGCCTTCTATTTTCCCACAGCATTGCCCTGGAGCTAGTGGGAGCTTCCTTGGCAGGACGAGAGGGATTTGGGAACAGTTCCGCTAGATACCTCTGAGACAGATGACCCACTGATTTGTTCTTTTATTTGTACTCTTACATCTTTATATTTAGAGATGGCCATACCACAGAAAATCAGTGGTAAAAAAAGAAAATAAAGGACATATGACACCTGCCTTAAAAATTATACCACCCATAACTCTTTGATTGAACCAAATCAGCTCTGCAATCAGAACAAAGTGAAATTAGGCACTTCATTCCTGAATAGACATTACTTTACTGATGCAAGTGTATTTCAAAGAATTAGGATAACTGTCAGTCATCACACAGCTTTGCTATTCAATATTTATTGACATGTTTTCTCTGCCCTAAGCACAGAGTGAGATGGCAGTGAAAATCAGGCTGCATATAAAATCTTTTTAACAAACAGCAATGACAACTGACAATACAAAATTAACAAAAACATTGGCAATAGTGTGGGTTTTTTTTCCTTTTGGTGTCACCAGATGAGTTTCACAGCAGAGAAGAAAAAGGGGCAAATTATACATAAGACTGCATGCAAATTAATGCCAAAGGCCATGTGGATATAATTTCTTAGAGCAAGCTGCACGAAGGGAATTTTCTGACCCTACAGAAAATCCCACAGAAGTTTGTGGAATCCTCTGGGGGAGCATTTGGTCTGGAAGGCTCTGGTTTCAGAATCTGCATGAAAAATTATGTTCATGGTGGTTCTTTATTTACTGGGCAGGTACTCAACTTAGAAAGTAGTGAATATGAAGAAGACTTGTTGGTTCAAGCACATTAAAGAGATGGTCCTAGAGTAATGCTTTCATAAAAGGGTTGTAAGACCAATAAGCCATATGAACAAAGGATGTATATGCACACCTATATAGGAAGGAGGTAATTTTATTTCTGCAGATAAAATTGGGAGAACTTATGATAAACAAATGCATGCAATTCTGGTGGAAATTTTGTAAAAGAAATAAAAAATTAAGAGTAGCTGCAGAATAGAGAGCTATTTATTTTTTTTTCCCAAATTGTATTTTATCTTCCTTACTCAAAAGAAAACGGACCCATAACCTAGTTAGTTTTATGTGCTATCAAAAAGAGAAAATACTAAAAGGATCTTAATTCCGTCAAAGAAGAGCACTGGAGTTAGTGCCCTGAAGCTGAAATAAATGTCTGGAAACAAGCAAAAAGCACATGTTGTCACAGAGTATAGTCATCCACTAGGGAAACCATTTGAAAAAACAACAGATCCTCTATCACTTGATGTCTTATACATCATTCAGAAAGTCACTTACTCAATTTAAAGTGTTTTAGATCAACACAAGAATAACTTGGTGAAATTTAATGATTTCTGAATGTTAAATGAGGACATATCTGTATTAGGTACAAAACCAACCAAACAAAGACCCAGGTATACATGACTAACTTCTCTTACAGCTAAGGAAGATTTGGCTTTCTGAGAGTGACAAAGAGAACCCTAGCTCCTTGAAGCAATCTTGAGACTTCCCAGCTTCTTAGCTTTTCACTGACCTTCCCTTTCAGTTCATCCTCCATTTTTTTTTCTTTTATCTTTTTTAAAGCAGGTTCTTCTAATACAACTGGCATACAGCTATTTAACAATCTCAGTAAATCATAGCTGGAGCTGAGGAGTCTTCTGTCATTGCTATTCGCTTGACTGTTTTGGTAGAAGACATACCTCCTATCTAGATAGCAGGAGTCTGTCTTTCTTTCTCTCTTTATTCTTTGTTAACAACACCTTTATGGCCATCTTCAAATTTACCTTTTTCTATTGAGGCAGACTGCAATGCCAAGCTGATCAAGGAAACACTGCATAGTTATGGAAATACACTACCTATCTTCTGAATTCAGCACCAAACTCTGTGTGTTTGCAATCAAAGCAAATTGCAATGGAATTAAATGTTACAGGTTTTTAGACAGAGAAAGAAAAACAATGAAATTACTTAGGAGCACCCAAGCAAATAATAAATGTCAATCCAACAGCCACACAGGAACAGCTCCTCGGCCCTGTATAGCCTGTGACATAACTGCCAAGGCAGAGGGAATATTAAACCTTTCAGGACTTTGGGAAGCTGGTAGAGCCAGAAACACTGTGAAGAGTTCAAAGCTTCTAGAGTAATGAAAGCAAAAGCTGTCAACTTGATCAGGGATAATACAGGGAGCCTGAAAGCAGGAAAGGTCTTTTCTCCTTATCAGATATGGAGCTACCAAATTTCAGAGGAACTTATATATTTGTTTTTTCTTACCAGTTTTTGTAAATAAGTCACATGCGCAAAGTGCTATTGCCATTTGACCTTCTGCTTGCTTTTGAAGGTTAAGTAATAAGTAATGAATTATGAATTATTCATAATTAATGAATAAGTAATGATCCTTTTCAAAGTAAGTGGGATTGACTTGCTGATCACCATATTTCAGAAAGAAAAAACTTGTAGCAAAAATAGGATCGTTCTGTCCAAAGAACATGAAAAGAAAACACATGGATAAAGGCTCTAAGATAAAACTATTCAGAGAGAGGTGGAAGAGGCTAGGTTAATTTCTAAGGACTGTCCTAGAAGTGTCTCTCTGGGAAGGGGGTATCAGGTACAATTTCAATCTCCAAATGACAAAGTTAGTTCCTAAGCATGAAGACAGAGAAACTGTTCCTGTTTTCTGGGAAACCCTCCAAAAAGGGAGTTTGCAAGAACACGTGCAGGAGGCCCTGAGCAGACGCAGCTCCCAGTGTGCTTGCAGTGCATAAGTCAGTGTAGGCTTAGCAATGCCTCAGGCTGGCTACACATGAATGGTACTCAACGTCACTGCTTACAGGTATTATAGCTCTGTAGTGTTTACCTTCAAAACCAATACTTTAGAGAGGCTTCACTGCATTGTATCAACAGTGTGCACTACAGGAACTGCCACTAAACAAATATCCTCCTCAGGTTGAGGACCTAGGACAATCATTCCTAGGTCAGATAAAATAGAGAGGTATTATCAACACACAATGATATTTCTTTTTCCTACCCTGCTCTCTTCCCACTGATTCCTCCTACCATAATAGTTTTCCTGTACCCATACCTTCTATCTTCTGCTCCATATTACAGCTCTGACAATACCCACTCCCCTTCCTCCTGCAATAACCATCTGAATTTTTTATTTGGCTGAAAAGACATGCTATTTGCCCCTCCAATGGACTGAGAGGCATTGCTCCTCTCAGACAAGCAGCATGCATTTATCTTTTGGCTATAAGATGCTTCCAGCTATTGGAAGGAGTGCTCCTCTGGCCAGGCTTCAGTGGGGATGCAGCACACACCCTGTAGCTGCTTCGCTGATGAACTTTGCGTTGCGTCAGTGGGCTGAGCAGCACTCTGCACTCCACTGCAAGTGGGCAAAACTGGGTCACAGGCGTGGGCTTCAACTACAGAAAAATGTGATGAGTCTGCATTTCTGTTACAGACATGAGGAGAGCCCCTGGGACAGAACAAGAGGTGCGTAAAATGTGCTTAATTTCCTACCTGTATGAGTTCTGTCTGTGTGGAAGAGTTAGGATTTTGAAGCATAAATTCAGGCAAGTTAAGAAGGGTCCTAAACTGCTGCAAACTCAAGTTTCTATATGCGTATTTACTTATCTTTCACTAACAGTTTTGCCCAGTACCAACAAAACATGTAGTTATGAAGATCTGCTTGAATAGCTCCTCACTGAAACTAGAGATATTTTTCTTTCCATACAATTCCTCTCCTACTGACTTCACTTTCCCTCATTTTCACATGCTTAATGACACCAGGGTGTCCACTGCATAGTTTGACAAGCAGGTCCTCTGCACTGGACTCTAGAAAAGCTAGGAAAAATCCATAATCTCACGTTTGATTTGATAGAGCTAAACAACATGAACCCATGCCATATGAAAAATGACAAATAGGTCATGTATCTAACTGTGAAACAAACTCCACAGGGGATAGTTTCAACATAACATCTGTTATGTATAAAAAAGGTTATGTGCTGGGTTTATTCATACCCTTTTTAGAGAAAAGCACACTTAGTCCAACTAATAAGTTGTCCAAATGTATTTTACACATGTGGTTTTATTTTTGGATTTACAGATTGCATCAATTTATCTGATTTTCCTCACATCAAATGAGGGAAATTAAATATCTACTATGTTAGCATGAAACACGTTTTCCTTAACGCACTTTTTTCTATCCACAGTAATTAGGGTTGCAGCACCATTATTGGTTGTTGTTCCCACAGTTTCTATTTTTCTACTGAGATCCCAATTCGCTTCTGTTGTTGATTCAATCACTCCAGATAAGTTTCTTTGGAACTTATTTCCAAGAAATGTTCTTAAAAACAGAGCCAAAGGTATTTGCATTGCCCTGAAGGAGCTAATGATAGGCATTTTTAAATAGATCATAATGTGGAGACATTTTCCCAATTTTGCTTTTTGTCAAAGTGATTTTATTGTACGTTAATAGTTTCAGAAGAATGAAATATCACTAAGTGTATTCCAGAGAAACAAACGGAAAAATTAATTTTACTATAATCATTAATTCTGGATGCAAAGCCTTACTAGAATCAGCATTTTAATTTAGCAAAATACTAGAAGTGTGTACAAGTGTATCTACATACATATCTAGATCTATGTATACATCATAAAGAAATTGACTGATAATTCTGTTTATACTTAATTGCTGCACAGAGATCTACCAGTAGCACAATCTTGCTAAGAGTTAAGGTGTCTACCTGTGACATAAACTGTAAAGGCTTAGGAGGGAAAAGCAGACACTGAAGCAGGAATAAAGGGTAGGAGAAGAGGCTCTCTTGTGACCATTTGATGTTAAATATTCTAACTTTTTATGACAATTATAACTAAAGAGATATTGAATATTATCCCGTTATTGCACATAAAAGTAATGCATTATCTTTTTGGAAAAAAATCTGAAGCTACATCATAAAACATGTTAATTTCAAATCACATTACATGAACCTTTGTGAAGTTATGTGTCCGTTGTATGACAAAAATTTAGGGTTTATATTTTCCTAAATTCTCATGCATAGGATTTGTACTTTTTTCTCTGAGTTCATATATTTTGGCAGTGTATCATCTCATAATACAGGTCAACACAAGGTTAACACTCAGAGGTGTATATTTTTCTATATACACAGAAGAAACAGTTTTCACACAAATTGCCTTTATTAGAGACTATGAGCACAAAATAACCTCCTCTCTTCACCAAGATTACCACATGAGCGTCTGGCATACCAGTCCATGCTGAGAGGAAGGCAGTGATGCTTTCCCTGGATCAACAGCCCAGACTTCTGGGCGGGCTAGGGGTGCCACACATCAGCACTGCACAGTTAAATATGATGGCCATGACCTCTCAGGGGCTGCCATAAATGTTTGCACATTGTTAATGACTTCTTTTGCTACCCTGTGCATGTTAAGTGCTAAAATGCCATCACTGCAGGCTATGTGCTCTGGGATTTTCTTTCCATATCTCAGCTGTAACCGCTGGCATTGGGAGCGCCTTCTGTCTTTGGGTGAAACTGCTGAGGATGCATTTCCTCCTCTTCTCTGACAGCCCAAAGACATAAATCCCACTTTCAGAGACACATCAATAATTCTTATGTAGTAAACCTACACTTATCTTACAAAGTGTGTTTCACAAAGTGGTGCTAAGCCCACAGCTTGGGGTACAAGGGAAAGCGGCAGCTTGTTTTACCAAGTGGATGTCAGCTGACACACACGACTACAACAAAAGAAATACACAATAAAAGGGTTTGGAATTGATCTCACCATTTTCGTACTTTATTACTGCTTCAATGTTATTCAGTAAATAACAATTCATCATAAAAGCACAGTAAATGCAGTTAATTGACATCTATTTCACTCTCGTAACATAGCGTGCTTCTGTATCTTAAGGAAGCTCCTAGATGATTAATGTTCTTTTTTTTCCTCTCTCAGGCTAAAGAATCCAGGGCATTTTACTTTCTGGAGCTGTAAATGATATTGCATGCTCTACCACAACTGATATTAGTTGTAACACTACCTGAAGACACAAAAGATACACTCCTTTCTCAAAATGTCATATAACTTTTGGAGGTTTTAAAATTACTTCAACATAGGAAGTATATTGCCGAGCTTGTCCTAAGTGTTTCTATTATTCTAAAGAAGGACTAAATTGTCATTTAAACGTTGCTTTTAATAATTCAGCCAATATCTTGGGAGGGTGTTTATACTGCTTCACCTGAAATTACCTCATCGGGTTTTTGCAGGGTGTTTGATAAAACAAGAGATTAAGTCACACATCAGTGGACAAACTTAATTCATTTAAGGCACTAAATTCACTTAAGACACTAACAGTGAACTTTAGGCAGTAAGAGTTGAAGAGGAGGAGATAACGTGCACAAAGCACCCCACACAAAGTATACTGTGATTAGAAAACAAAACACAAGGAAAAATTTTCCTCACTGGCTTTGTGTACCAGAGAGGAGTATGTAGTACAAATTCTACCCTGTACTCTTCTGAATATCAAGTGAGCCTCACATTTTAATAGATCATAGTTTCAGGACTGGAAGCTCCTGAATTAATCTCTGTACCATTAATTAAAAACAATTCTATCTTAGAAAATATATAGAAGAAGTATTGATTGCATCAATCTAACAATTATAAAGAGATTAAAAAAGGAAATGGAAAGAAATGAAGAACCCAAATTCCTTGGAGAGAGGCGTTTAAGCACTGCACTCAGTGTCACCCCAACAGGAATATATATGGGCTTTTTATTCTTCCCCATCTCATTCTCCTGGTAGAAGGTCAGAATATCCTGAATAACAGTGACATAACTAGCAATCAGTGCTGTTTAGTCATTCTTCCTCTGAAGTGGCAACTGTCACACAACTTACATTTAAAAAAACACATTAAAAAAGGTGGTTTTTTTCTTCTGTATTTCAAGCCACACTAGACTTCTGTGTAGTTCTAAATATGTTTACTGTTGATATAATGTGTAATTTTTTTTTCTTCTCAACACTACTTAAGACTCTGTGTTTCCATTTGAAGCTTTATAAATAATTCAAAGAAGCACAAAATCCAGATAAACCTACTGAAATGTAAGATACATCCAATCATATTTAATGGAGGAAAACAAAAAGGCAATTGCGAAAAACTGAAAACCCTTTCCAAAACTCCTTTGGTCACACGGTATTCAAGTATTTTTGCATAATTTACTGAAAGCCCTCAAAATTTCTGCTGTTCTAATTTTGATATTATTGAGCTCTCTATTGAATCCAAAGGATAATTGAACTAAGTCTACTCTTAATTCAATAGTAATCAAAATGGGCTATTAGAAAAGAAGGAAGAATCCAGAACTTAACAAATAAAAGAAAAAGCTATATTACATTTTTGTTGTGTCAGTATCTGCATACATGTAAGACCATTCAAATATCTTTATTATTAGCAATTTTATATCAAGAAACCATTAAAAAGTAACATCAAACAAAAGACGAAAATTAATAATTAGCAAGTTAATAAATTAATTTTGTTTTATCTTTGCATTTTTCTGCTAAGAGCTGAAAAGCTTTTTGCAAATATTAAGTATCGCTCTAAGTTGACTGTTTCTATTATCAACATATTTAGCAAAATCGAAGCAAGGAAAGTACCAATGACTGCTGAAAGTCAAACAGAAAGTCAATGGCAAAAAAGAGTATTTCAGTTTCTACAGTCCTGATTACCCACCCACAGTCTTCATCACATAACGACACTCCTCCTTCTCTATGAAGACAAGATGATTTATCATTGCCTTCTCCATAATTGGAATATTCATAAGCAATTATAGCTGCGTTCAAAAAATGTTCTTGGACTCAAACTCTTGAATAAAACTATTATCAAGGACTAAAAAAAAAAAAGCACATTTCACAGAAAATAGCACAGATTCATTTTATCAGGTTGTTTCAACTCTATTTAAGAAATCCATGGAGTTGTACAGTAAATTTACTACTACTTCTGTACTTTTAGAAACCTATAGTCTCGTAACACCTGTGATAACTTTGACTCCAAATAAGAAATAAAGTCATTATGATCCTGCATAATGCAGAGCCACAAATGGAATTAACTACCAAAGTCTTTTTACAGTTTACAGTATAAGTCCTGCAATAAACATCAAGGAAGAAAGAACAAAATCTCTTCAGTTTTACCTGAGGAAATGAAAACAATTCACCATACCAGAGCAAGTTGAAAGGGTCACACATGAGAAAGTAGGCAAATTTTCAACTTCAAAAGTTATCCTTTTAAAAGGTGTATTTTGGCAGTCAATCCTCTGGAACTGAAAAGGAAGATAGTGCTTATTTTACTTTAGCCTAAACTCATGAAGCCTCAAAGAGGCTTCACCAGGTTTTGAAGCAGGCCCCTGGGGAGCTAGAACTGAAAACAAAAATAAAAATAAAAATAA